>BMAU01011056.1:3317500-3875184 GCA_019973935.1 Trichonephila clavipes | reverse complement strand
ATAAATTGAAGCGCTTGCAAATGCATCTGATAGCGAAGAAAGCTGCTGCTGAGGAAAAAAATTATTGATGGCACCCGTAAATTCTGTTTGTGGTTTAGCGGTGATGGGACCTGGAAGACCCGTGGGCATGCTTCTCTTATTGGAAAGTCTGTACATTGATTGAAGCTGACTGCGGAAAGTTCTCGACATGGAAGTCATGTCCTCTTGTTGTAAAGGATGTGACTCCTATAAAGGCTTGAAGATTGGACCAAAATATAGTGCTTTTTGGCTAAACATCAAATTTTCTGCAGAAAATCACTAGCGGATCTGCTGGAGGAATGGAAGTTTGCGAATGCGAGAAAATTTTCGATCCAGAACAAAAACATGGATTAAAGTATCATGGCATATTATAGGTGATGGTGACTCAAAGACATTTTTGCTATTGCTGGAAAAAAACCATATGGGGATAGTGTTCCCATTGAAAAAATAGAGTGTGTGGAGCCATGTCAAAAGCGAATGGGTGGCATACACTTCTGCGGGTTGAAAGCGTGAGAGAGGGGGAAAGAAAGCTTTCCGATGAGGAAAAACAATTCTGATGGGAAGGTCCTTCAGCAAGTGCTATTATAAACTAAATTGACGACTTTTATGGCAATGCTATTCGTGCCATCCCTTAATGTGAATGAGATGAGCAAGCTGTCTGGGCTGTATGTGGCTCATACATCCAGCACAGATGATGAGCCGAAACGATGGTTTTGCCCAAAAGGCAAAAGTAGCTGGGCGATAAAGTACAATGTTTCGGTTCTGGCAATACAGTGAGAATGTGATTTTCTCACCGCGAACACCTTACCAAAAGCAGTTTCTAAAGTGATTAAACCTGTTTATAAGTTCTATCACACTTGAGGTGGTAGAAGAAATGTTTGGGGAAAACTCAAAATGCTAATGAGTCATTAAATTCACTGATTTGGAAGTATAGCCCAAATTAATTGGATCAGGAATTAATGTCACAAAAATAGCTGCATTTATAGCTGCATGAATACAATGATGGAAGTAAGAACAGAATTGATCTGATGCGTGCTTTGAATTTAAAAATAAATAAAACAAATGTTTTGAATTGTGTAATTATTGACAAAGTGCGCAAGTCAACGGCTAAGAGACAAGTTTCTAAAACCTCCTTTGAAGCTCGTGCTAAAAATCCTAAAATACTCAAACAAATTGAGCAATGCAGCTACCAGGGCAATATTTATGCTGCTGGGACTTTTAAAGCATGCTGGTATGTTTAATTTTTCTTTTTTTTTTGTTATTTTTTATCTTTAACTTCATTTTTCTCAAAATGAAAATTTGCCTTCCGCGCAGAATTTTTCAAAACTATTTATCATGTCAATATGAAACTTCATACACATGTTTCAAAAATAAGGCCTTTTATAACTTATACAAAAAAATGTTAAACAAATTTTTATATATAATTTTTTTTTATTTGTGTTTTTTAATTTAATTTTTTCATAAAATTTTTTAAAATTTTCTTCATAATTGTATTTTAAAAAATTTTTTTTGCTCTCTAAATGCTTTAAAAGTGTGTATAAGTTCACAAAGGAACATTTTATATCAAATAAAATTAATTTTGTGAATTTTGACAATTCTTGTTCTTCAGATTCTGCTGCGCGGTGTAAATGTTAGGTTTTCATATTTTTGAAAATTGACCAAATTTTATTTCTTAATTAATTTTTTCTCAAATTTTCTCAAATTTTCAGAAAATCGGAGGAAATAATGTCAAAATATATATGATTATCATGTGGTAAAAATTTCAAAATATTGTTTGTTTTATTGCTAAGTTACATTGGTTTGAAGAAGGATGTTTTCTTTCGAGTGCATGGATATGTGTTAGGGCCCTATGACCCCTTAACGTTTATCTGGGGTGCTGAGAACACCCGCGCGAGTGATTGAGCGCATTTTGTACCTGAAGCATCTACGGAAGAGTACGTTTTAGTTTTCCGTTTTTCAAATATATTAATATGCATGCATATTTTGTTTTTAAAGTTTCAAATAAATATGGTATAAAAAAATAATATGTTCATAAAATAATTGTAAAATACAATTTTAAAAAAAAGTTTCAAAAGCTTTTTTCCAGAAATTATGACAAAAACCCCATGGGGAAATAAGAAACAGCGACTTAGTCGTCTATTAGATATTGTATCAACATATTGTCAAGATGAACTAAGTAAATTCGATGACTGTGTAATTTCGGTACCAAAGTTAAAGATGAAACTTGAAATTGTGTACAATTTTTTATAATACAGGCAGTGTTGATACCACTGATGATATGTGCAGTATATATGATGCATCGCGAATATATAACGTTTGGCCATTTTAGAATATTTTATCATATACTTAATACTGAAGGAATTAATGCTTCCATTGTCTATCATCCGGTTCTTTTTCTAAAAAATGAGACTTTCAAGATTATTAAATGATATTAGAATGGATCTTGTGCAGCCACAGTGGAATATGAGATCGGATCTCCCAAACTTTAACAAAACACTCAAAAGAAGCTTTGCTGACACTTAATATATTAAAAAGAGCATGAATCCACTAAAAAAGGGACGTCGCACCGTTTGTCCACGGGTAAAAAGATGTAAAATTGTTTGTGTTTGTCTTCAATGTAAGAAAAATATGGGCATAAAGCATATGACTACAGTCTGCTCTGAATGTTTAAAAAATGAATAAAATATTTGTTTTCTACTTTCTACTATCCTTGCCATCAATTTAAAAGTAATTATTTTAATAGTGTTTAAGTTTTACTTGCGCTTTTTGAAAAAAATAAAAATATTTATATTTTAAAATGAAAATTTTGTAGGTTTGGTCTAAATTAATGTTAATCTCACTTTGTAGGCAATGCATTAAATAATATTTTATTTGTATAATACAAAAACACTTTTTACTTTATAAATGTGTATCATATTTGACTTAATTTTATTTTCATAATTAATTACACGTATTAAAAGTTTGGAGTGTTCTCTGCACCCCACGAGTAACAACGGTAGAAAAACAGAGCACAATTGACCGCGGGTTAATATATATACGAATTTAAACCTTTATATTTGTGCTAGAAGAATAATTTAGATATAACTTACAGGAAAAATGGTTGCATTGCAGAAAAAGAAACTGGCATTATTATGGTACATACTTTACTCCATGTTGATGTTATTAAAGCTACAGATATTAGTTTATTCAAATGTTATTAGTACCTTAATAAAACCAAATTGGATGAAAGAAACTTTACTCAATTCTTGTCCCCTGGCTTTATATTAAATGTATCTGTAAGCCGAATTTAAAAATGCATTTGATACATATGTATCTATTGTAATGCAGACAATGATGCCAGTTAACATATAGATCAAGTTAATCGTTTCAATATTCTTAATAACTTTTTACATAAAGAATGTCATGATTTTTACAAAACAAATATTAAAATATATCAGTTTGCTAACTGTACATTTATGAAAATGTATGATGTATAAACTAAATTTTTGAACATCAAAATGAGGACTTTTATATATTTCAGCATAAATACCAGAAGACAGATATATTGTCCTATCAGCAAAGGGGAAACAAGCGCACCACAGCTCAGCAGGTGGCAAATCAGTTTCTTGCTGCCTCAGGAAAGCAGATCTCCCGAAAAACTGTTGCCAGACGTTTGAGAGGAGGAGGGACCATACGCACGCAGACCTGTTGTGTGTGTCCCATTGACCAGACAGCACCGTACTGCCCGTTTGCAATGGTGTCGTGAGCATCACAATTGGACTGAACAGGACTGGGCATGCGTACTATTATCAGATGAGAGAATAGGTTCAGTCTGTCATCGGATTGTAGACGCCAACTGATCTGGCGACAGTGGTACTGCTTATCGTCCAGAAAAATATCCAGGAACAGACCGATATCCGACATGCAGTATCATGGTGTGGCCGGCATCATGATCAATGGCCGCACGCACCTACATGTAACGGTTGCGAATAGGACTATGACGGGCCAACGATACATTGATGAAGTTCTACTTCCTCATGTTCGTCTTTTCCGTGGTGCTGTCGGTGATAAATTTGTTTTTATGGACGACAACGCAAAATGTCATCGAACACTCGCTGTTCAGGATTGTCTTAGACAGCGAGAGTATTCAACGTCTCGTATGGCCAGCGCGTTCTCCAGATCTAAACCCCATTGAAAATGTGTGGGATGCTTTGGGAGGTAAGTTGCTGGTCGAAACTATCCTCCGACAAACAAGAACACCCTAATCCGTGCACTCACAGAGGAATGGGATAAAATTGCCTCAACAGCTGCTGGATAATGTTGTGCAAAGTATGGAACGACGTGTGTGGAATGTTGCATCACACACTCCACGGTGGACATATCCCGTACCTGATACCTTTCTCTTTAAGGTGCCTGCTGACTTTTTAGATGCATTGTTCCATTTCTCCGTACGCAGATCAAATGAACATTTTTTTTTTCTTTCAGATGTTTCACAGCTTTTGTACTTTCCAGAACAATAAATATTCTTTATTCTAATGTCTGAACAGTGTGGCAACTATATTTTATTCCACTAGGCCTCATGTCCCGCTTGTGTTATGCTACATAGCATTTGTGATCCGTCCTTAGCAAATTGTACAGCAGTATATATATATATATATATATATATATATGTATGTATATGTATATGTATATATAGTCTAATTCTCTACAAACAAGAGATAAACATTCATCAATCACATTCGAAAAAACACATAGACAGTAGAAAGATCATACAATGAAGGACATTTGAGCAGCCGAAATAAAAAATTATAAAATGGATGCTGCAGTATTATAAACATTGCTGACTTAGGACAGCTAATATATAAAATAATTTATATAAAAAGTGGGGTTGAACATGTTTTTTGGGCATGTTTTTTACATGTTTACCAACCTTCCCTCTTTATGTAAATAATACTGAGCAAGAACCTATTGAAAGTAATGGATATGAATATATAAATCCATTACAATATAGAGGTATATATATATATATATATATATATATATATATATATATATATATATATATATATATATTCGAAGCTATATTATTCAAGCTGTAAGAAAAATTCTGTTTAAACTGGCCTTCGTGTGAATAAAAAGCTACTTTTGTTGAACTTAGGCAAGGCGAAGATATCATTTTCTCCAAAACTGGGACAGTGGCTTTAAGCCTTTCTGGGTGAGTTCAGTTCCTTTACGCATTCCACCTATAGAAGGGATGGTGATCCAAGGGCAGGCGACAGAATATTTTGGCCACGCTGCCGATCAAAACGGTTTGTATTTTACTTCAAAATAATAAAGTTCACCATGAAGTATTTTATTTAAACGCTAGTGATTATTTCTCTGTGTGACGGGGAGCACACTCATTTGTTATTTTCCTCACTTAGTTACGTTGTGAACTGCAAATGCTAATGATGTGAAGTTTGTCTATGCATAGCGTATGAAATTTCGTTGACACTACTGTATTTTAAAGTTTATTTGTGTTATATTTACAACTTCTAACCATTCATTAACATGGCTAGTTCAACAACAATTCATAAAGTGCAAGATAGTAAATGTAACAGAGTACCTCAAACTTGGTGCACCGAGAAATATGTCAGGGTTAACAAAGGTGGCAAAGCGGTGTGTGGCTTATGTTTTGGAACAGTAACATGCAGAACATCCTCTGTAAAACGGATTCCAGATACATTTAACTGTTTGAAGAAGCTGGCTCATGCTATTTTAAACGTATTTTCTTTTACCTATGCTTGAGAGTCATTATTTTCAGAGATGAATAACATTAAAGACTCGCTTAGAAACCGTTTGGCAAATGATTCCAATTCAGCATACACTCTACTAAAAGTAAAATCTTATAATCCTAATATGTTATTTATCATCTGATTTGCAATAACAGAAGTCAGACTAATATTGCTTTAATTTGAATTACATGTATAATTAAAACATTTACTGCTATACAATGCAAAAAATATTTTTTGTAATAAATAAACATTTTTGAGATATGTTAGAATTTACTTTTATTATTTTCCACATAATCACAAGTCCAAATTATTTGATGTCACGTATATACCTCATTACGCATTTATTTTATAAAAATGGCATTCTGATCTATAAAGCTGCGCCACCTTTGACCTATAGCCTTCACGTAACTTAAAAATGTCTTGTTACGTTAATTAACTAACGCAATATGTTTAATTTTTTTCAAAATATTCTTAATCCTAAATTTTTTGCATCGTTGATTTGACATTATATTAATCAAATAGTAGCGTAATTTGTGTAATAATTTTTATATCTCATTCATGAATAAGTTTAATAATTATTTCTTACGAGCACATATACATATTTCTGAATCTTTGATTTATGATTCCTTAAATATGATATAAATTAAAGTTTCTATTTTATCATCATAGTTTTATTTAAATGCGTCAGCATACAATTAGTTTCTAATGCAGCATAAGCTCAAAATTACTATCTTTGTCACATTTGAATCAGAGAAGCAAAAATAACCATATTGAACCCGTTCAGTGTTGTTAAAAATAATCAAAATCTTCCCAGCCAAGAAATCTAAGTCAGTGGTTCTCAAACTTTCACCACTGTCGACCCAATTTTCAATCATAATTTTTATCGCCCCCCCTATAAAAATAATAATGCACTTTGACGCTAAAGCTACAATACTATCATAATTATAAACCGTGCAAATTAACAAGATAAGTATTAAATTTTGTATATGTTACTTTTAAGTAATATATATATATATATATATATATATATATATATATACTTTTAGTTCGATTCCCTATAAAAGCATGTTTTTTAGTTTGTTTTAAAACTATAATTTATTTTATAGTTACTTTTACTATACACGATAAAAATCACAAAATTCCAGTGAATAATTTAATTAAGAGAAAATATACTTACCTACTTTCAAGGACTTTTCAATTTCTCTTAGAAAATTTGAGAAAAAATCCAATAAAACTAAAGAAAATGTTCGAAATGTGCGTGTCCTTAATAAAGAACATAAATCACAGACACTTTTCACTAACAACACAGAAACGTTATTTTCCAGCTTAACTGTCATATTTTGTTCACGTTTTTGTAGTTTTGCTGTTGTTTGATGATCTACAAATAGCATTTTGAACTTTTTTTCTTCCTTGTGTCTTTTTTAACAAGGAGAAGTGCTTCATTATGGCTTCATAGTTTTCTTCATAGAGATCTTTAGGCAACATTTGAAAATTTCAAATTAACTCAAACGTTTCATGTCTAACGCTTTTCTGATATTTACTTTCACAAAATCTTGATTAATATGCATTATTTCAGTAGGTTCTTCAATTGCTTGATCAGTTTCAACTTCCTTCATTAGGAATCACAGATGCCCATTTTTTAAAAAAATTCTGCTTATTTTACATTTATAAAAACCATAATAAGTCGAACAACACAGCAATCAAAACTACAAAATTGTTCCTGGAGAAAGTGTAGCATGTTCTAAAAATAATTGTGGGTAAAACGTTTTTCATTATGCATTATATGTTTTTAGAATACTCATGCTTATCCATATATCATAAAAAACTCTTTCACATGGAAAAAATATGAAACAGAAATATATTATATTTATTTTACAACTTCCCTAAAAGACGGGAATATCCATCCAGTAAAGTTCGAAAGTCAGCTAAGTAATATTTAGTAAGGTTAAAAGAAACGTAATAAGAAAAATCTGTCATTGTTTGATATCGTTAAAAGAAACATAAAAAAAAATCTCTCATCGTTCTCATATTGACCACAAAGCAAAAAAAATATATATTTTAAATTTGGTTATAGATCAAAGATGGCTAATGAGCGTTTGAAGTGGAATCTTTTATTTTGATCATCCCCAGATGATAAAAAAAAAAAAAAATAAATTATATCAGTGTAAAGGTGTATTTTTTTTTTTTTATTATGTCAGAAAGCATTTTGTTTTACTTCATTCCAAAAAATTATTCTTTTTAAACCTTTTATTTGCAATATGCTCGCGCCCCCCAGGGGAGCGTGCCCCACAGTTTGAGAAACACTGATATAAGTATTAATAAATCACTATTGCATTTTAATTATCTGTAATATTTACTATGAAAACATGTTAATGTTCCTTTTGAACTTTTTATTTTTATTTCGGCATTAAATGCTTTTCTCGATATATGCTATACAAGTTTACTACAAAAACATGATACATTCTTATTTTAATTTTATTTTAATCTTTTAAAAAGTTTGTAATTACAAACGTAAAAAGCTCTTTGAACGATACAAAATGCTTCATAAATCAAATTCACAATACGATACTGAGAATGTGCACATAGTTTGTACAGCTTAACACTGCACTTTCATACTGTTAGAAATTTTTTTAAACAGTTATGTAATCTCAAAAATTATACTATTATTATCTTGTTCAAGTTCTATGAATAAAATCACTGTTGAAGTCAATAACTTGAATTTAAAAAATAATCATGGATATTATACAATCAATCTCAAATATCAAGGCAAGTATTCTGGTATTTGCTCACGGGGTTGTAATATCAAAGGAAAATTTTGTTCTACTTTTGTTTATTTATTTTTAAAGCTTTATAACTAATTATTTAGTATTCTAAAAGAAAATAGCGACATAGACTCTAACTGAAAAATTCATAAAATAAGTTAATTTTCTTCACCTTCTTTTCGAGATTTTTCTGGCCTAAAGATTTCGTTTCTTATTGTTTAAAGAGCCACCATCCAACCAGTTGCTCGTTTCTCCCAATTGACCTATTGAGTTGCCATTCCTTAGAAGCACTAAACTAATTAGGAAAGGGTATCGCTTGACAGAATGAAATGTTATTTCATGGAACGATTTTTAGTCCTTTTATGTTACATCGTGAGGTATTTTTAAAAAAGAAAATCAGTGTATCAAAGCCCGTTTAAAGCTTTTTCATGTACAAAAATTGTGGTTCGCATTCGAAATTTCCCCAATGTACTAGGCATTAAAACTGAATGCATGTTATTGCTCAGAATGTGGTATATATAGTAAAACATAATCGTATATACGAGGTGTGTAAATTAAATAATGAGACTGATTTTCTCCCTTTGTTTATTCTAATAAACTTTACAATTCAACATTGCTTCCCTTCAAAGTAACTGCCTTCTGAAGCCACACAGTGCTGGAGACGTTTTTTCGACTCCTCATAGCACTGATGGAACTCGGGTATTGGAATAGCCTTCAAATGGTCGGTTACAGCCGTTTGAATGTTTTCAAGTGTCCCAAAATGATGTCCCTTGAGGTGATTCTTCAATTTCGGAAAGAGAAAAAAAGTCACAAGGGACTCATCGGGTGAATAGGTAGCTGAGGAGCAACATGAATGTTCTTACTAGTCAAGAAACGATTCACTGAGAAAGGTTTTTCGGAACCATTTTGGCGCAGATCTTTCTCATCTTCAATTCATTGGTCAAAATCCGATGAATGGTGGTGTGATTAAAATTCAACTCTTCCCCAATCAATCTGACTGTCAAGCGACGATCCGAACGCACAAGATCCTGGACTCTAACGACATTTTCAGTGGTTTTTGAAGCTGAGGCCTTCCGCTGCGAGGTTCATCTTCAATTGACTCTCTTCCTTCTAAAAATGCCTTAAACCACCGAAAAACATGGGCTCTTGACAAACCAATGTCTCTGTAGGCTTGGTGAAGTTTTGCAAATGTTTCCGTTGCGCTGTGTCCAATTAGCAAAACTTGATAGCACATCGTTGCTCGTTGTCACTCAGTTTAGAACACACAAGAAAAACCTGTTTCACTAAACGAATCACTACAGACAATTAACTTTACTCAGTGACTTCAAACTCATACTGATGGAGCATCACATGTTTAACTCCCTCCCTTCCCCATGTCCCATTTCCCCAGTGTTCCCAGAACAAACACTACGCTACCAGTCTCATTACTTAATTTACATACCTCGTATTCATCAAAATATAAGGATTTAAATAAATATTTTAATGGGATTTGAAAAAAAGTATAAATGCTTCATAATTTTGTAGCGTAGCTTAGATAAAGGTCCGGTAGAATGTTATGGCGACTATGATCAAGTGGTCATGATTGTAACCTCGTTGGCAACGTTATAGAGCCACGGATTCGAGTCTTGATGCCCCTCTAGACCCAACATGTGGAGGGGCGGAAGCGTGTTAAATCTCTTAAAACTCAAAGCACTCTAGTTGGCATGATATGAAAGTTTGGAGTGGAGTTTTTCAGCTCAACTCTTATTCTCGCCAATCGACCGTGACTCAAAAGTGCAAGGCTTTTTGCAGATATAACTCTCGAATTGCTTCAAATCATTAAATCCACTGGGAGAATATCGCACAGATGAAGTAAACTATATATAGCTTTATTCATAAAACGATGTCATTATCGATGTATTCAGAAGTGAATGTACTATCCTTATCAGTGCAAGATTTCAATTAACATAGATTTGCCTAAAATAAACCAAAGTGCAGGAATTTAGCTATTCTTTATGTTATTTCACTAAAATACAGTTGTAAAGAGACTTGAAAGAAAAACAAAGAGCATATTCACAAATCAATAAAATTACTTCGAATCAAACTCAATATAATTACAAACTGGAATATATACAAATATGTTGAAGGATTTGTACTT
Organism: Trichonephila clavipes; assembly: GCA_019973935.1. Classification (NCBI taxonomy): domain Eukaryota; kingdom Metazoa; phylum Arthropoda; class Arachnida; order Araneae; family Nephilidae; genus Trichonephila; species Trichonephila clavipes. Next base: position 3,864,514 of record BMAU01011056.1, on the reverse strand, counting down.
TAAATAAATGAGGTGATGATGATTATATTTCAGCCTCCAGTGTGGCATCAATAGCAAAAACCATAGTGAATGAGAATTAAATTAAAATATTATTAATCAGAGATAGTTATGGAGCTTTTGATTGAGTAACATCTGTAATGCCCCAATTTTTTTCAGGGTCATGATGTGATAAATGACTCAGATATACAAACTTCTAAAACTTCCTTCCTCCTAGAATCAAACAAAATTACACAAAATACTGTTATTTTGGCAAAACAATGCGTTTTGTGAGCTTTTGAAGGGAAAAGTAAGTTTGTGAAGTAAGAAATGTTTGCGAAATGAATGAAGATTTCCACTTTTCTCCGCTTTTTGCCTTCTAAACTTCATATTTTGAACAATAACGTTTCGACATCGGTAAATTAATATTGTTACGTAACATATATTAGTAAGAAACAGTGAAATGCTTTCTTTTTTTAAAACTTTAAATGTCATACGGAAATGGAAATTATTTTTTATCTGAAAATAGTTTGCCTTTTTTTTACTTAATTTCTTTTTCAAGGAAAAGTTATCTGAAAAAAAATAACTTAATATAATATATGTATAGATAAAGAAGAAAAAAAATCAAATTCCTTTTTCCATGATAAATTTTTATTTTGTACATGTTTTAACATTTTAAATTTGTTTTTGCTTTATATTATTTTACTTTTAATATAAGTACTAAACCTAAAGATGAATTTTGAGTATATTGGTAAACTAATTTTTCATGGAGGAAACTTAAAAATAAAAATTTAAAAATAGCTGTTTTATGTGTAAATTATAAATAGTCTAAGATGGTGATTAAAATTTGTTGCGTTTTCGAATTTCTAATTGTTACGCATGATAAATAGGATATAGATTAAATTCACTATCACATTTTTCCTCAAGGGGAAACAATGGTAAATATTTTAACATTTTAAATTCAAATTCATCATGCACTATTGTAAGCTGCTGGGAAATACTATTTGATTGATTGATTGAATCATTTCATGATTTTAGGTAAGTATTCATAAAATTCATATATATATATATATATATATATATATATATATATATATATTAAAAATTCCATCCTTTTCACTCAAAGATGATGCTCTATTAGTTCACAATGATTCCTACGTTCTGTTCCTTTCCATAAGAAATCTCTTTGGATGCCTTTTTTAAGTACCTTGCTAGAGTTTCCTTTCGATTTCAGGTGGTCTTCTAAGTGTTATTTTTTTACGATTCAACATTTATTGTCGTTCGCATTTCTGTGTTACGAAGTAATCCAGTAGGATTTGCTAAGGCAAAAATGAAAATAGGCTGCTAATCACTAGGCCAAATTGAGAAACTTGGTATTATTTTATATTCATTTGACTCTTTTTCTCACAAAATAATTCATTTTGTTCCTTATTGTTATTAATACCGATGATCATGAAAGAAATATGTTTTTTTAGATTTTTTGCTATTTACTTCCGCAAACTAAACATTGCTGAGAGTTTTTCCGGAAAAATAGATCCTGGAGTCATTACACCCTATATTTTTGCTTTTCCTAATTGCCAAGACTATCATTTGTTATGACCTTTTGTAAGCAATAACCTAGAAATGTTTGTAATAACTGTTTCTCCCAATGAGGCCATTTTATTCTGTTTATTATATAGCAACTTTTGTTTCAACAATTTTGTCTTTGATGCATTATTATAATACAAGAAATTGCATACAATGTTAGCTTTATTTTTGCATGCATTAAAATAATCAAGTAAAATGAAGAATTTTTGCAAAGTGCAAATTTAAAAAGAATGGTGAGCAGCAGCTAATAGTGTGTTTAAATCTAGATGGCTCGCATGCGTAGTGAGTAACATTGGTATAAATGTAACCCTACAGATTAAATATGAGCTTATTTTGGAAGATAAAACTATTCGCAAACTAAATAGCATGCCTCATAATATTGAAATGACTGAATTTATTTAATTCAATTCTAAATGCATTTTTTTTTGGTATTGTGTAATAAAAATCATGTATAATCAAGAAACTTTAAAAACCATTTCATTTAAGTGTTTAAACACAAAACAAAATATATGGATTGTGAGCAGTATGTTAATAGTGCTTCATGAGTTTGTTTGTATTACGTCATACTTCAAAGAAATATTAGATTAGATATGTATAAATACTCATAGAGTACTTAAGTCCCTTTGCATCCCAGACTTTTTTTAGTGGCACAACAGCCCATGGGTGCAAACTTCTACTCTGTGTCCATCTCAGTTTTCGTGACCTTGGGCTTTGATGTGCATGAACAATAATCTGGTCAGGTGATTGGTCTCACGCGAAACATCAAGTGCTTAGTTCCCAAGCAAGTTTGGTACTCATTTATCGACCCAACTGTTGGGATTGAAGGCTGAGTCGACCTTGACCAGCAAGGTTTTGAGCCTCCGACCTGTAGTGTGTAAGCGCGATACGCTACCATTCAGCCACTGGGAATCTCAGACTTTTCTAAAAATAAATATTTCTATTATTGGAGAATCAAGGTATAAAACCAAACGCTTCAAATATACATTGTGTGTGGGGGGTTGACTCTTATTTCAAATTTATAAGAATAATATATAAAAAATATGATTAGTTTTGTCACCAGCAAATTAAATAATTTACAATAAATCACTTGATATATAAATATATCAATTACTTTTCGTACTATATATATATATATATATATATATATATATATATATATATATATATATATATAATATATATAAAATATATAATTAATATATATAATAGATGCTTCAAAGAGTTATCTTGATTCGGACGAAATTGTGAATGCACATATCTTCTTACGATAGAATATACAACTTATTAATATTTGATAGGCAATAACTGAAGAGATGGAATTCCAACGTGTTGTGATGTGGTGCATTCGTATGACACATAAAACTTAGGACATTCAAATGTTAAAACATAACTTTCAGGTCAATGTGGAACCCACGTAGGCTATACCAAAGACTCGAAAGAAGTATGCGCGAAAGTCAACATTTAAGAGAGGTTATACAATTAAAATAAAGGAAACAAGATGAATAAATCACAATAATGCTCATCATATTGGTCGGAAGAATCCTACTATTTGATGATGTCAAACTGAATGTGTGAAATATGGCGTCGAGGAAGTTGTGATCGACTGAGAGCAACAGGAAAACGCGAATGATTAGAGGAATTAGCAATTAAATTTCCAGCTATTGTCATTTTCAACGATTCGACATGCATATGATGGCTGCAATAACTATTAATAGACGATACAGTATATGAGAGCTAAAGTCACGGAAACTAATGCGCTAATTTTTCTTTTAACGTTGCGTACCACCATGCGAGTTTGGGTATCATTCGACCTTGGCACTTCACGAACTGGAGAAAATTGTCTTTAATAATGATTTATGCTTCAAAATGTAGTCTCGCTGACCATCTGGAAAGTATTTTTAAACGTCCAAATAAAAGATGGGATGCTCACCTGATTGGCATCTGCCACACTGTTCACAAAAATGAGTTATGATTCGGAGTTTCCTTTCAAACTTTTCCATGGCACACATGCTGAAGAGCAATACATCGTCGAGAATTTCATGCCTTATAGTGCTGTCCTTCCTTTCACAAACTCTTGGACTTGCATTTACATCTGATAATGGTCAGCTTCACAAGACATGCTTTTCTTAAACATTTCCTTTGTTGGTGTGATCACCAGCTGTCTGCTTCATACCGCTATTTGGGCTCTAATGAGCAGTTTGTTCCGTTCATAACTAGATCGCTTCCATCATTCTCGACAGTTGGAATATGTATGTCAAGTGCACTCGCAGGAGAACATCTGCCCATTCGACGAGTCATTCCCGGCTATATAATAACTTGCATCAAGTCAAAGATGATCATATACCTTATTCATTTTTTTTTTTTGCTTTTGAGTAGAATTCAAATTATAAGCATAACATTAGATTTAATAAATAGTAAGAGAGTTTTACTACGTAACAGGAATGAATAATTTAAAACTATTTTAAATTAGTTTTATTTTTATTATTTTTTAAAGAATAACCAATAAAGACAATAATAAGAATAATCGAATTAACATTACTTCAATTATCATGTTAACTTTGAGAGAGATAATAACTGAACTTTGAATTTCAATAAACACTTTTGTAACCGAACTCAACATTCTTTCAGAATAATCTGTAGAACCATTCAGAAGAATGTTTTAAGGTATGTGACTACGTTAGGAACCATGATTTAAAAAAGGCATAAATGGATAATTTTCATGATATTTATTACCACATTGATTAGAATACATGTATAAAATTGATTTAAGGATATTTTGACAAAAAGAAATATTTAAATACAATATTTTGGCAAAAAATTCATCTTTTTTCAAAACGTTCTCCTTTTATAAAAAATGTTTCTAAAGTAATAATGTTTCACTTATATAAAGTAAAAACTTCTCCAGAGAGTCTGAACTAGGAATTTTGAAAAATTCACAATATTTTCAGAGTTACCACCAATTGAAATAATTATCGGCGTTTCTTTCTTAAAATAGATCCCCTCTATTGCCGTAAAATATGGATAAACTCATTTCTAAGTTATATACTTCAAAAATTCTAGTAGAGTCTCTGTAGAGAGGTCTGAGCTATATAAAAGCAAAATATTATTATAATAGAAGCATTTTTCACAAAAGGAGATTATTTTCAAAATTGGTCATTCTATGTTCATTTTTTGTCAAAATATTGTACGTAAATAAATTTTTATTGCAATACTATTCTTAAAAAACTTTTATATACATTTTCTTATATAAATGATACTAAATATCATAAATATTATCCATTTCTACGCTTTTGCGAAATCACGGTTTCGAACATAGTCGGATACCTTAATTAAAAAGAGGGAAAGAGTTAAGTGGTGCGGAGATGGAAGGTTGAGTACTAAAGCATAGAACATGATTTCATCAAGCAAATCTATGTTTCTGTTTATTAATTCTCGAGAAGAATCACTGAATCTAAGTGATTTAATAATTTATAATGAAAACAAAGAGTTCTGTTGATTGATATTATTACAATCACAAAAACAATGTTTCAACATTCTTCTAATAATGGTAAAATAAATATAAGTCATATTGCATAAGATTACAACTTGGAACAAATATAATTTGTAATGTACAATGTTTCATAAAATAAAATACGACAATGGATGCCGAGCTAAATCGTACTGTCACCTGTATGGTGCTCAAGGCCAACACGACAGGCGTACTTCTAGCCCCTTGCCACGATGAATTTCGTGGGCCTCGATCTGACTACGTCAGACAGGGGGCGTTAAAAAAAGCAACAACAACACAACAATGGATATTATTTATATTTATAACGCCCATGCTTGGCGTTTTGGCCATTTGACCCGAGCTTCCTAGCACCGACTGATAATGTCGTCAATCTGGTGTTTATTGAGTTCAGTGCATTGGAACAGGCGATCGCCCTCCATTCTGGAAAGTCCACAGAGCGGGCAGGCCTCGTCAGCAGCCAACAATGGATATAAAATTAGTTTTACTGCAATGTTTTGTTTGTTAGAGAGATTCCTTTACAAATTTCTAGTGAAAGGGAAGTCATTATCAACTGTTTAAGCGAACATTTTCTCAACTAATTTTATAAAAGTAGACACATTGTGTATGTTTCATCTATGCATATACATATATGAGTGAGCTTGTCAAACATCTTCAAATAAAGCTGAAGTCTAAGTGTTTTTCTAAAAATTACTTTATTTATAATTATTTTATTATTCTTATCTTTCCTTAGTATTTTATTAATACTTAAATATTACATAATAAATTTATGCATATCTATTTTGTAATTTAAGTAAATCTTCCTTATTTTACATCTACGAAAAGAGAAAGCACCTTGAAATACTTTTGACAGCGAAAGATAAAAATCACATCTCACCCAAATCTACAGACTTGAATCATTTTTACACGACGTCGCTATTCATATGAAACTGCTCGTTTAGCGAATAGGTGAAGATATATCCGATTCCTTTTTTCTCTAGTTCTTTTCGATATACTAGAAATACGTTTTTATTTTATTTGTTTATTTTTTTCTGCCATGATATGTCGGTTTCAGTGGTTATTTTCCACATTGCGAGTGATTTTCGGTGGATCATTTTTTCTGGCATTGTTTTTTATGTGGTGGCAAAGAACAGCGGAAACTACAGTACTTTGAGAGAACGCCACAACAGTTACTGGGTTAACGGAAGTCATTCTTTCTTTAGATTGCAAAGTGTCAAACATTAACTAGTAAACATTCCTACATAAAAACCTCTTTCTGGATATATTTCTTTCATTATTTCACATAGAGAAACATATATGTAGAATGCAATAATTTTTTTGAATGAATTAATTTTGCTTTATTTATTATTCATTTTGTCTAAAAATTGACGTTTTCAATTACGTTATATATATTTTTATATAAAAAGGTGTAGATAAGAAATCTACGAAAAATAAATTACAGTATTGTTTAAAAGGATTGTTATAAATTATAGAATGTTTTGTCAAAAGTTATACATCATACAAATATTGAATAATATATGTACTAAAATAATATATTATTCACGTAAATATTCGTACCAATAGTAAAAACCAGTGATTCTTGAACTGTTCAGCGTGCCTCCCTGGAGACGTATGCTAACCATACATGGCGGGCGCAAACATATAAAAAAGTCGAAAATGAAAGTTTGTTTTTAAGTTATCATTTAAAGGTAATTTATTTAAAATATCTATTATTTAAAAATAAAATATATAAAATTTAATAATTATCTTTATAACTTGTGTGGTTATAATTAAATCCGTATTGTAGCTTTAGCTTCAATTATTATTATTATTATTACTTTCCCTTCATTATTATTGTATGGTGGGGTGCAATGAAAATTATGATTGAAAATTGGATCTCTAATACTGGATCTTTTTGAAGCACTGGTATAAACTATTGAATTTAAACATATATCATTGCATTGAAACCAAACATAAAATATAATTTAAGGCATAATTTTCGATAAATGTATTCTCATTAACTATTTATGGGAGCACTTCAATTTTGTTGTCAGAAAAAAATTTTAACTTCACACACAAATCTATAAACAGTATAACAATATACTCATATAGATTTAAATTTTACCAATCTATAATAATTAAAGTATAAAACACAAAATTAAAGCTTTTTTAATTAATGATAATTACTTTTTAAAAATTTAATTTTTTTTATTGAAAATTAGAGAGATGTTCTTATACCAAAAGTCTTCTTGAATTGCAAATCACTGTATTTGTTATAATCATAAACTGATACCAAACACAGGGAACTTTATAAAATGAACAAGACAAAAATATTCGTTTCTTACAAAAACAAATGTAAGGTAAAAAAAAATAAACATTTAATGATTTCTGATAAATTTACACTATGCTTCGTTTACTTATTTCCAATAACAAGTAAGATTACTTATTAAGAATAAATTGGAACAAAAGTTAAGTGACGAAGAATAGATTTATAATAAAGGCAGGTGGTAGTTTCCCATGTTAATAACTGGTACAAATAAGTACTTTTGGCGATGCAAAATATTTTATTTTTAATGTAGTACCTTGATTTTTTATTAAGAGTTTACAAGGATTACTTTAAAAGAGGAGTAGCTATGTTCTACAAGTATTAATAGTATTATTACTATAATCTAATACCTCAAAAAAACTGAGAGTAAACTGCAAAAATTTAATAATATGTTTAACTCTTACTCTACGAACTGTATTTTATGAAGTTTCATGTTTAGCAAAATAGGTGTGATCAATAGTGTGATAATTGTTTTGATTTTGTATATTTTAGCCATAAATATTCCTTCTGTTAAGTCCAAGCATTAATACAATACAATCTTTCTGAGTCATAATTGTAGTTGCAAATATACATTTAAACGGAAATCATTGGGGAATGGAGTTGTATGATATATATATATATATATATACTGTAGATCAAATTTGCGAAGCCTTCCATGAAAACCAATGTTCCATGTCATATGTCATTTGTTTTGACACATCTTTCAAATCACCTTTAAATTACCCCAGTTAATTACTATCAATAGTTAATATTCTAATTTTATCTTCCTACCAAATTCAAGTTTTTATTTCTACAGAATATCAACAAGGTTTTGGAGCAAAATGATAAATGGGCTTATAAAGGAATATTGTATTGCGAATATTCACTTTTTGATGCATAAATAAAAAAAAAAGAGGGAAAGAGAAAAGTTGTATAAGTGTGCAGTTATGTTAGATACAAAATATTTTAACTGAACAAAATTAATAAGAATTTGGTACGAGAATCCAAAAATAATTGACAAGGATAATTTAATGCTAATGTTGATTCTTTGAAAAGAAAAAAAACAGACAGTGTTTATAAATATAGAGAATTAGGGGGTGCTTTTAGACATTCATATATTTTTCTTAGTAGCAGAATCACTAGAAGGTAAGCAACTCAAACCATTGAAGTTCCCAGATCTGCTTTGCTTTAATTGTTTTTTCATTCTTTTTTTCTTTTTTGAAGCAAATTCTATAAAATGAGTTTTAAGCATTTCTTACAGTAAAGTTCAACATATGGAAAGTAAAACTTCACAACCAATGAATCTTAAGATATGACACTCAAAATAAAAAAAAATAAGGGTTATATTTCTGATTTATTTTGATTAACTTAAACCAGTTTTTATAATAAATGTTATATTTTATTTTTGTTTGATACTAATAATATCTGACAAATTTAGATTTAAAACTTGATGGTACATTTGCTCTACAACTGCTACAGCAAGTCATTCAAAAACAGTTTGGGAAAATTCCTTTGGAAAAAATATAGTGGACGTACTATTCATGGGTCACTTGGTACAAAAATTGTGCTGCATACAAAATAAATGAGAAAAAAATTGCCATACAGAGAGTATATATGATAATTTTTCCTTTATCTCTCTGTATATTTTTCTATATTTTTTCAGAGTATGTATAGCACCCCGAGTTTTTGTTAAATTCAGCTACTATTATAATGATGGAAAAGATGGAGTTAAAATTAGGCATTTTTATAAATACACCACTGTCTACGATGCTACTAAATTTATAATTATATTTTTGATTATACGTATTTATAACACAAAAACATACACACATGCGGGCGCACAAAAATATATGTAAATGAAAAAAAAATATTAAATACAAACAAAATTTACCTTTCATTAGTACTTCTCAACAATCGTGCTGTTACGATTCACAATTCTTTAGAATAGTTTGTTTGTTTCTTTTTCTTTGAAAAATAATACTTTGCCAATGGAAAAACCATGAAATAAAAGAAATGAATCTCTATTTTGTTAAAAGTAAAAAATAAATATCCTTTCATATTATTTTATAAAAATATATGAAGAAGAACGACTTCTTAAATTGATGCAGATTCCTGATTCTATTGTAAAATATAATATATGGCGAAAAAAAGAGTGAACTGACAGAATAGGAAATATACAAAGGCTCTCATTTGGCTCTTTTCTGTCAAGTTATAGTAGAATTTAGTGCCTTGGTGGAAAGGGATACCTTGTCGTGCATCGGAATGAATCATAAGTATTGATTACCAGTCAAGCAGAAGACTATTTTTTTCAGAATACCTTTCCTTGAAAAAAAAATGGAACCATTTTTAGGAAATTTTATAATGCGTATTTTTTTCTTAAATAGTTTTGTGTATCGTGTTACTTTGTTACTTATTATTCTTGCAATCATTTACATAATTTTAAGATTCATTCATTGATTAGATGCGTTAAATTGAAAAAAAAACTGTTCATGTGGATACTTTATTATAATATATCTTCCATTTTCAAGTAATCCTATTTTAAAAAAAATATTTTTTGAAACTCAGAAAAATGTTAATATTTTTAGTTTTTAAATATTTCTTAAAATATGGAGACATGTTTTTCTTTAAAAATTGCTAAATTTTAACTATTTTCAATATGATGTTTCCCCAGAAATCAAACTTCCCCGATTTTTTTTATTTATTTCATACTTTTGTACTGTAATTTTTTAAAAAAAATTGGTTATTTTGTTATACATTAATATTATTTTTGTAAATTACTACTGCATTTCTCAATTAAAATAACATATAATTACCTTTCACAATTATTAAAGTATTGTAATAAATTATAATTGAGGGTCGTGATAGCCTAGTTGTCAAAGTCACGAACTCGTAATTGTATATCTTGATTTTAAGTTCTAATGCCACTGGACACCCACCATGAAGAGCTGCTGATGAACGTTAAATCTGCCATGGCTGAATGTCCTCATGTTGGTGTGGTAAGTCAGATAGGCAAGGAAGGGAGCGCAGGTGTCGTAACTTAATTGAGGTTCTAAATTATGAGATACATTGCCAATAGCTCTCGTGTTGCTTTATTATACGATGTAACCTTTACTAATTCTCTGTCACCAGCAAATAATTATACCTATAAACCTGTGAATTACGAATGATCTTGTAACTTTTAAGCAAAGTAAAAAAATAACAATGTCTTAATCAGGAAAAAGTATGGTGCCTTACACATCGATGAGAATTGAACATGAACGTAATGACTAAGAGATAAGTAAATAAGTGAAAGAAAACGTTTCTAATACAGCACTTCTGCATGTGGAAATCTTGTTTATCCTGACTAAAAGAACTCGTTTGTTTTAAATTAAAGTAGCTGCTTTAAAATTCTATTATAACTTACAACTAAAAAAAAGCAAGTTGAGTCCAATCTAACTATGCTGAATCATTTAATAGAAAATCCTAGAACAAATGCATTTTACAAACAGAAATTAAAACAGCCAAGAATCTCGAAATCTTGAAATCTCTCTACAGGACTGCTCGACTCTTGTTCAATATTTTTGTTTCGTTTGTTCGAGAACGGTAAATAATTCGAGGCTCCAATTAAACAAATAATATATCTCTAATATAGTTTAACGTAGTAATACATTTTAAAATGCATCGAATGAAAAAAATGGTAAGGAACAAAATTCGTATAAAAATTAGAAAAAGGATACAAAATATAGTTCAGTTGATTGTTAAACTTCGTATCTACTTTAGACGTTGTTGCTAATTCCACCTGGTTGACGATATTAGATTGAGGCCCGTGAAATTTATCGTAGCAAGGGACTAGTTTTTAAGCTTGTCATTAGCCACAGCTTTGAGCACTAGGACTTGGTCCCGCCCCAGTTTTGAGGTAGGACACCCTAGGTAGTGTTCTGGATCATTCCACCTTTCTTTCCCTTCTACCAACCATACGATAGGGCTTTCTACTCTACGAATATTTAAAATATCCTCACCCCACATAAGTAAAGGGTGTTTTTTAGAGGTATAGAACTTTAAATTGCAATAAAACAACGATGTATTATTCGATTGACATGTTTTTTTCTATTCCAAAGATAATTTTGTGGCATTATATTTTAAATATGATTTCTGGCATAGGACTGCTACGGCTGGCTCGGATGTAGTCCAATCTGGACGTCCAATTTTCGATGACTTTTTCCAACATTTGTGATCGTATATCGGCAATAACACGGCGAATGTTGTCTTCCAAATGTTCAAGCGTTTGTGGCGTATCCGCATAGACCAATGACTTTACATAGCCCGGAAGAAAATAGTGTAGCGGTGTTAAATCACAAGATCTTGGAGGCCAATTCACAGTTCCAAAACGTGAAATTAGGCGGTAACCAAACATGTCTTTCAATAAATCGATTGTGGCACGAGCTGTGTGACATGTTGCGCCGTCTTGTTGGAACCACATCTCCTGTACATCATGATTGTTCAACTCAAGAATGAAAAAGTTAGTAACCATGGCTCTATACCGATCACCATTGACTGTAACGTTGTGGCCTTCATCGTTTTTGAAGAAGTACGGACCAATGATTCCAGCAGCCCAAACAGTCAGTTTTTCTGGATGTAACGGTGTTTCGACATACACTTGTGGATTAGCTTCACTCCAAATGCGGCAGTTTTGTTTGTTGACGTAGCCGTTCAACCAGAAGTGCGCTTCATCGCTAAACAAAATTCGATTATGAAAATCGGGAACAACGGCAATCTCGTTTTGGGCCCATTCGACGAATCTACGCCTTGCTTGATTATCGTTTTGATGAATTGCCAAACCAAACTGAGAATAAATCACTTGACAGCTGTTAAATCAGTAGCCATATTGGAAAGTAATGCCATTTTAAACTTCTATACCTGGTAAAAAACACTCTTTACTATACATTTACAAACGTCCACATCTTAAACGGGATTATAACTCAGACCCTACGACTCAGCAGTCAACGTCATTATACCAAATGAGCGGCTATCTACTTTAGATAAAAGATTAATGAAATAAAAATACCAATATTGTGTGTGATATAGTTCTCTCCCACCATATAAGATACTAGATGCAATTTATGTAACACATTCGTTAAAAAGTTTATAAAATAGTTTTAATGTAATTATTTAGAGAAATTTAAAGAACAGAATAGTATTGTTTTGAATAGTATGTATTAATCTTGTATATACTTGCTATTGGATATAAATAGATTTTGTTTGTTTAGTATATATAGTCTCACACTTTTCTCAGAATATTTACTCACTTGCTGTATAACGAAATATCATTATTTTAGGGAAACATCATTACTGTAGAAAGTAAAATGCAGACTTAATTTGCTGTAAGAGATCCTTTTTTCCTTTGTGTCTGTGAAAACACAAGAAACACAATAGAAAAAAATGAATAGTGCAATGTTTGGAGATTTTCTCTTTTGAATTAACTATGTTTCACCAAGACAATAACATTCTTGGAGAAACAATTTATTTTAGCTTTTTTTTTCAAAGTTTAGTTGATAATGAGTTGCATTTCTAAAATCTTCAAATGTACTTTTTTGCAAATCTATAAGCATTCACTTCAATTTTGCAAGTGTGATTAAGGTAAATATAATGATATTTAGTTTCCTTGATAAGTAAATCACAAAAATAAGAATTTATTCATTTATTCCTTTATTGTTTTGGTCAAATATATTTTGAAAATATCGGCCAATTGAAAGCATCTTAACGAACATTAAATATGTATCAACTAAGGGTATTTAGTAATATAGAAGGAAGGGTGTATTTCTTACAATTATGCTCTTGCATTTAAAATAGAGTTTAACGAAAATATATAACAGTTAAAGTTAAAAAAATCTAGTTGATTATTGCTTTTAAAGTGGTTTTAATATAAAGTAATACATCATCAATTCGATATTCTATTTATAATGATTCAAATTTTTAAAATCAAATAACTGAGTTAAAAAAATTATTTTTTATTTGCAAAATTTTTGACTAAGTGAAACTCTCTAACAAAATATTTTTTTTATTTGCCCCTCTCCTTTCTATCTGTCTTTGAAAATGTTTTAAAATTATTATAGAAGAATTAAAAAAAAATTGTTTTCAGAAGACGTTTCTATTCTACCGTTCTACATTACCTTAAAGTTAGTTTTGAGTTTCATCCACTCTTATTTTTTATCGGGATCACTATCCAAATTTTAAATATTTCTATATATCATATCATTCACAGATTTATCAATTTAAAATCACAAATATTAGAGAACCAAAATGTTATTTGCTTCTAAGCTAATTATGTACTTTAAAAGATGTTTATATATATATATATATATATATATAAAGGTGTCCAAAATATTTGATACCTTTTTTCAACTTTTTCTCTAGTTTGTCTGAGGTACTATTAAAATGTTTTATCAAAAAAGAATTTAAGTAATATATAAATTTTTTTATTGACAAAGTTGTACCTTACAAATATTCAATATAGGCGCCCTTCATGACACGGTAGATATCTAGGCGATACTCCATTTTCACCCATACTAGTACCAACATGCCTCTTGTAACGGCAAAAAAAGAATGTACACTTTTTTCTTTATTTCCTTCTAGGTACCCATAATGTAGAGAGTGTGTGGTGAAAATAGACCTAAAAGCTACTAGATACTCCAAGTTTTGAAATATGCCTTTCCTGTGTGCAAATAAAAGTGTCAACATAGCGCCCACCAAACCACAGAAGGCAATTTGTTCTATGGAATACGCAAAATCGATGTCTGTTATCACAGTTCAACCAAACTTTTGGTGACAATTTGGGGTTGATTCACCAGACAAGAATTCAATCAAATGTTGACATGCACAACTAATGGAGACAGGTTGCCTTTGTAAAGGCAAGAGCACCAGGCGACCGCTTTCGGAGGAAAAAGTTGATAAAATTCGGCAATCCTTCCTTGGATTATCTAGTAAATTATCTAGTACTACCACTATACCACTCTCTACACACTAGGTACCTAGAAAAAACACAGAAAAAGCGTAATTTTTTTCTGCGGTTACAAGAGACATGTTTGTTTGAGTATGGACGGGAATGGAATATCGCCTAGATATCTGCCGTAACACGAAGGCCGTCTATATTGAATCTTTGTAAGGTACAACTTTGGCATAAGGAAAAACTTTCATATACCACCTAATTTCTGGTATAATAAAACCTTCCTATAGTACTTAAGAGAAGCTAGAGTACAATTTTATGAAAGGTACAATATCATTCTCGAACACGCTGTATATAATTAATACACTGTTTCTCAAACTTTCAATACTGGCGACCCAATTTTTAATCATAATTTTTGTTACGCCCCCCTTCTGTACAACAATAATGTATTTACTGCAATAAAAATACACTTCGAGAGAGAGAGGCGTTAAAGTTACAATACGATCTTAATTATAAACCGTACAAATTAATACGATAAGTATATTAAATTTTGTGTATATGTAACTTTTAAGTAATATATATTTTAAGAAAAAATTACTTAAAATATATACTACTTACTTATTATTATGTTAATTTTCGTTCTCTAATTTTTAAATTGGAACAGATCGCAAAATGATGTATTTAATTAAAGATTTATTTCCTTCGGCATCCATTTCTCAAAGTACAAATGTCATTAGAAAAATAGTCTAGTCAATGTTGCTCTCTATCATATCCATCACATCTGGCATTATAGGGTACGTTTGCGTTAAACTGGGCTACCTATCGGATGTCTGCGCAAAACATGTAAAACTTCGTACAATTCCAGTCAGCTTTGGTCGACTCGATACTTCTATAGCTACCGAATCTAGCTTGAATGTACATTTTTTTAATTTGCACTTTAATTGTAACTCACGGTATTTAAGTATTTACGGCAGTAAATTAAAACAAAATCATACATACATTTTTAAGTCGTAAGCAAACATTCGATGATAATAAAGACTCAGCAAGTACACAGACGAACGAGCATGGTTCCGAAAATTAAATCAAGGCGATATTCTCAAGAATACTTAAATTTTAGATTTACCACTACTGAAGAAAATGATGGGGAAAAAAACCCAGCTCTTTATGTGTTAAAACTTAAAAATCTGTAGAACAATATGTGAAAGTTGTTTTTAAAACATGCAAAATCATTTAGCTATGTTGGCAAATAATTTTAAAAAGTATTTTCTGGATGAGGACAGCTTGGTAGTAAGTTACGAGTGGATTAGGGATCTATTTCAAGATACTCCAGAAGGGCTCTCAACTTCCGATGAAGAAATCTTCATAGATTTCACATCCCGTGAAAAATAAAAAGGCAATTTTGTAATAAATCACTCTTTGAATTTTGGGAAGAGGTGGATTAGGAATTATCTGTACTGAAAACAAAAACACCTCGTATACTATTACCATTTTCAACATCCTACCTTTGTTAAACCGGATTTTCTGCGGTAGATACTTTGAAGATAAAATATAGATCTCAGCTAAATATAGAAAAATAACTCTTTTAAGTGTCAATTTCTGATATTAAATCTTCCTTTGAAAAACTTTCCTCGACAACACAAGCCCGTGGAAGTCCCTAATAATTATTAAACTTGTTCTTAATTTAGTAATAAGATTGATTGATTGAATATTAACGTCGCACTGTTCAGCTGCACGAGGGCTTTTGACGACGGACCACGTAATTTTGAACCATGGTCAAGAGACGTGGATGACACCTGAGCTGGCAACCCTCTCTCCTAACTACCACACCACACCAACGGGAGGACATTTCAGCTCTCGACAGATTTAACGTGCATCTCTGTCCTATACGGCGGGTCTTTAGTGGTACTGGGCTCAAACTCGTGACAAGGCAAGCCACGATCCGATACCTATACCACTCGACTACCGCGGCCAAATTTAGTAATAAGAAATTATTTATAAAATACCTTCTTCAGTACTGTTACATTAAACGTATACTGGCTGAAACACCGACTCTTCGCACGAGTTCATTTTTTAAAAAAATAAAACATTATTCTTGATATAATAGCTGAACTGTAAGGAGAGTAAAACTGCGTGCACGACATTGTATACAAAAATGTAAAATGATTTTTTTTTAGATAACTGCTATAATTGTAAATAACTGTTTAAAAGAACTGTAATTTTAAACCTCACATAATTAACATTTAGAATTAATGTTAAATAATGAAAAAAGAATATAAAATTCCTATGAAGAATAATTGTGTTACTTTTTAACATTTAAAGCGAGAAGACTTCAAAATATTTTAACCCGGGGCAGACGCGCACTCGATACTAACGCTAATGGTACTGCGGGGGGACTCAGTCACCCCACTCATTTGCTTATAATTATTTTTACTGTACACGATACAAATTGGAATTCTAGTGAATATTTTAACTGTTCAATTCTTTGATGATTTGAGAAAAAATCCAATAAAACTGAACTAAAATGATTCAAAAGTACAAGACCATAATAAAGGACGCAAATCAGACACTTTTCAATTATCCTACAGAAATGTTAAACCAATCAATTATTTTCCAAATATTGCAAAACTCAACTATTTACAATTTCCCTAAGCGAAAAGCAAACGCATAAAAGATGGGACGGAAATAATATTGAATAACCATACCATAAGATTGAAGGTCAACCAAATGATTAGCATACGTACTATGCAGCCTGGCTGAAAAGTGAATCATGTCTTCATTTTCTTTTTCTACAACTAATGTATGGTATTTCAATAATAAGTACAGTCATGAATTGTTTATCTTCTTAGAAGTCTCTCAGGGTCTGGATTTCATTTTTCTTTTAACGAGTAATATTTTATGTTAAAACGTAATAAAAAAATCTCTCATTGAGGAAATACAGCAAATAAAACAATTTTTTTTTCTTTAATTTGGTTTTGGGATCAAATGATTTGATGACGGATAAAAAGCCAGATAATAAACATAAATTATGTCAGTGTTGTTGTGTGTATTTTTTTTTATTATGGAAGAAAGCATTTTGTTTTACTTCTCTTTCCGGTTATTTTTTTAAAAAAATCTTTAAATTTTCGATATGCTAGCGCCCCCCAGAGGGCGGCGCCCCACACTTTGAGAAACACTGAGTTAATATGCCCTAATATAGAGATGAATGAACAATAATCACTACGACTGTAGCAAAAATACCGAAATTGTAATATAACCAGACATAAAAATTTAGAAAAGAAATGTTAAAAATTATGAAAATGATAGAATCTATCTATCTATCTATCTATCTATCTATCTATATATATATATATATATATATATATATATATATATATATATATATATATATATTTTAATATTTGATATCTCTTACCAGACATGATAGATAGATAGATAGATATGTATATATATATATTTATATATATATGTATAAATATAAATATATATATATATAAATATATATTTATATTTATACATATATATATAAATATATATATATATTATATATATTATATATATATATATATATATGTATATATATATGTATATATATATATTATATATATATATATATATATATATATATATATATATATATATATATATATATATATATATTATTATTATTATGCTTTGTAATGATTTTTTCAATTTCTACAATATCTAATTTATTCTACAATTATTAAATAGATGGCGCCACATGCTTATTAAAATTTAATAATATTATATTTTTTGCGTTCTTTTATATTTTACACTACTTTTTATATGAATATTATTTTTATGATTTTTTAAAAGTAAATATATATATATATATATAATCCAATATAAAAATTTCAATATACAATTATATACATATATATAAACATATATATAAATTTATACATATATATATATATATATATATATATATATATATATACATATACACAAATATTTAAACGAAAATATAAAAATAAACATATAGTTATATACCTAAGATAACTAAAATTAGGAAGAAGGCACAGTAGTATAATGACAAACTCCTAGCCTTAGGAACAAGGATTGCAGGTTTAAACAAGTTTTGAAGCCAGCCAACCTTCACCTGTAATTTGTCATACTATGTACCAAGAGGAAAAGAAATAATTATATATGTAGAATTTAAATATTAAAAAATCATTAAACTAAATAACATATGAACAAACACATAACATACTAATTCGGAGTATAAACGATGGCCAAGAGTGCATCAACAAGTAACGTGTTCCCACCAAATACGAGAGGTGAGAGCATAACCACATAAAATTTATTTTTGATACGATATTAAGAAAAATTTATATATATATATATATATTTATATACATTTAAAAAATCATAAAAAATAATAATAATATAAAAATTAGTGTAAAATATAAAAGAAACGCAAAAAATATATATTAAAAAAATTTAATAAGCATGAGGCGCCATGTATTTAATAAGTGTAGAATAAATTAGATATTGTATAAATTTAAAAAATCATTACAAAACATAATAACAGTAAATAATTACAGTATTACAAATTGTATCATTAAAAACCATTATAAATATAATTACAAAGAAAGTTAGCAGGATATCCATGTTCAATACAGTGATTAAATTTTTTTTTAAGATTTAAAAATATTAGCTTTATCGCTAACTTATATATTATTGCGATAAATATAGTTAAAAATAATATCTCTATATAAAGATATTGATAAATTAGAATTCCAGTAAGGAACTTTGATGATATTAAAATTAAAGGCATCTCTTTTATTATAAATATTACTATGTAGTTTCAAATCCTTAATATACAGTGTTACATCTAGGTAATTTGTTTTGATTGGATTATTATTAATTTTAACTGAGTTTAAATAAGACGGATAAAAATTAATAATGGGATTTAAATTATCATTTGTACCAAAAATAATTAAATCATCAATATATCTAAAAATGTAGTAGTCCTTATTAATAATATAATTATATTCATAAAAATGTAAATAAAGATATATATATATATATATGTATATTTCTTAATATCGTATCGCAATTAATTTTATGCGGTTCTGCTCTCACTGCCTCGTATTTCGCGGGAACACATTAATTGTTGGTGCACTCTCGGTCGTCGTTTACACTCCGAATAAATGTAGATTATGTTTTTGTTCATATGTTATATAGTTTAATGACTTTTTAATATTTAAATTCCACATATATAATTCTTTCCTTTCCTCTTGGTACATAGTATGACAAATTACAGGTGAAGGTTGGTCGTTCGCAAAACATGTATAAACCTGCAATCCTGGTTCCTAAGGACAGGAGTTTGTCTTTATACTACTGTGCCTTCTTCCTAATTTTAGTTATCGTAGGTATATAACTATCTGTTTATTTTTATATTTTCGTTTATATATTTGTTTATTTGTACATGTATGTATAAATTTATATATATGTGAATATTTATATATATATATAAATATATATATGTATTTATATACATATACATATATATACATTATATATACATATATATGTATATATATATATATATATATATATATATATATATATATATGCTGCAGTAGTAAAAACAGTGCAGACTCATGGTAGCTCTTATATATAAAATAGTTTATATAAAAGTGAGGTTGGACTAGTTTTTTTGGTTAGCCAACTTTCCACCTGTTTCTGTCGATAATACTGAACAAAATGTTGCTGAAAATAATGAATAAAATATCCAAAACCATTACAAGTAAATTTAACTTCCCTTATAATAGCATTTAAAAATACATATCCTGTGCTAAATCTAAGTACAGTATACAAGATTTTGATAGATTTTGGACCCAAACACAAATTCAATGCATGGAATTGTGTGAATAATAGCGCATAGCAAAATTATGAAATTAATAGAAATAATATAATTAAATATTATGTATAAATACTACCGTTACTTAAACTACCACTAGGATTAAAAATACATTAAAAAATTTTAAAAAAAATTACATATTTATATTCTTAAACTACTATATATATATATATATGTAATATTAAACTACTATATAACTACTATACATGTACATATGGATTATATATGTATATATATATATATATATATATATATATATATTATATAATTCAAAATAGAAAAGTACACAGATAGTTATAGAATCTAATATAAATATATACTATAAATAGGAAGAAATAGGCACAGTAATACAATAACAAATTCCTGGCCTTAGGAACCAGAATTGCATGTTTAAACAAGTTTTAGGGCTAGACAACCTTCACCTGTAGTTTGTCCTACTACGTACCAAGAGAAAAGTAAATAATAACATTTGGAAGAATTTAAATATTATAATAATGCCACTAAACTAATAAAATATAATTATAAAATTATAGCCTACTAGCATTAACAGTATAGATTTAAATTCGATTCAAAACGTAGATTGTAAGACTTACTTCGGGAGTGTCACAACGGGTTATGTTTGCCGCCAAATACAAGAGAGGGAAAACAGTTCCGCATAAAATTACATATATGAACCGACCCCGATTTAATGAATTCATCGGGACCTAACAAATTTTTGGTTAAAATTGGAGTTATTCGTAATATCAGAGTCCAAAAGAGTACAATTACCTTTTGGATATTCTATAAGCAACTACACAAAAAGTATCCATAGTTAGAAATTATACAATTTTTATTCAGCAGCTCAAAATACTATTAGAGAATTACCGCACATCAGGTAATTAAAAAAGTTTAAGTATTTTCTAATAAATGTATGAAAACATTTTGATCCCTGACTCAAAGGATTCCTTTTTGACATCATGTAGAAATAAAACTACTCCAGGTATATTTTCATGGTTAACAAACTATGTAAAGCAGTAGAAAATGTAACAGTTTTGATAGGAATTCCATTCTGAATTTCTGTTTAAAAATCACTACGCATTTGTTTTTGACAATCTCAAATGCTTAGTAAATTTTCAAAAAATAAAAATATAAATAATGAACTATACAAAACCATGTACTTAAAATAAACTCACTTCTCTCCAAAAAGAGAGCACATGGTAAAAATTCTTAAAATATCCTTTGCGCTGTTGAGTAAGATTAGTTGAAAGAATTCCCTGTCCTACTCAAAATTCCAATGATAGATTACTCATCTACATTAGTCTAATCATGGGCTACACCCTTCGTCGTCGAAATTTGCTATTTACAAGAAAAGCCTATTTCTATTCCGGACAAAAAGGATATCATTTGAAAAGTGCTAATTTTTCAAATCCAAACTAATAGAAAAAAAGAGTTTGGTTGTTGAAATAGTTCATTAATTCGAGGTTCTTTATTCTTGAAATAGGGGTCTTGCCTTCATTTTAATCCAGGAAAGATAAAAATTCGTTCAGTTACGAAATTTGTTAAAACGGGTTTCGACGATATATATATATATATATAAAAGCCTATTTATATTCCGATAAAAAGGATATATTTAAAAGTATAATATATCAAATAAACTAATAGAAAAAAAAAAGAGTATAAATAGTTCATTAATATTCATTCTGACATATATATTTTAATCCAGGAAAGATAAAAAATTCGTTCAGTTACGAAATTTGTTAAAACGGGTTTCGTATATATAATATATATATATATATATATATATATATATACATGTAATTATTTCAACAGCCGAATATTTTTTTAACTTTCGTACAAAATTTTTTTTAAAAAAATGAATATCTTTTCAAATAACATGTACTTTTTGTAAGTAATAAAAAAAATCTTTTAAGCAACAAAAACTTCGGTGGTAAAAGTTATAGTCAATTATTATTCTTTACAACTGCAGATGAGTCATGATTATAACCTATCACATAAGTTTTAAATAGGGCAGGATAATCAACTTTCTAAAACTCCAATCAAAACTGTAAACATTTCTAATGCTGTATATTGTTTGGAAAGTTTGAACAGATACCTAATACAGCCGCATGTAAATTAAGCAGAATTTTGTTGTATGCATTAAGTCAAAAAAGAATTATTTCTTGTCAAGAGTCAAAACGTTTGAGTCTCTTAGTCTATTTTTTTCAAATTTCAAATAAATTGGTGCGAATTTATCTGCCAAGAGTATGTTTAGTTGCTGGTTAAAAATGCTTGTGCGTGTGCGTGAGTGTATGTATGTGTGTGTGTGCACACATATATAGATAGATAGATTGATATATAAGCAGATAATATATGCTATATATTTTGCATATATCTTGTTGAGCAGAAAACCCCTAAGAATTGGAAAGGTTTTTGAATACATCGACCACACAAAGAATAATGGGAGGGAGGGTGCGAAAGGGTGGATGATGGCTTTATGATTTTTGAACTATTAAACACAAATATAGACTTAAGAGGTGGCAATTATGTTTATTTTTCTCAGTAGATTTCTGCTACAAACGTCTGAAATATTTTTCGAAGGGGAAGTTAAGGGGGCATACAAATTTTGAAAAAGCCTGGTTTTTGAACTATTAGGCCTACGTACTTGAAAATGTTCAAGCTTTTGGTGAGTAGTGATTGGCTAAAATTGGCTTTCCGAAATTAGACTGGTGGGTTATGGTGGAGTAAGAAATAATATTTATATATTGTACTACTGTCCTTTTTAAATCAATGACAAATGCCTAAAACGGATATTTGAATCGTATCGTCAGCCTAATGTTAAGTATTAGACATCAATAACTTAAAAACCGGATGTTGTCATATATCATTATGAAATTCCAGGTAAAGTGGCTAGTATGTATGTATGTGGAAAGCTTATGGATTATATATTATACATAGAAAATACATGAGGATACTCTAAATAAGCGTCGAGCTGCAAGTCCTCTCGCGAGGTTTGTGGCAGGGAAAGAGAGGTGGAAGATAAAGGATCACCTCCAGGGGGAAACTGAACCTAATCGTAATGTAACCTGTATGAGGCTCAAATCTATAGCTAATTGCAGGCGTAGATCTAGACCTTGGCCACGATATATTTTGTGGGCCTCGATCTAATACCGTCAGACAGGTGTAGCAACAAAAACAACACACATAAACCATCCACAATATCTATGTATTAATAAATCTTTATACGGATTCCATAGCATATTTAATATATCATATAATGTTTAGTTTTAAAGATAATATATACAGTCGACATATGCATATAAAATGAGAAATGTACATTAAACTGTCTTTTTTTACTATAATCATGTCTAACGAAACACGTTTGCCAGCATACTTTTCCAAAACTGCATTATGATGTGCAATAATTTCATTCCTTATTCCTATTACTTAATATTTTTTGAAAATAAAATTTTCTTGAATCTAAATCGTATCCGTTTCGAAATTACTTACTAAGATTTGTAAAATATTTAATTTCAAACAGGAAAATATATGAATCAATCAGAAGAAAGAAAAGTTATCTTACATGAGCAAAAATATTCTTAAGAAACTTTTTTAAATGTTTATTACATGGTAATTTCAAATCTATGCGTGTTTAAGAGTTTTAGGTTTCTAAGAACACATTATGATGTCCTTCACGTGTTCAGATTTATTTTGATAATTTAGGTAAGTTGTGCGTATCACCTTTAATTTTTTGTATTCAAGGTATCAATAATCGCTTGCTTTTTGCAGTAAATAGCTTGACTACATATCAATATAAGTTTGCATACTGTTCGTACTCAAAACCATAAACAAGAGATTCTAAATTTAATTTATAGTTTCTTCACTTGATTGATGCTAACAAGATATGAGAACACTGATTCCATTCTTTCAATCGAATGCAAACAGAAGTAAATGGTTGGAGAACTTCAAAGATTCTTGGAGCAATATAAAAAAAGGAAACGAAAAAGGTCTTCTGCTGCTTTTTGTATGCCCCTTTTTAATTTAAAGACTTACAATACTATATAAATACACTAAAGATGAAAAAAGAGCAGATATGACTAACAAACAAAATGGGATCTAGAGAAGAAACTCCCGCGAAGTTTAGAATAAAACAAAGTTCAGATTTTAGAAAGGAAAAAAAAATAACCCATTCAATGAGTAAGAATACATAAGCAAAGAGAGATAAGAGAAATAAATTTGCAAAAAAATAACGAAAAGAATGGTATAGAAAAACAGAAAACCTACGAAAAGAATAATCGAGAAGACTTCGAAAACTCAGTTAATTGCACAAAACGTATTCAACGTTCTTCACTGTCTGTTTTATCTTTTATTTTTATTTATTTTTTTTTTTTCGATTCTGATGTCGAAGAATGCATTCAAGTTTTTACCTCGTTAGAGGAAAAAAATATAGAGGAATAAAAGTTTCTTTTCTCCTATGGGTAAAAACAAGATCGACGGGGTGAAGTTGAAGGGGACAGCAACGCCCGATTCACTAGAAAAAGTATGCGAACCGGAGTGTGTACAGAAGGAAAGTCTACTCCTTCCAAAACTGCGGAAAAGTTTATGGTAAATGCTTTGCCTATTTCGTTTGCGAAAACCCGAATCTCGTGGGAATGTGTTGTGGGTTAAGTACAGAAAATGCTGTATTCCATCCTTTGCACTTGAAGATGAGGGGCTTACTATAAATTGAATTATTGTGTTTACTCTCTTCGATCCTGAAACATCAGATTTTATTTTAAGATAGGAAAATGTAATATATATATATATATAAAAGAACACTAGAATTTTCTTTTGTTTATTTTACAGTAGACTATAATTTCTAAAATATGCTTCGTATATAAACTCATATTTCGTTATGTAAAAAAAAATACCTAAATTAATTCGTATTCTCTTAACAATTAGAAACTGATTGGTTTATTTTTTAAGGATGGCACAGTTTAGTAATATTAATGTATTCCATTTTTTAAAATTTTGATTAAGGTTATCATGACAGCCTAATTAGAAAAATAAAAATTTATTTCTTATCATTCAAACACTTGAAAGCCATTGATTCATAGCTTCGTAATTTTCAGCCACAATCAAAGGACAAAAATAATGCGAAACACAAATACAGACTGCTTGTGCCGTCTAATTCCTAACTTACTCGTTTCAACATACAATGCTTTGGAGCCATGCAGAATTCCACTGTAATTACCATTATTTCACGTAGGAAGAGTCGTAACATGAATTAGAATATGTAATAACTACCATTATCTCAAGGAATAGTCTTTGAAGGAATTAGGTTTCCATTTAAGTACTTCTGAGCTAGAGGATTAAAATTTTATCTCTGGTTATTACGGTACTTCAAATTTTAAGGGTCCTGTGAGTGAAAATTTGAAAATTACCGAGCAAATTTCACTGGGATGTTTTCAAAGATATGACATAGTATTCACTTTAATTTCTTTCTCAGATAAACTTTTTTTGTTTGTTTGAGGGGAAGATAATTTTATCAATACCATAGCAATCGAATTGAGGTTTTGAAACTTTTGCGCAACCTGTTATTATTTTTTTAATTAATAAAAAAGTAAAACTTTTTCGATATTAATCCAAATATCGAATGCACATTTTCAATCATCATGTCTCCTTTAACACATAAAACTATAATTAAATAAATATCTTCAATTCTAAAGTAGAAATATATTTGTTTTATACTTTAAAGCATACCTTGAAGAAGTGACTAGCTTTTTTAAATATATTTCAAGATATTTTTTTTAATTTGGGTTTTGCGCTTTTCTTCCGTTTATATGAAATGACAAAAGATATATTTAAAGTATTCTCGTTTAACATTTTTTGGAAATTCAAATATATAAAAAGGTAAAGGCTGTATTGGTTTTAAAAAATGTCTTCAATTTAACATTAATACTTCTAAAAAATACATTAAAATAGTTAAAAAATGTTAGAAGAGTAGTAAATACAGACATATTTTAAGTTTTACAGTTTCTACATAAATATTTCTGTATGGAAAAAAATATTAAGCGTATGTTTTAAATGAAGTGCTGTACTTGTTTTAGAAGAGATTTAGAGCATAATGATAGACAAACTTTATAACAATAGACATTTTTATGGCTACTTAAAATTCCTATACATAGTATTTACGTTTATTGTTTAAATTCAAAGATATACGTTTTCAGTAATGAAAGTTGATAAACAAAAATTAAAATGTGTATTTCTTAGTGAACATTTGCAAGAACTTTTTTCTGTGTTTTTATCTTGTTAATTGAATGATTCATATCAATTGTTGAAATTAATATGAATGCAAAATACTGTTGACAATAATTTGAAAACTTTGTAAACATAATACAAATTAATCTGGGAGTACATACCGCAATAAATACAAAAATCAGATATTAAACAAATTTACATAAGTTTTGCACTTTATTAAATCAAGCTATAAAATAACTGTGTATCAATAATTTCTTGAAATCAGTGTAAAAATATTTAATAAATATATGCTACATGATGTCTATGCTTATATTTGTGTTTTATTAGTATATAACCCCTTTGCGTGATACATTACAAAGACTGCGTGTGTTTCTGCAGAAGACCTCTTCGACTTTTCTAGCAGATGAAACGCGTAATTGAAACGAGTACTTCTGTCACATGTTACAGTGCAATTTGCAAGAAAACTACACGCAGTAAAATTATAAATAGTGCAATTTTCTGGACAAAACAGATTGTATTCTCTTTCTGAGATAAAAAGTTGCAAACAATTTGTTACTTTCTCGTGTATGACTTTAGTTAATAACAAGCCATTTAATATCAGATTTAATGATGCATTTTATAAAGAATTTTTATAAAGAGTAAAAGTACTTTTTGTGTTGTATTTTTTATGCATCTAAGAATTTAAATGAATTTCACATGTGTGACGTTTTATATCCTCAGCAATATTTTATAAAACCCACTTTGAAAGCTAAAATTTTAACATTGAGACTTATTCGTTAGGTTTCTTAATACAGGTACACTATAAATTACTGCACAAAAAGTATATATATATATATATATATATATATATATATATATATATATATATATATATATATATATATATACTTTAAATTTTTCAAAAAAATTAATACAAGTATTGCACAGTTATTTCATGCATTAAAGCATGGTCAATTCAAACTAAAGTATGAAGTAAATACTTAAATTATACTATTATAAACTTGTGAAAAATTGTCGAAGTAATTTTAAGAAAAGTCTAAGATATTGTACACGTGCTCAAGTAAAAGATAACTTGTAATCTCCTTTTTTAAATAAAAGTGAACCACATAAAAAAGTACACTAAAATGATGT
Source organism: Trichonephila clavipes (assembly GCA_019973935.1). Taxonomy (NCBI): domain Eukaryota; kingdom Metazoa; phylum Arthropoda; class Arachnida; order Araneae; family Nephilidae; genus Trichonephila; species Trichonephila clavipes. The sequence continues at coordinate 3,837,006 of BMAU01011056.1, read as the reverse complement.
ACAATATTTAGTTTATTTAAGCGCAGATGTGATGAGGTTTTTTCAAGGAAATAGTTTCTCACTTTGGTTCCAGAAATTTAAGTTAATAAAATATATCATTAACAAAATATCTTAGAGACGTGTTACATTTAATTTAGAAATAATGGTAAAGTAAGAAATAAGACATTAGGCAATAAAAGTGTTTTTCTTTCGATATAAACATATTACGTTTAAGGTTATAAATGTGCACACCAAGTTTTTTTTTTCAAATGAGTGAAAAAATAATTCAATCATTTTCATTTTTTGGTGCATTGGCAATTATGAAAAAAATCAGCATTATTGCAGATATAAAATATATATATCTATTTACATAATTTTAAGAATTCAAAATTATATGAATGCTTATATGAGTCATATTTATTATAACATTTGATTTACTTTCTACCAGATTAATTGTTAATAAAAAAATGAAAAACAAAATATGCATGTGTTTTTATATAGATTGAAATAAATTCTCTGGATTCACTGTAAACAATCTTTTTTAGTAAAATAGACGGATGCAGTTTTTAAATTATATAAGATGAAGATTATGTAAATGTATTTAAATTGCTGTTATAAAATAAGTTCTAATAAAGGAAAGATATATTATCAAGCATTCAAAATTTTTGAAAAAAGAACTGATTATGATGTTGATGATAATAATATTTTCAAACCTAATCTTTATTTATACTAACCAAACTTTTGTGAAATATTTGAAACTATAATTTAGTATTTAAAACATGGAAGGAAAAAACTAATATATTTATTACCTATTGAAAAGTATTTAGAAATGTAGAGTCAAAATGAATAACTATCAGATTAAATGTGATAATAATTATTGACATTGATTATATGAATGTAAAACTTGTTTTACAAATTTTCCGTATTCTTAAAAGGTAATTTAATAAATTAAATATTTTCATAGATATTATCATTACTTTTTAAATATAATTTGCATTCTATAGAGTTTTCAGATATACAATTTTTTTCTGATTCAGCATATTGTAGGAGATATACTTTTTCTATCCAAATTGACAATGCACAAAAAGGTCAATTGTACCCAAAAACAACTCAGTATAAAATCTTTAAAAGTACTTGAAAGTTTCTTGAAACTTTTTTTCAGTTTTCTACTGTGAACTACGTAATATTTATCTTTTAGCATTTCAAAACTTTCTGAAGTTTTCGAAATATTGTCAGGAAAGTCTGCTCTGATATTTCACTTCAAATTTTTTATTCATGCTTAAAGCTAAAATAACACCTAAAAAGTATAGTTAATTTTTTAAAAAGAGCATTTCTCTTGGAAATGTACATTTTTCTTACATTAATCAAGAAGAAGTTTAAACAGGTTGGTTTACAATTTCTTGAGTTTTTTTTGTTTTTTTGCTGTTGTCTTAAGAAGACGGTTTTACAAGCTTATACACCTCGAGTTAGAAGAGCTACATTTTTAAACCTTTCACACTTGATTGATGATGATGACTCGTGATGTACAAGGAAGGAAAAATAGTTGGCTTAAAAGCACAAGAGACGAACCCTTATGAAGTTGAAAGCGCTTATTTGTTTGCACTAATGAACATTGAAATAAGTCCTTGCTTTTTATTTATGTTTTAAGTTTCTTTTCCTATTTTGATCACTTAGAATTCTTTTAATTACAATTTGAATTGAAATTTCAATTTCCTCTTTAAAAAAATATTGTATTTTACTATTTATAAATAAGTAGTTAAATCAATTTATACCCAGAATATACTCTACATGTATTTTAAGGATACAGAGAATAATATAAAATATTTACACTTTTCACATAAATTATCATTTAACCCTTAACTTCTCACTGTTGCATTTCTGCAACATGCGACTTATTTTAAATTAACAGACTCAATATTTTTTTAATTACCTATAAATCACTTATCTGAGAAAAAAGGTTGATGCAACGAAATACATGCTAATTTTGTCACTCTAGGTGGAAGTACATTTTTCCCAGAAATCACAATTATAAAAATCTCTGATGCATCAAGAACTGTGCTTTTTCTATAAAAAAGAATCCATTATGTTGTATGATTCTTCTTGTTTATTGATCAAATAAATTACCAGGTAAAAAAATTAAACATTTTATGATGAATAATAAAATCCTCATATAAAAAAAAGTTTTGTAATTTACAGCACTACAGCGCAATGTTGCACTTCTGCAACAAAAAATGACCGAAATTAAATTTAAAACAGCTTAATTCTTTCACATATTTTTCCCTTTTATTATTACTTGAGAACTAGCTGATATAAATTTTCAAAGAAATTTTAAAAATTGGGAAGTTAAGGGTTAAATTTTTAAATCAAACAACAATCAAAGATTTGTTGAAAGTATAAGGTACACCCACACAAAAAATTTCTCCATTTCAAGTAATAATTAGTTGTGCTTCAAAATTTTGTTTTATATGATGATGATGATGATGTGTCCATGACAACATCAAATAAAACAATACCATAGGTCCACTGGACTAATCCGGCAGTTTGTTCAATATTATTTTCATAGAGGCTTGTTGACGAAAACATGACCCTTTTTCATGCAGAACAGCAAGGATATCTTGAGAGTCAAAAATATGAACCAGTGTTAGCTCTGTATCCGGACAGTAATCATAGTTCTTAAAAGTTATTCTACAATTCTTATCAGTCTCAATTATTCTGTATTGGCCTGTTCTTAGCTTAGCAATAGTCTTTGTTAAAAGACAGTCTCCACATTCGTTACATGGTTGAGACTTTACGGGAATTGACTTTTCTATCAATTTAAAATTTGCGGCAGGATTTATGTCATATAAGGTTACATTACAAAGTATTTTATGTATCCAAGGTAAACAAAAGTCAACTATGTGTATTAAGTTGCATATCTTTAAACTAGTTTTACAATATTTCTTTTGTTAGTTACGCAACTACTTTGATAACATGAAACATTAAGATAAATGTTTGTAGTAACTCTTGAAATATTTAAAAAATCCCTTTTTGAGGTTTTATTTTTGATCTCTTAAGTCTTAATTAAATTTATGTTATTATTGATTAAAGTTTTACTATATGATTTGTAGATAATAACTTGGATTCAAAATATCTTTAGAAATACATTCAGTTATGTTTCTAGCTAAGCTAAAATCTGAAAAGAGAAATATTAGTTGTTATAATTTGGCATTTTGCTCTCATTTTATTATTTAAAGCTATTTTTCCTAAATATATTTTTTGTAAAATGTCTTCTTTGACCATGGAATGTCAATGTGACATAAATGTAATTTGTTTTCTTATATGGTTAAAAAAGTATTTTGTACAGTTTTTGACTATTTTGACATAATGCCAGTCATACTTAAGCAATATTTTCTACTAAATTGATAGTTAAATATTTTGGAAAATCCCTTTGTTGCATTTTGAACTTACTTTTCCAAACTCTTTTAAGATGCATCCCGTTGTGAAATACCAGTAATACCATAAATATTAAACTCAAAATGGTTTATTTAACTATTGTTCTTGGTCCTAAGATAATGGAAATAATATTTCTGTGTAATTTAAAAACATTAGTTTTTGATACGTTATTAAGATTTATAGGGAAATTAAGGCTTTAAAGTTGAAACAAATAAATTTATCTGTTTCATGATTTTAATTATTTGTGAATATTTTTTACAGACATCCTGATTTAGATTCAATTTACTAATAGTAAACGAAAAAAAGCATTAATCTGTAAATACTGTTGCAGGAGGAATTTTGAAAGAAAAAAGGAACGTTGCAAGCGATACAAAGAGAATAATAACAAATACACTGCCCCAAAAAGTTACGGTGGGGAGAGAAAAAAGTTAATAAGCCGTTGCATGATAGCCATAAATGTGCTTAAATGGGAAATTACCGATGTATCAAAACTCAATATGAAAAAAAGTAGCAAAAATACTTGTATGGGAACTTTAAACATTTGAAATGGTATACAGAACATGAAATGATGCTTCAGATGAACAATTTGGTAACATGTAAATGACAAGAAAAACAGATTGCGTCATAGTTGATACTGGATATTTAATATGTTGTGTGCCTCTCCCCCCGAAAATGCTAAGACTTCAGCATACCTGTTTAGCATAGGTTGTTGGTGAGACTCTGGAGAATACTGTTCCACTCTTCAAGGAGTACTATCTCTACATCCCGAACAGTGAGAAAATACTGTAATCTTCCTAAAGGAGTCGTCCGAATTAGTTCCAAGATCATGCATGCCACTCCATCCGCTGTATTGTTTCAACTTCAAGGAAGTTCTTCACAAGAACTGTATGACTTCTGACATTATCCTCTATTTAAAGAAATGAATCCCCAAATTCTGCCACGTAAGGAAGAACATGGGGTCTTTGTATCTCGTTTGCGTGCCTTTGAGCCGTCAAATTACTATTCCATATGATATACAAGTATGTACACTTCCCTATGTTGAAACCAGCTCATGTCATCAATCCACTTAGTATGTTATGTGATCTTTCTTGAACGAATGTTGTGTATTTCGAGAGCTCCTATCTCACCATACCGAAAACCGTCTGGCGTCACACTCAATAATAAATCTGGAATCGTCCGTAAACATCTCTTGACTTCAATTATTTTTCATCATATTTCGATGTTCAGCAGCCTTCTTTCTTCGAGCCGCAATTTGTCTAACTTTCAATGAATACACGCCATTAGCCTGTATGCATACAAGCCACCAACATGAAGCCCATTTTGGATTGTTTGGCTTGAGGCTCTTCATCTTGTTGCCAAAAGAAACTGTATTTGAATCTGAGTCGTATTGGTTGCTCTGTTTCAACGAGCTGTTTGTAGTATGTATGTCGGTCATAATTTGCTGTTTTAACTCATGGACAATCTTGTACTTTCTGGTGTCGAACATGTTCTGTTTCTAAGAATCAATTCCACAATTTTACAATGGCACTTATTGTCACTCTAACAGTATTTGCTGCAGTTCATTGTGTTTGTAGGGATTCAAGGCTATCGATAGTACACCTAGCCATGGATTCCGGAAGATCACGTTGTCGTGACATTTTCCAGTCTTCTTTTCTCAAAAAAAAAACAGTCAAAAGAATACATTTCACCTTAGAGACATAAAAAGAAAGGATTCTGTGAAACTACGATTTTTGCTCTTATTCACTTTTTCTGGTTATTGACCCCATGTAAGTTAAGTTACAAGTAAAGTTTTTTCTTTTGTTTTGTGCTATATTTTAGACTGCGAATGCTTTGTTTTACGTAAGCTATCAGAAGAAATATTTGCGTAACTTCGTTAAACACATGTGCTTGCCCAATATTTTGGAGTATTGTAGTTTTACGTATTAAGTCAGAAAAGGGAGTCTAATAGAAAAAAAAGGTGTGGTAAAACAATTCCCTAATTTTTCATCTCCGTAAATCCACAAAACCTCATCAATATGTAAGAATAATTTTTTTAATAGGGATAATTTTCATACACCAAATATTTTAATATTGATCATCAATCACATATTAATTGAATTTAATTAATTTCTACTTATTTTGGTGAATATATTGACATTAAAGAATTACACGTCAGTGATTTTCAAATAGATATGCACATCATGTATTTCGAAGTATGGTGCGCTCTTTTAATACAAAACAATTAGATCGAAATTGACAGGAGCACATTGTATGATAGCTGCAAAAATGATAGATAAAAAAGCATGGGAAAGAGAAGGTTGAAAATTTAAATTTCTACATGTACCTAAAGGCTCTCTCTCTCTCTACGTTTTTAAAAGAAATAACATATTCTATTAACTTATTTTTTTTTACTTTTGGCAAATAAGGAAGTGTTATTTCTTGCTACAATTAAACAATTCGGGTGATTTAACAGAGCCCATCTCGCAACATTTTTTTTTCTAGAATGTGTTATTTTTTAAATTCTTTACTCAAAGCTATTTATTTTTTGTGACGCATCAACTTCTTAACTTATCTGAACCGTGACTTAATTTTTCTTTCACTCATTTGTGAGCTTTCACGTAAGCATCTTCTTCTAGCACGATTTCTCTTTTCTTTCAAAAATTGAAGGATTTCCATTTGAAGCCAACACTTCGCTACCAAGATGCTTGATAATAACTAAAACCAGTACTAGGTTTACTATTTCCTTTGTGCGATTTACTGAAACCTTCAATGTTCACTATAAATTTATGATGATTACAAGTGACTGGAGAAAGAGAAAGCAACTGACTCCTTATTCCTCGAATTTATACGTTGAAAATGAATTACTCTAACCCTATTTTTCCTCCTAAAATCTAAAACAGAATTATTATGCACATTTGCATCGAATACAACCCATCATATTAATAGATTTATTTACACCTTCAAGATTTTCTACCACACATATGTTTTTCTCTTTATCACTTGCATTATACCATTGTTCAAAATTCTGGGGAAATCCTACGAATGAATAACTTCAATAAATATGATGCTCTCACGTCATTTACATTTCAGGCTTATTTGTATTGAAAAGGGAATGTGTTATATGGAACATATAACTACGAGTGAAAAATTGTCTTAAATACGTGTTATACGCTAAAATTTGAGCACATATATTATAGCTACATTTGTTGTTTATATTTTAACTTATGTTAAGAGTGAGGGGAAATAATTATTAAATTTTTCAAATTATTCAGTTCACAAGAAGTCATTGGAATTAAAACTGACTTTTCACAATCAAATTAAACCTAAAATTCGTCACTTTATAAGTACAGTGGGTGATCGGTTAACGAACATAATCCGTTACAAGACTATGTTCGAGAGCCGAATTGTTCGTTAACCGATCATCGATTCTCCATAGACATAACGAACATAATCCGTTCCAAGACTATGTTCGCTAGCCGAATTGTTCGTTAACCGATCATCGATTATCCATAGACTTCTATGTAAAATCGATTAATTCGTTCTGGAAAACCTAAAAATTAAATTTTAAAAAATGTATAATTCCTTAGTAAGTTTTTAAAATAAATAATACATGCATATAGCCTTGCATATTAATCAGACCTTTTCATTTTTTGCTTATGGGGCGTTGAAGAACATGTCCAATGTCGATTGCTTTTCTCTCTTTTTCTGGAAGTAATTAATAGCATTGTCGTTGTAAAGATCCCCAACCCTAATGACATCAGCTTGGTTTGGGTGCCCTTCTAAGACCATTGCTCTGACAGCATCCCAATTTTTAAAAAGATCTTTAATGGCAATTGTCGGCATTGGTCCTCTTTCATCTTCTTTCATCTTCCTCTTGTTCAGAAGGAGACAGATTTCCTTATGTTTCTTGGTGTTCTTCATTCAAAATTTCTTAGAGTTCTTCTATCTTCAGTTCATCTTCATGTCCTATTATGAGCTCTTCTATGTCATCCTCGTTCACCTCCAACTCCAGATCTCTAGCAGTTGTCAAAATTTCATCCATAATTTCAGGGGTGTATCCCTGATCACCTCCAAATATGTGTTCGTTGTCCAAACACAAAAAAACTTTCCTGAAAGTGTTCGTTATCTGAATATGTGTTCGTCATCCGGGCACAAAAATCTTTCGTGAAAGTGTTCGTTAACCGATCACCCAATGTAGTATTTTTGTGTATAAATTAAATAGAACTATTTATTTTTTATCAATAATTGTTGAATATGAAAAGAAAAGCAATAGAAGTTTTATTGAAGGCAGAAAATTTTGGAATTACTTTTATTATTTTTTAATTGAAAAACAATAATGTATAATAATATTTTTGTGATGGAATTTTATAATCTGGAGTTTGAGCGTAATTTTTTTGAAGAACTGCTTGAAGAATTTGAATAAAAATCATCTTGACATTAAGGTATCACACTACCTTAAAATAATAATTTTTTTTTCAAAAATTGATAAAAATGTTTATGATTTTTTATTTTATACACCACATTTCTAGCGTAATAAAAATACTAAGCTTTTTATTTTCAATTCACTAGAACAAAAACTACAAGTGTTTTAATAAAAAAAGATGCCATAACTTTACACAAGATGTCAAACTTTAAAATGCGTTTTACTCGAAATGTTTTTTTTTTCACGAAAAACTCAAACGGAATCAGTGATTGCTCAAAAAGTTTTAAAAATAGTTTGCTGAAATTTTTTGGGAATGTCTTGTATAACAGTAGAAGTGGTTTTACCTTCAGATTTATCAATCACTGTTTTATTTCAAAATTTACAGTCCTTTATGTGAATATAATCCCTGTTTTTTTAAGCAGTTTCACGCAGTCACTAAGATAGAGTGCTCTAGTTTTTGTAAGAATTAAAATATCTATTATCCTGAAGGTAATTTCAAACATGAATAGCACAGTTACACATTAAAATTGAAAAATTGAGAATTGGTTCAAAAAATTTTGTACAGAACGGGCTCCGTTTATGTAATTTTTGGAACATTTTTACCAGTTCTATCCCCTTTTAATAGTAATATATTTTTTTTTTGTTTTTAATTATACGATTTTTTTCCCTTAAAATATACTAAATAAATCTAAAAATCACAAAAAAAATCCCCATTTCTCCTTTCCTTAAAAAAAAAGTTGATTCAAGTAGTCGGATACCTTAATGGAAAAAAATAAATAATATTGAATGAACACGCACGCGTGTATATATAAGCATATTTATAAGTAAAAGTGAAGTATGAATTTTTTTTAACTGTATCAAATTCCTGAATAGTTTCAAGCTCTAAACTTGAATATAACTTTATCAATAGATAACCGACATTATTTTTAAAAAAGGAATTAATGATTTCTATTGTAGGACACTTGAAAAAGCTGGCAAATTGCTTTCCGCTAGTTTCACAATCGAGAGGTTTAATGATTATCTCTTTGCAAAAAAAGAATTAGTTGTAGTACAACTTCAACTCCACCCCCTAAAGCCGATCCTGACAGCCCAATTGGCTTCTCACTTTCAAGCGTCTTTGAAGGAACAAATTGATTGACCGTGCTGGGAAAAAATCAAGAAAGTGTAAATGTAATCTTACTTCGGTTTTAGACCTATTTCTAACTTTATTTTTCTTTCTGGATGCAATGAAATAACTTATACGTTATTAATCATATGAATCTTTAGCAAAAATAAAAAAAACAGTATTTTTATATTCCTAGTAAATTCTATAATCATATAATGTGAAAATAATAAAAAATAATAAAATCAGTTGATTGAATACTACCTTAAAACTTTTAGCCTTAAAATAATTTCCTAATTATCAAATACTTTTCATCATCCATTTCATTATTATTATTTTTTTTTAAACTTATGTTATACCAACAATCAATTTAATATGTATTTAAAAAGCATTTATTGGTTAGTTTATTTACCACAAAACATCGTTAAGTTCAATAATAATCTGTAATTAACAAATAATTTCTTTCGTTATTTATTTGTGTTATTTTTTTCAAAAATCTAAACTATTTTTAAAGTCTTAATCAAAACCAATCAATATAATTTGTTCGCATTATCTTTCTCGCATAGTTTTTTGAATATTAAGAATTATTTTAAAAACTAATAAAAAATTCTTAACTTTTTGAAATTTAAGAAATTATTAAATCTTATTTTATTTCAAAATTTTTATAGAACAAGAACTATTTGTTAATATATATATTTATCAAAATATTTAAGCAGTCTGATATTTTTTTTTATCATATTTAACTTTTGTGTGTGTGTGTGTGCAAATATCATATTTTAGAGATTCATCAATAAATTAAGTATCAATCTCTCACCTAAAGATATTATTACAAGTCCTTAGATTTTGCTTATTTCCATAAAGATATTTTACGTAAATGAAGTCAAAATATTTCATAAACTTCCTAGTTTCATATTTTCAATTTTGTACAGCTTCTTTTGTTAAATGATAGTAAATAAATATAGAATAAATTGTATATATATATATATATATATATATATATATATATATATATATCTTTTCGTGCTCTAACGTCATAGATGCTATTGTAGAGTGTGTGGCATTTGTAAAATAAGTATACAGTTTCCAATCTCGCCTTGCAAAATCAGGGAAAACTATCAGAATAAGAATTGTTTATAAATAAAGAAATATATTTTTTCATATGAAAATTAGTTAAACATAAGAAAAGTTTAAATAAAAATTGATATTTTTCCCATACACTTCAAAACATTAAAAATACTATTCAAGCTTATGATTGTACTTTATTTTATATTTTTTTGACTTTTTCAACAGATATTAAAAATCCCAATTGCAGATCCAGGGCACTGTAGGCTTATGCACTGAAGCAAAGTTTACCTTATTATGTTTTTTTTTCTATAAAAATAAATTTTCCTTAGTACTCGCATAACTATATAAGCTTACATTCGCTTTATATGAGATAATAAATCTATGAAACTAAATTTTGATTTTCTTAACATTTAATATTCCAAAGAAAGTATTCAAATTGACTTCGAATTAATAAATCAAATACAAGCCTTTGAATTGTATAACATTCTTATATACAATTAATATTTTTATTTAAAAAATACTGATTAATTATTGAGAATTTTCGGTGCCCTTATAGTAATCCTAATGAGGTGCCCTTATAGCACTAATTTTAAAATTAGTGCTCCACTGATTAATATCTTAGAAATATTTTGTTTCAATGCAATTTTCTCTCAAAAAATCTATCGAGGTTAGTTATTTTAAAATATAGTATTCAAAGTTTCGCGATGAGTACAGGTATGTTTATAGAAAGAGATATGATGGTATGTGTGCAAACGCTTATAATTATGATTTTGTTACTTGACTTCTCTGAAGAATTAAGTTTGCTCATATCGTCTTTTAAAGTTCCTAAATTGTAAAATGTTTAAAAACTTTAATTTCTTTAGTATACGTTTTAGTTTTAATATTTAATGAAATATAAAAGTTTTTCTAGAAAATCAATATCTCATTGTTCTCAAAGGCAATATTTTGGCAAGATAAACAATACCTCAAGTCTACAATTGACCATTTTTGAATTTAATTTTTTTTTTAAAAAAATTAATTTTGAAAAAAATCATTTAAATTCATTTTATTAGATTATTATTAATTTTTAAATGGAATAAAAAAAACTATATGTTAATTTAATATCACATTGCTTTTAAAATAAAGTTTTAGAATTAATAACAATAGCACTGGACTGCGTTGCCCTCAAAAATATTTAATGATTGAGTGCCTTTTATTAAATTATTTCAAATTGTTATCAAAATAAAAAAAGCTCTTTTTATAACTATTAAATATTTAACATTAAATACACGAATTCATGGAATTAGATTGTGAAAATGGAGTAACACAAATCCTCCCAAAAACTTAAGACGATCAAAAAGTATTTAACTTTTTCAATCTAATTTGATTCTCTACTTTACAAAATGTGATGCATGGAAATATTAATTAATATTTTCAATTAAATTTGTCTAATATTTTTAACGTATTTTGCTTTAATTCCGAAAATAAATTTCATATTTTTAATGCTTTGTAAAAAAAATGTCATTTGAGCTCTAATGACAAATAAAATTATTTTCTTTAATAAAAATAGCATTATTTTTCAAATATTTTTAAAAGAATGCAAGTCTAAGACACATAACTTTCCCATGAAAATTTAAAATGCGTGTATTCCGAAGTATGAATATATCTTTTTTTACATCTTGAATTCATGTCCCTAAAATGTGTGGATTTCTAATAAAAAATTAAATTTAACATTTCCTTTGAAAATTGCATAATTATACATGCATTAAAAACCTTAAATATTACCATTGTGTTTTTATGAAATAAAAAGGTTTAATAAATAGAGCTTGTAAAGTTTTTTTCTTACATAAGGGAACTGGTTATCATCATTTGTCTTTTTTTTTCTGCATGTTTTGTGAACGTTTATAGAGATTTAAGACTATAAACTATTACAAAATTTATATAATATTCGGTGAATATACTAAAATGTTTATAACTTTATTTCTATTGTCTTCCGAAAGTTTTTATTGCTCATAAATATTTAGGAAAAAACAAAATTAGTAAACTAAATATTATTTCATCGTGTATACCCTTTATCATAAAATCTTATGTTCAATATCTAGATATCTTTAATTGCTATACATATTTATTCTAAAATTTTTGAAATTGAGATTATAATCCTCAGTCCAAAAATAAAATGGCATGAATTTCATGCTCCATCTTAAAATTAAATTGTTTGTTATTATAACTTTTGTTAATAATGAGAAATAATATTTTTTAAATAGATCAAGCATAATCCATTCAAAATAATTGAATCGTATTTTAAAATACCTTTTTTTAAGTATTATCTAAGAATTAAAGACCACATACACAAATATACACATATACGTATACATATACACTCATTCATTCATTCATTTATAAATCTTTTAATTACATCAAATATTTATTTTTTCTAGTTAATTTGAAGAAAAATAAAATTATACTTTATGTTTGTATCAGTAAAAATCGTATTCATTTTGTCTAAAAGGTTTGAAAGTAAAACTTATAATTAGATAATTGACAGTACGAATGCTAAGGATTTTGACATTATTAAGCGTAGAGATCATGTAACGAAACATTGGGACTCTAATTTCAATATGGCATTTGCTTTTATGTTAAAATCTCATTTGAATACTTTTAATCAAATGTTTCATGGTAGAACCGAGTGTAAAATATATGTTTTATTATGTTTGATTGAATTTACATTAAAGCACTAAATGCAAAATACAAAGAAATATTATGAGATAAATATTCTCTATTATTCTCACTTTCTGTTGAAGAATTCCTATTATTGAGGAGATATTTATTAATAGACATTATATTTATATATATTTTATTATTTTAAAGTATATTCTATAAGAGAAAATTTTATATTCTAACATAATGAATCTTCTGTAGTTTCAACATTATTTAAAATATATAATAATTATACATTTCCTTTAAAATTCCACATATGAATTAACGTCATTAATCCAAATTCTTATTATTGTAATCTTTTTAAATATGTTTCATGGTTTAAATTCAAAATTGCTGACAAAAAGTTTTCTATATTGTGACATAAAAGAGGTATTATTTTTCTCTTTCTTAACCAGAAATTCTTCTTCTTGCTTAGAAGCTAGCATTGTGAAGACTTTTTCGCATGTTCAAGCGGAGAGTCTTGTTAAAGTTGTGCCAAAATGATTTGCAACGAAAAAGGCGCAAAAGTGCCTCTTCTTCTTGGGCCTGAATGAGTTATAAAACGATCTCACCCATGTGTTCAGATTTAAATTGTTATCACACAACCACTAAGTCACACTGGGAGACACATTGCAGCATCAGCTTATAACACACCCATTCCTATTCATCTAATGGCATGTAAACAACTTCTTCTAGACATTGCTTGATTCTCCCGGATAATGTCAACAATATATTACGAATAACTATTGAAAATAGGCAATTATTTGCACATTTCCTCGAAAATAAATTTCCACTTTTATTAAATTAGGATCAAAGGCTATCATTTTTTTCGTAAGTTTAAAAGTTTGATGTTTTTATTCACATATAAGCTCTTAATTTGTTAGTTATTTTTCTCTTTTTTTTAATGCTGAGCTACGAAAAACATGCTGTACCTTTACTTTAGGAGACCAATGTATTTTGAATTATAGCATTAAGGACACATTTTACATTAAATATAACTCAAAGGTTGATGGTTTTACGTAAATGCTAATTATGATAAGAATCATCCAGGACATTTTAATCAGTAAACATATGATTTCGGCTTGAAAATGATTAATACTGCTATATAGAAATCCAAAAAGCTATATATTAGTACAATTATATATAAATCTTAAAAGTGAAAAAAAAATTATTTTTGTACACCTGAAGAGTAGTATATTTGTGAAATTAAACAACTAATTGCTACATTGAAAAATATAATATTAAAATTAATAAGCTATTGACTTCTTTTCCTCCTATTGAAATACAACTAAACTTGATATGAAATATATTTTCTAAGATATTTGCGTAAAAGTATATTTTTTCTCGAAAATCAAATAAATTATTCATTATAGGTAATGATTAAAATACAGTATTTTCTTTGAATATGGAGAACTAATAATTGACCTATTCGACTCATCTATCTCAAATGTTTTAAGAAAAAAATTGGAAAACTTAGCAGATAATCCTATAATTTATTACTAATTATGGAATATCTTGAGAAAGTTTTTAATTATTTTCCTAATGAAAAGTTTCAGCATAGTTGCTAAACTCCAAAACAAAAAAATAAAATACTGGGCACTACTAACTATGAGATTTAGGGTTAAATCTGACAAGATTGATACCAAATGTGTGTGTGTTACAAATTTGGTATCAATATCATATCCATCCATCCCATTAAAAGTATCTATTTTTTTATTCACTTACTTTATGTAACATAAATTTTATGAATTAATCAAATTTTCATTTAATTAATTAGCATGCGCTTCTAAAGTTTTAAACATTATACTTTACTACAGTTGGAAATTTAAATCTTTTAAAGTAAGCAGCTCTATGCCTGCTGTCAAAAAGACAATTAAGTTTATAAGTTTGGAAATATTCAATATTCGATAAGCAGGTGTCTACCCAAAATTGAAAAATTTGGCATGGGGTCTATGAGACAAACAGTTTAGGAATATCTGAATTAAACAATAATACAGTAAACAATTTAAATCAAACTTGAATTGTTGAAACAAATATCATAGTATGTCTAAGTAAATATTACATAAGGAATGGAAAAAACATTATATAATAATAATCTAAATGCAACATAAATTATTTCTCTTATACAATTCTTTCTGTGTTAGATTATCATAAAACGTTTTCTTAGTAAAAAAACGTTTGCGCAATATTCTTTACATATACTATATTTCATTACATTGCAAAATATAAATTTATACAAATTTGCAGTTAAATGCTTTTAAGAACTTTTAAAATCAACATACATAATTAAATTAAGTATGAGAGATTTATGCTGTCTTACATGTAATTAAATATTTCAATCAAATTTCATTAATTTATCAATTGATTTTTATCAAAAATGTTTGAAATTTGTAAGGGTACTACAATATTTTGAATGTAATAAAAATATAGTTTCCAAAATTCAATTTTATACTTAATTTTTAATGCTAATTTCGATCACATTGTCATATAAAAAATTACAACTTTGCAAAAAAGTACCATTTTACAAGTTACTGAAAATACATTATAAAATTACCAATCCTGCTCTTATTATTTCACTTACTTGTTATTAAAAAATAACCTTAATTAAAGACTGCAGTAATTATAGCATTAGTTGAAAATCGTCAAAAATTTTGCATAAAAGTAATGGATAATTGAATTTAATTAAATTAGGTAATCACAAAATGGTCACTTCTTGTATTTGACTATAATTTGAATTTAATCATTTTTTGAAATAAAAAATAAAAACTATGAAAATGACGCTAAGCGAATAAACTTTTCAGACAATATTAAAAAAATAAATCCTAATTTTTTAAACTTTGTGATTCCTAACTACTCTTTTTATTTCCTAAGGAAAAAGCCTTATCTCTATTTTGTATTATTCAAAGCATTTCTAACTCTATAAACACTAAGAAAAAAGAAAAACACAAAGTTTCCTAATTCAAAAATAAACTCAACTATACTTCTGTCAACATTTACAAAAAAGTGGAAAAAGAGAGCCAGAATTTTTATTCTTCAGTGTTTCAAATGGAAAAATGGAAAACCCAGCAGGTGTCTAAGAAACGCTCCCATGGCCATATCGAAGCACAGCAGGAGCCAAAGCACTCTAACGCCTGACATTAATGCCCTTCTCCTCAGGACTTAACGAAAAATATGTTTACATTCCAAAGGATGGAGGGTCTGGGGTTTTTTTTTCCTCCTCTTACTCCGGTCCTTGGTCTTAGCCATAGAAAGTGCTGAATTCCAAAGCTCCTCGCTATGTAGGGAAATTAAACGCATCTGAGGAATGCATTTCCATGGAGATGAAAAGAGGGAGAATTCTTGGGCTTCCTCTGATGGGCTGGAAGGATGAGGGAAGTTGTGGATGATGTTTTCTCCATATCTTTGAAGGAGTTTTTCTTTTCTTCTACCTGGCGCAGCCACTGCACTTTAGAAGATTCACGCTATCATTTTTGAGACATGTAGGTTTCAGCGAGTGGTTAGTCGTATCCATTAAGTTGTATAGTAGAGAAAGAGCATGTCCATTACGAACGAAATCCTTTTGCATTGTAGAGATGGCATATAAATAAATATGGTGTTTACAGCAGTGAATTAAAACTTAAAAGATGTTATAACTTTTTTACGATGTAAATATGCGCGTTGTTCTCATTGAAATAATTTACAACGATTTAATAGGTACTAAAGTAGGATTTAATAACTAATTTTGCGGAAAATGTTCTATATCTCTTATGTATTAACACTAGATCACCTAAGGAAGTCATTTTAACTGGGTTTTTATTTCTGTTAGAAAAAATTACATATATAATGAACAATTTTTCTTGGCTTTTTTTAGAATATATTTTTTTTTCCAAATGAAGAATTTTTTTACTGTTAATATTTACTAATAACTTATTATACAGCTGTAAATAATATAAAATATTAAAAATTAATTTTAAACAAATTTTTTACACTTTAATGATTCTTTCACAATTCAGTCGTTTTGACTGCTTTTGGGCAATTTAGGTATATACTAAATTTCAGTCTTTGTAGTGTTAAATAATTTTGCCAAGAGAAAAACAATTAATTTCTGTTCATAAATTACAAGCATTTTAATGTAAAGTTTGATTGATGTTCCGTATATTGATTAAAATACACTTAAACCTTACATCAATAAATTAATTTCTAATACAGTTCAAAGACACTCTTATAAATGCGTTTTTTGGGAGTTATAATTAAAAAGACGCGATGGACAAATGTGACGGACAAAAAATGTGATTAAATACTCTAAACTCTTTTTATAAACATTTTGATTAAGTTATGATTTAGAGCATTGTTTCTTTTTAATTCTAGGTACTTTTCATTGGGTATTTTAGTTTGTTTTTTGCCGTTGTCATTTTTTCTTCTGACACACACACACACACACATTGAGTGTAAAATATAATCCATATTCGATTATGCCATGTATTAAGATTTAGCAGTTATTTTTTATGCGTTTTAAGTACATTTTTTAAGAAAAACCGACAGACCTATACAAATTATGAAGTTTATTCAATGAAACCACAAAATAAATTTTTAATGTATAAAAGCAGAATTTTTGATTCCTTAATTTTACAAATAATATGGAATGCTATCTCTAAGAATTTTAAAATATCTGTATATGAGTTAAAAATAGCACGAGAAAATAAAGCAATTTTGAAATATCTTGTTACGTCTGGAAATATGTTTCAAATTAATCATAAAAAATTATTCCAATTCTGATAATTTAATCGAAATGTTTTAAGCTATAAATAGGTATTCTTAAATTATGTATTTAATAAAAAACTCTATTCTTCAACAAAATATTACATATAAAATGCACAATTATATTAAGAAGATTATATTACCTATTATTAAGTATTATGCAAAGAAACTTCACATATTTAAGCAGTCAAAGAATAAATTTTCTAACCAAAAGAAGTAAGATACACATTAAAATAATATAAAATATTTATTTTTTATTTTTACATAATTTTTAAATATTTAAATTATGTTCTTTTGTAGTGATGTGTAGAATTTTATTTACGCAAATTTACCTAAAAATTAACATCAGTTTCTAAAATACAGAATTAAAAAAAGTGATTCACTGATAAATTTTAATAATATGTTATAAATAATACAATTTTTATATCTACATACTTTCATACAGTTCGTGATTGAGAATTTCGTTGTATAGTACTGAAGGTAGAGTCAATACGTTATAGTATAAAAATTTATTATATTTGAAGAATTCGGAATGTATTAAACTATTTTTTTCTTTTAAGACTAGAAAAAAATTATTTTAATTTGGTATAAAACATATATTACTTTCATTTTCCATGAAATAATTTGTCTAGAATGTCGTTAAATTATGTATTATTTTGTTTCAAATAAAGGAAAATTGTTATTTCACAAATGAATGTGTTTAAGTATTGCAACTATTACACACAATATTTTAGAAAATTTTTACTTTTTATTCAATCCCTTTATTTTACTAGAAAAAAGATGAATATATGTATATATATATATTTTTTATTACAAAACGCCAAACATTTTTATAGTATTTAACTGGGTTTTTATTCTAGACATATGTTTTTAAAAATAACAATTTATGTGCTTTTAATTTTTGAATTTTTATTCAAAATAAAAATATATTGAGACATTTTATTAATAATTATATACATATATATAGTTTGGTTCCTTAGAATACTTCAATATTATCAGGTTGGAAATATCTATTTTTATGAGTGTTGGTAAGCATTCGTTGACAAATAAATAATAACAAAAATAGTCGAGTTTATTTTAGATTGTCTAATATTGTTTATTCTTCTAAGAAAAACAAACACAAATGTTTCTTGAAGAAACAGTATTTTGGATTAGTCGTTTGTTATAATATTTTCCAAGACATTTTAATGAATTATCAAACAACTTAAAACATACAAAGTAATAATAATCATTAGTTCATCTACTTTAAATATATTTAAATTGCTTTTACTACTGGCTAGAGCATATATCTCACTCTCATAACACTTCTTAAAATATAATTTATGAAATAATTTTCACTTCAAATAATTTAGATTCAAGTAAAATTAAATATATGTACTCAAATTACAAGTTTTATTTAATTTAGAAAAATTTCATTTTAATAATGCAAGGGTCATAGTTTAATCGCAATCGAAATTTTGGGCGCAATGAAAGCTTCGATATAATCTTTTATTTAGTACTTGGAATTATTTAAAAATTCTTATTGTTAGAAAATTTATTATATACCATGTTCATTCCTTGATAAAACCATAACATTAACCGCGTATCGAATGCTAAAAAAACATTTTCAACATGTTTCAGTAAGTTTGAAACTCCACACATATGCACATCTGCTTAAATAAATAAATAACACCAAATGAAATATAACTCTTCACTCAAATCAATTCAATATAACACTTTCCTTTGCACCGTAACCTTTTCTACGATTGATGGTACTTACCCAACCTCGTTAGAAATGAAGCAAATGGAATAAATTCGACCCTTGCATGATGTATGAGTAGGGCCGCAAACCTAGCGTAAAATCTGCTCCTCCACTTGCACCCCTTTGCAAATGGGAGGGGTAGGTAGGTAGCCTCAAGATAAAAAGTCCGATCACTACTCGACTGTTTCGTACGTGATCTGGACAGTAAGTTACGCCTTTTGAATGTATAATCGTTTAGGTTTAACTCCCAAGTCTTTTTCTATTGACCTGTGTTTTTTTAGTACGGTTATTATATATTTACTGTTTGTTTTTACACTTCTTGTTTTTTCTAAGGACGTGTGGGACAGAGTTATCTTTTATTAAAGCACAAAACCCGTCACTTTTTTGACGCTAAATTTACTTTTGAGTGGCATTTGGTGTGTGCTCACTTATCTTATTTTTGTTGTTAAATTTTCTTCACTTTTGAGTTTTTATCAACTTTTGAGATGGACACTTTAAGTTTTCTTCTAGTGAGGGAAAAATGCATTATTGATGCTTGCATTTCATAACGTTTTCGATTTTTCTTGAGTATAATTATATGTAAAATATATTTTAAAAAAATATAAATATTAAAGCAGATGTTTAAAAATTAACACTTTAATGTTATTTTATCCTGTGTAAATATATACTCGTAATAATAAAACAAATTTTGAAAATACGAATAATAATATGTATTATAATTACATAAAATAATAGTTTGTACATAATTACGGATATTTATTATATATATATATATGTGTGTGTGTGTGTGTAAATGTTAAGAATACTCTTGTACTTGTAATATAATACTACTCTTGTATTTATATTCTGCGAAAATATCATTTGATTGTCCATATAAAAAATAGGTATAAATTTCATGACGGATTTATTCATTAAAATAAAATTTTGATTGGAAATATTAATATTTCTTTAAAAAAATAATAACCTTGAAAATAATGTTAAATTTAAATCTATATTTTTCCAGTGGTGATTCCATTTGTGAAAATTCGAACAAAATTATTTTTAAATAATTTTGCAAATATAATATTAATGTTCCATTGGGTATGGTATTTTAATAGGATACATAAGTTACGATATTTTATTTACATAATTGGTATATTAATTATAAAATGTATGATATTAAACATTCGAAACTGTTTCTGATTATCATGCAAAGGAGGAAATTTGAATTATATCACTGAATTCTTTTTGCTTAAGTATCTGATATGTATTTACCTTATAATATTTTAAGAACTTTTATTTTTATTTTTTTGTGTTTTAGACTTAAGAAAATTTACAATTCGTAAGTACGGACTTTTTATTTAAGCCAGAAGCTTGATAAATTCTCAAACAAAGATAAATGATACGATTATAAGATTTCATTTGTAATTATTTTAAAATATTTATTCACTTGTTTCAACACATCATTAAAGATAATTTTGGTCATTGAATTGATTTTTTTATTTGGCTATTGATGTTTGATGCATTTTGTTCCCTGATTTTACATGAAAGGAAATATAAAAATAAGAAGTATTACATACTTTAGTCCATTAATTGCAATCATTTAAAACGTATTACAAAATGAAACTACAAATCAGTTTATGCGTGTAGTGAATAAAAAGGCAAAATTGTATTCTGTATTGCTTTCTTATCTCAAATAACATTTTTGTATTACACGGAAAATTCAAAATTTAACAGTTAATATTTAGGGATTATCACCGAGAAATATTGAATTTTGAGCATTATTTTAATGGGTTTTACAATTATTTCTCTCAACGGTAGCAAAATTAGAAACGTACTTGCTTTCTATAGAAAATACTATAAAGAAAAAAAGAACTACATAGTAGGGAAAGAAATTTTCCCGAATCAAATTTTATTTACACTTGAAAAACAATCAAAAAGGAATATTTGTATTTGAATAAAAAACTATTTAATAGCGCATTAAAAATGTATATACTGTTTTTCTTAAATTTACAAGACTGAAAATTCACAAATTACAAACAATTGATACGTTTTTGTACCAGTCATTTGTTATTTAATCTCCATGAATCAATAAATATCATGAATGTCGTTACTTTATCTTATCTGGTAAACGTTGGTCAAATATTTGACTTAGAGGATTACTTGATTGGATATTAAACCTAAAAGCAATATTTATTTTTAATTAATAAATAAACAGTAATTTTCTTTCTGAAATAAAATCTTTTATGTTTTCTGCAAAATGCATGTTTTAGTTCCTCATATAAAATTCAACAAATATTGACTCAGGAAAAACTAACAATTGATATGTAGTCACTTTCTGAGATAACTTTGGATTTTTTTTTCCTAACAGAAAAATTATTACTTTTCAGTCACTTTACATTTTTTTTTATCTTAACTAAAATTTCTGGCAAATAATTATTATTTTATGCTTAAATACTTGTTATCGTGAAAGTGGGTGCTGATATTTCTCTGTGTGAAGAAAGTGATTTATATAACAATATAAATCTACATCTCTGCAAATACTAAATATATTATTGTGACAATTTGTATTACACTGGTGATTTAATTTAACAGATATTTCACTTTTTGTTTATTATCTTTAAGTTATCCGACTACTTTCGGATCCGTGATTTTAAAAAAGTGCGTAAATGGATAATTTTCATGATATTTAGTGTCACTTAGATTGGAATACACGTATAAAATTGTTTTAAAGACATTTTGACAAAAAAAAACTACTTAAAAACAATATTTAGGTAAAAAAATAACTTAGAATAACCTTTTTTAAAAATGTCCTCCATTTGTGAGCAATGCTTCTATTATAATAATATTTTGCTCTTATATAGCTCAGACCTCTGTACAGAGGCTCAACTATGATTTTTGAAAAATTCACATTATTTTCAGAGTTACAACCAATTGAAATATTTATCGGCGTTTTTTTTCTTAAAATTTCTCCGATCTATTGTAGGAAAATAGGCATAAATCCACTTCTAAGTCATATATTTCAAAATTATAGTTGAACCTCTGTACATAGGTCTGAACTATACACAGGCAAAATATTATTATAATAGAATCATTTTTCACAAAAGCTAGAATATTTTGAAAATGGGTCTTTCTATGTTCATTTTTTGTCAAAATATTGCACTTAAATCATTTTTATTGCAATACTATTCTTAAACAATTTTATATACATTTTCTACTTAAGTGACACTAAATATTATAAAAATTATATATTGATACGCGCTTTTGCAAAATCACGGTTCCGAACGTGGTCGGATACCTTAAAAGTAAATACTTAAGTGTGTGTGATACTTAAAAAAATTAGATGGGTATATACATATATAGTTTGATGCAAAATGATGCATACATTATTAACATTACCATACTATTTTTCTGGCAATTATGAATACTCCATGATGATATCGTCAGCACAGGAATGTGTTTACAAAAAGCTTCATGCAGCAAAAATTAAAGCAATAATTATGGTTCTATCTTACACATAACATCATTCACAATATAAATTCATGGTAGAAAAATGACTATTTATAATCCCTTGGCAATGTTGTTTCAACACTTATGTGAATAGGTAAAGAGAAAGGGGTGAGTTTTCAAGGAACATTATAAATATTTTGTTAAACCCCTTGTGTACTAGACTACGCTTTCTAACTGAGAAATCCCTGATTTCTGGGGAAACTGACTTTGACATTGAGACGCATATTTAATTTTTCCTTTTGACGATGACTAAGATGAACTTTATTTCGCGTTTTGCTTCCCTTTCTATAGTTTGTATATCTATTTTTGTTGTTTGTTTTTGCTTTTTCTTGCTAATATGACATCGTCGTTAGGTTTCAACGACAGTGATATTAAATGAGAAAATATTTGCCGGAAACCTATGAATACGACAGTGACTCTGATACAGATTTATCTATTTATTATTAAGAAGACGAAGAAATGGAACAAATTGAGAATACACTTATGTAACTCATATAGAAAAGCATTTTTCCCAAGGAACACTTGAGTAATTTCATAAAGGTTTGTAATTTTAATTTTAATTTTCAAATTTTTGTAACTTATCCATTTTGCAATTTTATACAATAAAAGAAAATCTACCTTAGAATGTTTCTTGTGCTAGTTGCATTAGTTATACACTTAAATAAACCATTTTTCCACATGAAGTTGCAATGGGAATTTTCCATATATGTAGTATGTATCCACTTAAGGTTACGTGGCACACAAGGGTTTAAAGTTAAAGAATCATCCTCTAAAAATATTATAACAACCAAGAAACTGGAGTGGATGAACCCTATATGAATGAGTGTTATCAACCATAGAAAAATAAAATAATGGTTCATTGTCCTTTGAAAAGCATTTGCCCAACACATCAGAATGAGTACTCATGCTCAATTGGATCTCCACCTAGGCTTTATAAGATGTTTATGTCATATCGACCCTTTTCTCGGATGCTTGGAGAACATCCATTGGTTCCATATTCCTCTCCAGATAAATGTACATTCATTATCATTAGTTGGGCTAAATCTAGACTTATCAGTAAGGGAAATGGTCTTCGACAAATTTTTGTTTCAATATGGATGCAGTCTGCACCCTGCTAACGGATTCCTCGGTATATGGAGAAAAGTGAGAAGCAAATAGTAATTATTCATGCAAAAAATCTCTCATATAAAGAGATTTCCTCTCTCATTTTGTAAGAACCCCCTCATTTCTGGGAACAGTAAGGTTTGAAACTTGGAGTCCTCTAACTGTATGAAGGGCAAGATAAACTTCAAAAATCATTTCACTCTTATTGTACTTCATTGTAATGGACATATATCTATCTTAAATGCTCACCATGACTCTTTATCAAACATTCCAAAGCCTTATCTTTCTAACCCAGTGCTTCTCAAAGTTTCAATATTCGCCACCCACTATTCAATCATTATTTTCATCGCGCCCCCCTCATGCAATAACAATGTATTGAATTCAATAATATATTACTATGATGCTGAAAATACGATACGACTTTAGCCTCTTTAGTGAAACCGGCGTATATAAACGTCTTTCTCAGCCAAAGCATTAATTTCCCTTGACGTATATATACGTTTTCTCCAAGTACTATCTTTTCTGTGCACTGCTATCCATAAAATTTTTAAATAAAGTAAAAGGGCCTTGACAATGTTTGCGAAGGGGATTTATTTATTTTAGATTATTTACTTCTTTATTTCTCCCCCATCCCCAATATACCTTATACGCGTGAAAACGGGTGGAAAATGGCTGGCATTGGAACGCTAATAGCGTAACTTTTATTTGACAGTTAAAAAATTTATTATAAACCGTACAAATTATTAAGATGAGTGCTTTATGTATGTTTGTATATTATTTCATACATGACAATCCCATGGGGTCTTTGGTAATTTAAACGTTCTTAACTTAGTATTGTTAAATTAAAATACATTGTGTAGCACTGATACATTTATAAGTGTAAATTTATATTTTATTTTTTATTATGTATTTTGTTTGTTTTCTTTTTCCGTAAATTAGTTTTCTTCAAATAGTCTTCTGTTTTCGACTTTTCAATATGCTCGCCCCCTCGTAGAATTGTCGCGCCCCTCAAGGGGGGCGCCCCACAGTTTGAGAAACGCTGTTCTAACCCAATCATTCCTCCAGAAACTATCTCCAAAAGTTGTGTCCAATAGTAGAGGTGACATTAAAATGATAAGTACTTTATATTGATGATTACCATGTATCAAATCCCCAATCAATTTTCTTTACTCTTATAATATCCAAATATTTGAAGGCTATTTACTTAATAGATTTTTTTTTGAATTTCTCTGAATGTTGGAAAAACTAACAGAAGAAAGACAATGAATTGTGTATATATTAGACTCAAAAAATTTCCATGTGTGTTAGCAAAACCTTTTCAGCCAAATTTACAGCCCGTGCACAATTATATACTTACGCAATGAACATTAAATAATTGCATTTTTTTGGAAGAATTAGTATATTTTCTTCACGATTTTATTGAAAACAAGTTTAAATATGCTTATTTTCTTAATTTTATACCCATATATGTTCATTTATTTAATTTTGCTCGATTTACTAAGTTTATTAAACATTAGATTAGTTTCATATTTAAGATATTAGAGCAATTATAGATATAGAAAAGTACGTATTAGGAAAAAACTAATAAAAAAATAGTTTATTCTCAAAATTTTTTAAAAAGTCCATTTTTTTAAAAAAAAGTTATTATCTCCCCAGTAATATTTTAGATTATAAACATTTCCCTTCATTATTAATGTGACCAAGTTTTAAACTATATTAAGATTATTTTTGTTAAAACAGGAATACAGTTAAATAGTTCAAACATTAAATTACCATAAGACTCGGTAAACAAAAATATTATGAGTGACTCAAGGTGATTTAAAAGGGGGGAAATGCTACATGGATATTAGCTTTGAAACATCGAAATTAAATATCGATATTAAATTTGTTTCTTCTAGGATTTGAAGACAAAAAATGCCTCAACAATTTAATAGAAATTTTTATCTAAGTTGTAATAAGGTTGTTTAATATAGAAAAGAAATAAAATATATTTGAACAAACATAAAACCAAGAATATACATATATATATATATGTATATATATATATACATATATATATATATATATATATATATATATATATATATATATATATATATATATATATATATATGTGTAGGGTGAGGGACATATATATGTATATATATCTATATGTAAAGTATTGGACGAGTGGTATATTTTGTCGAGTATTAGTAGGTTTTCATTAAACACATCTTTAGTGAACGTTCATCTTCTTTATTTTGACGCACACATGAAAAACTTGGAACAAAATTGCTATACATTTTCACATTGACGAAATACACAAACATGCGACGATTTTAAAGCAAAGTGGACAGGAGACAAACAATGGCAACATCTTGTAGGGCACAACACAAAAACACAAAATGCAGCTATGTACATTTTTACATGATGACGGCAAAAAGAAAGAGCCCGGGATTACACAAGAAGTTTGGTTTTTATACCAACAGTGCAAGCGTGTGATGATTACGTAATCGTAGTTCTAATTGGATAGAATGGGCAGGACAGGGATTTCTGATGTAATAATATTAATCGATTACGATTATGACCAGGGTGTTAGTTTCTAACGAAACAATTAAAAGATTATTTCAATATTATTAAAAGAGTTAATTAAAAGTATGCTGCTAGAGGGAATTATTATTATTATTATATATATAATTATATGTATATAAAATTTGTTCAGTTTAGGTTAATGTATTACATATAAACTATTCTCTACTTCGAGATATCACATATATAATTATTTTACTGATAAATACTAATAAAATTAAAACTATTTAATGCGAATTTTTAAAAGCACGATCAAAGGATTTTAATGGCATTCTAGGACTTATTTTACCTTTTTAGCTTATATAGTTCTGGTATAATATTTCCATCAGATAGATTATACAGGCTAGTACGTTATGTTCTTAAAGGTTTACTTAACATATTATTATAATTTTTAAACTGTATGTGATTGCTTTATTTGAAAACATAAATGGTCTTTCAAATAGGTTTCTCTTTTAAAACTCTTAAATGCTTAGTAAAAGTAAAAAAAAAATGAGATTAATTATTTTTTAAAGATATTTTGACTTTTTTTGCTATGTTTACTTGAAGACAGCTAACAATTCATATAATTTGATTTCCTTTAAATTCCTTCTTCCATAAGTTTGTATATTTTTTTTAGAATCAGGACTAGAGGCAATACAAATACCACTAGTTGATAAAAAATAATATTTGTTGCCATATTTGCATTTCGGTACAGATTGTTTCAGGATTCGTTTACTATGTTTTGCCATTAATAAACATTGAATTCACTCTGAAAAGGCTCTTTATTTGCATCTTACAATAAGTTACATAAGTTTTCTATCAGAAGAACATTGATTGTAATTCGGTATTTTGAATCAAGTGCGACAATCCTTCTTTTCATCAAATTTAAAATTACTACCGTATATACATTTTTGGACAGTTGTTTCGGACAGTGTTTTTCATACTAAGCGAAATGCAGATGAATAAGAATTACATATGGATTTCACACTCTAAATAAATATCAAAATTATGTTCAGAATCTTTTCATGGCTAGTAAAATTAAAATTATCTTGCATATTACAGTTTCGAAATAAAGAATTTTTACATTATATCCATATAGAATGTAATAGTTTAGCAGCCGAAATAATTTACTACATCCTGAAGCTTCAGATAGGTTCAATAATATATGCTGAATCTTTTTTTCTAATAGGCTGTATTTTAACAACTTAGGACTTTTCTGACACGATAAGTGCTCAAATGTGAATCATTTCATAGCTGTACTATCTAGTGGCCACCTTGTTGCCAATTTTTGACTGAATTACAATTAATTTCTAACTCAAGCTGTAGTCAAATGCTAAAAGATGCCGTGATTTTTAATTTTGCCAAGAGTACAAGAGCCAAATTGATACTCAAGAGATTGTTTACAAGCCACATAGTAACATTAGCTAGCGATTTATAAATGTATAAACTTAGTGTGTTTCAATTGTGGTATCAGAAAATAATACAAAAGATTATTTTTTTTTCAAATTCATAAAGAATTTTCTACAAGTTTAGCCTTATTTATTTAGTCAATGTTAGCATGAAAAATTATATTTTATTTAAGGAGTACAATATACTTGAACACTAGACCTTATAAACAATTTTAAATGTGATGATATTCTCTTCTGTACTTCCGCTCCTTATCTATGTATTACCAGATAAATTAATAATAAATTTTCCCCAATAACACCTATTATTGGCTCCCAAGTACAAAGATCCTGATGGACAGTTCTTTCAATATTCTCTTTTTGTGTCCCAGAAATTCAACATTTGCTTAAAAAATTATATGATACCGTTAGACAATCGATCATATCGTTAAAGAATTTCTTTGGAATATCATTTGCTATTCACAAACACCTGTAACAAGATGAGGCCATTAATCATATTGCCTCGCTACATAAGGTCATAAGAAATGTTAAAACTGCCTTGCGTTTTTACACTATTTACACTATTTTCTTGAAGTAAGACAATACTGAATCCTTGATAATCTGATCAATTTTCTTACAAAAATAATAGCTCGTATTTTTTTCTTATATTTAGTAGTTAAATTGTATTTTGAGTACTTCATCCCTTTAACAAAAATACTTGTATTTCTTAGCCTTATTTTATACTGTTTTGAAAAATAAATACCAGATATGGTTGCCTTTATATTACTTTCTTCTATCTCTTTAGTTAAAATACTTTCATTTATTTCTATTAACAAGCGGTAAACTGTTTATAGGATGTCTTAGAAATTATGGTGGAATTACCTTGCTCTTAAATTGCTAATAAATATTCTTGCTTTTCTCAAAATGAAAAGAAAATAAATTACTAATTATTTAGAATTTTCAATACTGTTAATTTATTATACTTCGAAATTAGTACAATAGTATGTATGTTCACATCATTTGTATCGTCTTATTCACATTATTTAAAAATAATAATCAATACTTATATTTCACACAATATGCTAAAATCAGAATTATACATTATTGTGATCTGAAAAAACAAGAATGTTTAAATTTCAAGTATTCAAAATATTTAACTATGTATTTTATTAATTTTTAAAAGAATTTAAATATATTTTCATTTCAAGGCTTTTCACATACGATAGGTTACATATTTATGAATTATTTGTATGAATTTTAAAAAATGAGCCTTCTAAATTATGATTTTGCTTTAGTTATGTAACTGCATTTATTAAAATCAATATTTGTTTCATTAATTGAATTTTTACTTCATTAGCTTCCTTTCTTGGTCAAAAAACATCCCTCATTACAAATAAACTTTCTTAATCTTTAATTGAATTACAACATTAAATAGAAGAGCACCATTTTGTCGCAATATTATAGTAGAGACATCTTTCTAACTTAATGCAAAATTACGTTTATTAGATTTCGAGCTAACGAAATTACTTTTTTAAGCATTATTTTAATGCGTCATAAAAATGCAGTTCTTTTTAATACTTTAAGGCACATAATCAATTTGTTTCTTTTAGCAATTTACAATTCAATTGCTTGCTAAAATTCTGAAGGAAATTTTTAAAAATGCGAATAGGTACACGTTTTGAGCTCTCGTGAAAAAAAGTCTTAATTTTTGAGGAAAAAATAAAAGAGCGACACACACACAGCTTTTTTATGACATAATTGGTTAACTTTTTTAATAAAAAATAGACTTCCATATTTTGAATAATGAATTTATGAAAAGTTTGAATAAGGGAAAGACAGTCTCATAACCAAAACCGCAAAATTATTTAAACTTTTACGAAAACACTTTCATAAGAAAATAGAAATTATTGCGAATATTATATTTTAAATGGCACAATTTTTCAATCGCTTATTTTATAATGTTGGTGTGATAATTGTTTTATATGTAATACATATTAATAACTTCAAATATGCTAATTAAAAAAAGATTATGAAACACAATCGAACCTGTTTTTATGCTGTAGATATGGACCAGATAAAAAAATCGCACAAAAATTTTTTTTAATTTTTTTTATAAATTCTTACATATATAACAAACTAATTCGAGGAAATACTCGAAAAACTTTTTTTATGCGGGGGATAGGGACTGCATAAAAAATGTCACATTTATAAAATATGCCAATTATTTACGAAACATATGTAAGACTACTTCAATACAAAAATAAATAATTAAATGTTACGCATGGAAACATTTTTAAAACATATACTTTTTCAATGTATATACGAATAAGACTTTAAAATGCACATACATAATTCATTGCTACTCCACGTAATCCAAAGTCCTGTAATGAATAACTTCAAAATCTCTTTCATCACTCAATTGATTTATTTTTTGGCAACATAAACTAAGAGATACGTTTTTGTGACGAAAGACGTGTGAATGTCACGATAACTAGACACACATGATTGAAGCCCTTTTTGGAACTTTATACTCCTTTCTGAACTGATATCTATTTTAAGAAAATGCTTTTCCAAATTGTTGGAAAGCTGGATCCCTGCATATTTTATCCGGTATCAAAGAATCTGGCTCCGTCTTCATAATTTATGAACTTATTGATAAATTCACTCTTATTAAAAGTTTCGTATTCAATCAAACGCGGGCTGCTGGAGCGTTGAGAGAAAGCAATTGAATGCACATTTTCGGAAGACTGTTTATACCAAATGAACAGATTCATTTCATGTCTACATTTCAGTGGCGTAACGTACATTCCCACATCATGGGGGGCAGGACTCTAGGGTCCAAGGCCTGACTTACGCTAAATACGTATTTACCCAATTTATAAAATATTAAAGGCAAAACCTGACTTTCAGGGGTGTCCTAACATTCTCCGTTACACCACTGGTAAATAGATAGAAAACATAGTGGAGCCAAATCCATTAAGTCCTGTCACGTGGAAGGGGCAGGACTCTAGAAGCCCAAGGGTTGAATAACGCTAAATACGTATTTACCCAATTTATAAAATATTAAAGACCGAACCTGACTTTCAGGGGGGGAAGGAGGTCCTAACATTCTCCTTTACGCCACTAGTAAATAGATTAAAAACATTACAGTGGCGCCAAAGCCATTAAAATCCATACACCACATAAAAAAATATCGCACATAAAAAATCGCACAAAAATAAATTCGCATAAAAAAACCGCACAAAAACAGATTCGACTGTATATATGAGAACTAAAATTTAATGAAAAGGGTCATTAATGAGATTGGCACATATAATTCCGAATGTATTTTAATTTAAATTTTGATCACATATCTGAGTAATTATGTTTACGAGATTATTCGTGAAAATGATTAAATTCAAAGGCACATAATTACTTTATGTATATTTAACTACTTTAGAATTCATACACTATACAGTTGTTGAAATTACACAAAATTGATTTGAAGATTTTACTTACTTTCCAAGCTAATAAAATGGTTTTACCCCTAATAGTTAAATTTTAGATGAAATTTGCGTATATCTATGGACATCGTTCGATCCGTGTAAAGAACAAGAATGCGTCTTTACTTAAAAATTTACTAAAATTTGTCAAAACTTATATAAAAACTGAAGTGGGAAAAAAAGTCATCAACTTTTCAAATATGTCAGCAAAAAACCAAAAATGTTTGTCAAATCTTGGAATTTTTTCCAGTCAAGTTGCTATAAAGTAAAGTAAAATGCCAGACGCACAAAAACAATTGTTCTTTTTAGGGTAGCTCTGTCTGAAGCAAATACAATTTTCATTCATATGTTATCGCATACATTGTCTGTGCTAGTTAAATTAAAGGCCAAATTTAGTTTGGAAATCGAGGGGAAGGAGGATTTTGTAAACGGCATGATGTCGTCGAACCATGTTTCATGTTCTGGAGGTGAAACTCACTGCATGAGGATCATCTACATTTAAGCATTTCAAAGCGTGAATGTAAATTTTAAGAACTCTTTTTGAGTTAAAAAAGATTTATGTGACTTTTTTTTCTTTTATAACAAAAGTTTCATTCAAAATACCCAAAGAGATAAAACATTAAAATGACTTGTGTACGACAAGTGGAAAAGTTTGAAAAACATTTTTTCCTAAGCTACGTTTCTTCTAATGTTAGCGAATCTGTATATAAACTGACTCCTTATTTTACATTTAAAAAACATTCCAAAAACTTTCAGCTTATACATGAAAGTATATGATACTTATTTCTCTTTACTACATTTTCTAAATGTTCACTTTAAATTGAAATGATATTCAAAAATTGTGTAAAAAGTTGAAAAGCTAATCATACATGTAAATTTGATCTTATCATGCTATCCATTCCTTTATTTGTTGTCACTTTTCAAAGTAGCAATTAAATTATGATTTTACCAAACGCGATTGATAACAGATTTGTACTATACATTTGACAAATTACGAACCTAAACTTGTGAAGGAAATTAAGACATTTTGAAACTGACCTCAGGCATGAAATGACACAATGAAACATAAATTGTAGGGATTTGCAAACCCAAAACGAATAATACACTTACACCTCAAACTTTTCCCTTAAACCGTCATTACGTATGCTTATTAACGTGATTATTAACCATGGGTTCATTCGGTGGCAGTAATTAGAAACTGTGTCTAGATAGTCCGAACATTCGAAGAGGAAACTGCAATCGGCTGTAATAGGATTGGCCAAGGCTGATGGTTTTCTGCAGGCGAATTAAAGGTAATGACCCATTTTGCTTCATAGTACTGCATTCACAATTTTGCTGAGGCTAATGAATTACTTGTGCTCCAATCGTTCTGCTTAACAGTGCTCTTATCTGGCCCAGATGTTATGGGTAGATTATTTTGTGGAAAGTATAGGGCAATCAATAGGGAAATCAAAGAAAATGTAATCAAGGAACAAATATATACATAGCTATAGTAGACTTTTAAGCTTAAATTATAGATCAGATTTGGTAATGCAATGACCTAAATGTGAATAAATAGTACAGTTTAACAGAGAATAATTGTAACTTATGATTTTTAATTTTTAATACTACGCTTTTTTGTTAAGACCATGCTTTTCATTCCATTACTTTTTAGATATTCTGGGAATGTTTTTGGAACGTTAAATTTTCATATATTATTACAACTACTTTGTAAGCGACTAAGATTGCCCATCACGTTTATTTCAAAATTCTACATTTTAATGAGCATACTTATAACTCTGTCTTTATTTAATTCATTCACCAATAAGAAATACAAATTTCATTTTACAATATAAAATAAAATGTTATGTGTTTTTTTTAATGTTTAAAAATTCAATATTGTTTTAATGATACTATATTTATCAGTTTCAAATTTCGTTTTATGTAGAACACTTAAACCTGATGTAAAAATGTTTAGAGTTTTATTCAAGATATTTTTTGTTTAAAAATGAATATTTTCAGAATCAAAATCTTACGTGTTAAGTTATGTTATAATGGCTTTCAATATGCATTGCATTACAAGTTGGTATACTTTTTCGATTGCCATATTAAGGAGAGTAATAGACTTTATGATTTATCTATGACTCATACCCTGTAGAAAAAGAGTATAATTTTCTTTAAAAACTATTTTAAACCTCTTCTTGCTTAAAAATACGTTATCTTAAAAGGAGTTTAAAATCACGATTTCCCGACTGTTCCATAAAAAGTAAAATATTTTTATATAGGACATTCAAAGGAAATTTATATTTTAATTGTAAATTTAATACATTCCCTAATAAGAGATCCAAATATCTTTTGATATACGTTTTTCTCCATTTATATGAAATGTATTGCCAATATTTTTGAAAAAAAAATATCAACATTATTGTAATGATACTGTATTTAATATATACAAATTTCATTTTACGTATCGCATTCAAACCTGATGAAAACTTCTTTCTGCTTTTTTTTAAAATAGTTTCTTTAAAAAAATGAATTACTTCATCATTAAAGTCATATATCTCTTAATTTCTCTGAATGATAAGTTGATTTATAGACTGACATACCATTAAGATTTCTACATTAATATTCAAAATTTATTCGGTTTTGTCATGTTATAACCGTTACATATAACAGCATTTTTAGCTGTCTTTCGATTGTTGGTGCTCTTTTTAAAATAGACAATGACTGCAGCGTGGGCATTCTGTACTCGGATCGTACCACGGATGTTGCCACGTCAGTGATTCGTGCCTTTGGCAATATTTGACTATACCAGTGCTTCTCAAGCTTTTAATACTGGCGCCCCCTTTTCAATCACAATTTTTATCGCCCCCCTTATACATTAATAATGTACTGAATGCAATAATAATACACTGTGACGCTAAAGCAACAATTTTATTATAAACTGTACAAATTCATGACATAAGTATTAAATTTTGTATATGTTACTTTTAAGCACAAAAAAAATTAAGTTATACTTAGGATAATAATTATCTTGGAACATATTTCAAAATGTGGTGGCTGCTTAGAAGACAAAATATAGATGTCAGCTAAATACAGAAAAGTAACTCAGAGGGCCAATTTCTAATCATAATCATTCCTTTGAAAAATTTGCTCTGTAAGACAAGCCCATGGAAATCACTAATACTTATTAAACTTGTTCTTAATTTAGTATTAATTAATTAGATATAAAATAATCTGTGCAGCACTGATACATTAAAAGTAGACCGGTTGAAGTACCTGCTCTTTGCACGAGTTCATTTATAAGAAAATAAAACATTATTGATATAATCGCTGAATTGTAAGGAGAGTAAAGCCAAGTGCGCGACAATGTTTACAAAAATGTAAAATGAATGCTTTTAAATGATTGCTCAAATTATAATTAGTTTTAAGAGAATTGTAATTTTAAGCCTCACAGAATTAGCATTTAGAATTGATGTTGAATAATGAACAATAACATAAAATTCCGATGAAGAATAATTGTATTATTTTTAATATTTAAAGTGAAAGACTTCAACATGTTTTAACCCAAGAGCAGGCATGCACTCGATACTAATGGTCGAGCGGAGTTTTTGAATTACCCCAATCCTTTTTTTATAATTATTTGTTATATTACACAATAAAAATCGTATTTCCAGAGAATAATTTAATTAAGAGAAAATATACTCTCCTACTTTCAAGGACACAGAAAATATTTCGGAAAAAAAGTTTTCACACCGGAAACTCAGTCAAGATAAGTACCTTAAGATTGTAAAAGAAACGTTTGTCACTCCCAAAAAAGAGTGAGATTTCTGACAAATATATTTTAGTTCACGTTAAGACTGTCAAACAGTAGGATAGTGTCAGGGCCATTGGTAGCAAATAAGAGTTTTGCTAGAATTACCGATTTCATGCACTCTGTGCTCGGCGTGACCGCTCCCGGATTAAAAGTGTATTTATTACAATATGGATGTTCTAAAAAATTATGTAAAACATTTTTGATTATGCTTTATATGTTTGTGTTTGTGTGTGTGTGTGTGTGTGTGTGTGTGTGTGTGTGTGTGTGTGTGTGTGTGTGTGTGTGTGTGTGTGTGTGTGTGTGTGTGTGTGTGTGTGTGTGTGTGTGTGTGTGTGTGTGTGTGTGTGTGTGTGTGTGTGTGTGTGTGTGTGTGTGTGAAAACGCTCATAAAAGATCTTGGCCTAGTAGTCCTTCAAATTGTTCTCAGTGCTTTTCCAAAAATCATAAAAATATTTCACAAGGAAAAGAACGTAGCAGAAATAATTTATTTACGACTTCCTTAAATGAAAAAAACAAATACATAAGATCAGGGACGTAACTAACCGTACAAGTAAGTTCGAAGGTCAAACCGCAGCTAATACATTCTGCTTCCTACAGCTGATGCCAATAACATATAACAGTGATGAATTTGTTTATCTTTCTATTTTTTTTTTTTTGGGTCTGGGTTTTTTTTCCTCTGAAAGAGTAGCATTATAGTTTTGAATAGAAACGTAATGAAAAAATCTCTCATCATGGGATTACAGCAAAATCAAATAAAATGTTTTTTACTTGGTTAAAGTATCAAAGGTAGCTAATGAGGTTTTGAAGTAGAAGCTTTTATTTTTATGACTTAATACCGCAGATGATATATATATAAATTATATCAGTGTAAATGTATATTTTTATTATGTCAGAAAGTATTTTGTTTTAGTTCATTCCAGTAAATAATTTTTTTAATCTTTTATTTTCAATATTCTCACCACCCCCCTTGTAGGTTTATCGCATCCCAAGGGGTGCTCGCCCCACAGTTCGAGAAACACTAGACTATACCCTTATGTTTTATCATTACAGCTTCTGCACTTTGTCATACACGCCAACAACAACAAAAACAACATGACAACCAATATTTTTAAAAATTACGTTTGTTGTATCCCTTATCTAAAATATAAAGTTCTTTTAGAAGGAATTTAAAACTTGGATCTCCTAAATGATCCATAATAAAAGTATACTTAAAATTTAAAACTTAGAATATTTTTTTTCTTTCTATTGCAGATGTTTTTTATATAAGAAAAACATATATTAATTCTAAAACCAGTAGACATAAATATCTCATGATACATATTGTTCTTCCTTCAGCTCTACGATGTAAATTTTTAATTTCTATCATATCATTAATATTGTATTTTTATGCAATGGATGATAAATCTTAGAACTCCATGGGCTACTAAATGTATAATTTTATAATCGTGCTGCACTACTGATATGAGTTTGTATCTATATTTATTTGTTTTAAATGTGATATTATAACTATATATTGTATATTGTATATATTGTAACTATATATTGTATTGTGTATTTAAAATATAATTATGCGTTTACTTATTTTTCGACTGTATTTACATTTCTATATCATCAAATGGAGCATCCTTAAAATCAAGAACAAACTGGCAACTGAAAGAGATAACAACAAACTGGAGTGTTATGCCTTCAATTTACCATGGTTTTCAAACCCCACACTCAAACGATGCTAGAAGCACCTTCCAAACAAGCTAAAAAGCAACTAAAATTGGAAGAAATTTCATTAACAATAAAAACTAATATTTTTTTTTTTACTTAAAGTATAATCCCTATTTCACAATACGTTTTCTTACTCTTCATTTTTTTAAACAAAATCTTCATAAAAATGTAAATAATGTCCAGATTCTTCTATAAACCATTAAAATTTTTTTCGGAAAACACCAGAAGTCCGAGGACCACTGATTAGCGACCTCTGGTTATTGAATTCAATATTCACTAAATATTGAATTCAGATATGGTTAAAAAAACTACATGAACAAAAAGTTTTTAAAATTTCTAAACCTCAAGTTATATTCTTGAATTATACAATTATTTGTTAATCGAACATTAAAACTTATTATTTTACCTTATAATTGTTTCTTATTTATAATAATTTACATTTAGTTTACCATTTACTTATTTATGAAGCTACTTCTATTGCAGTTGTTTTTTTCTAATGCTCCGAGAAAAAAGTATTTACTGTATTTCTGACCTGATGATAACAATATAATGATGACGACCCTATTAAACAACGATAAAATGTTTTTGAAAATGAAAGATATTTTACTTCTATTATTCACCCTACAAAAAAAATATTAGTTGTTTGTTTATTATTTGCGGAGTTTGTTAAAAACTTTTTTGCAAAATAAAATCAAAAAAGTTCTCATTCATTCCATGAAAATTTAATTATCACGTTTAAAACATTATTAAGTACTTACGAAGCCTTCACATTTCACTACACTACAAAAGTATATTTTTATAAAACAATGAATTGCGAAAATACAACATTGAGGTACTGAAGTAATGCAAATGGAAAAATAAAATAATATTATTTTGAAAAATGTGAGTACTTAAATGGTTATTTTAGTACCACTGACCGGTGTTACTAATGACTATCATAAAAAAAATTGTTACAACGCGAAAGAAAAATGTTAAATATTCTCATTAAACGCGAATTAAGAGTTTGTTTTAACCATTAGTGTCAAGCGAGTGTATCATAGAACTACCTGATAAGCAACAAAAATTCGTGAAAAGAACATAAAGAACAAGAGGGAAAAAAATTCCACACATCTAAATGCTTCTTTTTTAAAAACTTTTTTTCATTTCCCGGCACTCATTTTATT
Organism: Trichonephila clavipes; assembly: GCA_019973935.1. Taxonomy (NCBI): domain Eukaryota; kingdom Metazoa; phylum Arthropoda; class Arachnida; order Araneae; family Nephilidae; genus Trichonephila; species Trichonephila clavipes. The sequence goes on along the minus strand of BMAU01011056.1, from coordinate 3,799,190 downwards.
TTTTGCATTTTAACCCTAAACTACTTCAACGACACTGATTTTATTGTAATTATCATGATAGGAGTTTGGCAAACGAAATTGCATTTCTCAGGCATTATACATGATTCCATTAAGTTAAATCGATAGCAGTTATGGATCGTAAAAATGCCCGTATTTCCAACATCAGGTTCCTAGATCATAATAAAAAGAATAAAGTAAGGAAATAAGATTAAAAAATGAAATGAGAGAAAAGACGTACGATGAGAGAAAAGGAAAAAAAAACGGGAAGCTGTTATTTGTGCAGTAAAAAAATGGGATCGACTGATGGATTGCTATAATCAAAACTTAAATCAGTTTTAGTTGTTTCCTTATGACGTTCAACTATTTAAAGGGATTAGGGGATATTTTAGAAAAAAAAGTTATTTTTCTTCACTGTTCTCTCCTAAGTTAAAAAAAAGATTCAGTAAAATCAATGAATGCATTAGTAAAAATGTTACTTTCATCTGGTTGTAAGATTTATTTTAAAAAGAATTAAAATAAATATTAAAGTTTCTATATATGGTAAGGTAAAATTCACTCTTATATTTGAGATTAACGGCTTAGAAACAATAAAATTAACAATAAAAAACGTATAACGCCATTTTAGATGATCAGTTCAAGTACTATAAAATTAGATAGCTTTTGATCTGTTTTTCTTACACCTATGCTATTATACTACCCACATATTTATCAACAAATTAACAGTAATTCATGCACACGTGTTACCAAGAAATATTTGTGGGTATTAAACTCCAGGATAGCAACTTACAAATTTAAGCTAATCTGCTGCAAAAGTAATACAATAACATCTGATACATTTCCCTTTCTCCTAAAGAAATTACTTGAGAAAATGTACCTCACAATATTTTGTATTAAATAGGAAACTATAATGCTTACAGTAAGGATATACATGTTTGTAGTTTTCTTTGTGTGTTTTGAAGTGTTCTCAGTTCGTAATTATCTTTACTATCCTACTTTTTAAGAGTTTTTAATGTTCTGCTACGAAGAAAGTATGACACATAATGTTCTTAAATTTTCTGGATTTGAATGTTTATTCTTTAGTGGCTTATTATTTGTTACATTATTATGTGTATATAGTATCTACATCTAAATTTCATTGCAAAGTATAATAAATCTAATGTATGTTTCTCAATGAAATACGAAATACTACTACAAAAAATTAATTATTCCACTTCAATTAAATAATATCATCTACAGAACCTTTTAAAATAATTTTGAGCATCCTAATTTTGAAAAAAAAACACATAGAAGTAATCATATTTTACAATTAATATATTTTGCAAATCTTTTCAGTAATAATCATTTGAAAGCTGCCTCGAAAATAAACTGTAATAAATCATTCGATTTTAAAACGAAACTCGAATTTAACCTAAAAAAAGTTGTGCACATACATCACTTGATAATTTATTCGATTAGTTCAAAAGGCTCATGGGTGTGTCATATTTAGGGTTGGACGATCAGAGGTAATTTAACTAAAATATTTAAAATAAAAAGTTATTATTTTTCTAAGGAAGAAATATTACAGGAACCTTTACACGTATAATATGAATACAAACGTAAAGTTCAAAAGATTATCGCCAATAAAAGGGAATTTTTATTTACCTGTACTTCCGTATTTAATAATATAGCAAAATTCAGAAAAAATCAGTCTACAATACTTTCCATGCTCACATATACTTAAAATATACTTAATAATAGACAAGTTGTGCGTGTGGTTCAAGTACTATAAGTAAGAAATATATAATACATTTGAACAGCGAATACTAGATTCAAAAATCACTGCATGAAATTACGACTCGTGCTATAAACTTAACGCTAATTGAATAATTGAAAACAAAATATATTTTTTAATGTATTTGTTCAAAATAAATTCAATACAGGAGTTCATATGACTTTTAAAATTGATTTCAGAAAAAAGGAAAGGAATAATTTAATATTTAATTAGGAAAAAATACTTCCTTCTAAATGTAATTCATAAGCTTTTGAAAATATACTTTGGAAAAAATAGTGTAGATTAAAACTGAGATAAAAATTATTGAATGTAATTTAGCTTTGTATGCGTCTTACCCTAGTTTTCAAAACAATATTAGGCAAAGAAGATTTTAATTAGCTTTATATGCACTGTATACCAATTTATGAAACAAGATTAAGGAAATCACAAACTCTGTAGCAGGTGTGTATAGATAATATAATATTGATATCATGTAGAAAATTATCATTGATGTAATTTTCCTGTATTGTAATTCAATTTATACGAAATGCCTCAAAATACCATGTTTCACATTTTACTGAATAATTTTCATGTATAAAAACATAATAATATTTTCTTAACTCATTTTTATAATTCTTTCAGATTAAATTTTATTAGCTAATTAATTTTACTATCTTAAAATTAACCGATATTTTGAATTAATTTGGTGTACTTGTAAGCTGACTGGATATTTTGAAATTTTCAATTAATTCAAATACGCAGTATGTTTTTGTATTATACAATATACATCTATTATATATATATTAGTTTTCTAAACTTATATTGAGAAATAATCATGCGGTTAAATTTTTGAATAAAGAACGATTAAACATAACCAATATCTCCATTTTATATGCCCACATAAAGAGTTGAAATTTAACATGTGAAATACATTTGATGAAATAAAATATTCATTGATCCAGAGAAGTGAATTTGTGATTAGAGGTTAACAATTTCACATATAATGTATATATACTAGTGTACTAAGCTTTTCATTCTGATTTTGATGTAATGCTGTGAACCTCAACTGGAAACCATCAAATTCATGCTATAGGAACAAGGAAGCAATCAAAGAACAAAGGAAGCATAATAGCACAAAAATTGCCTTGTACAGAAGAGGGAAAAAAGCTTTATTGATATAATGGTACTTGTATTGAAAGACTGTCCGGCCAAGAGGGAAAACAGCAAACCAAAGTTCCTTACTAAGGGATTTCCCTAACGGCAACGTTTGTTCTCAGTCAACACCATATTATCAAGCAGTTCTTGAGGTATGAATGACCGGTTCTCTTTCAGTTTGTGACATTTGTGTAGTGTTCTCTAAGGAATACAATTCAGCAGTTAAACGTTTTCCATTATTAAATTCATTACAACAATTTTGAAATTTATTAAATGGCAGATTTTTGCTATGCAATTCATTAAAAAAAACTTTTATATTATGTATTAAGTTAAGAGACACAAGTTGCACTTTTAATTACCAAATTGTAAGGTATCAAAGAAAACCTAATTACACAAGAATCGATCTAATTTTTTTTCAGAATTCAAAAATCTAACTATGCGGGAAAGGTATTTTTGGTATATAGATGAATGTATAAATAAAATTTCAAAAAAGTTTTGTTAGGTACTACACCAAAAGGGGAATGAGGCTTAAGTGTTAGAGATTTTTATACTAAATTTCAAAGTAATGTTTGTTAACAGAAACAAGTTTAGAGTTAAAGAAGAACAAGTTTAAGGAAGCACATTTTAACATCTATTGCCATGACAGAGCACCTACCAAAAAGTTACAAGAAAAAAACACCATATACATCTAACATGTTCTTTTGTTCTAAATTTAAAACAAAAATTACAGTGCACGATAAAGTAGAAAATAGAAAAATGCTTGGCACGAGGAAGAGAGAGAGGTTAGGGGTTAAAAATGATGCAGTGTGCATTGTACCACTCACTGCTTTTTAACCAATCATTTTTAATTATTGATATTGCAGAAAAGTAATTTTGAGTCTAAAATTATTCAACCGAAATTAAGTATTTTTCCATTTAGAAAAAACTAGCAATTTCGTAGCAATATCAACTTTCAAAATTATTTCTTTAAATTTTTTTTCTTCTAACCTTCATACCACATAACATCATTCCCACACATAGATAGGCACTAATTAATAATATTTTTTTCTCCTTAGAACCACAAATCCCCCTATTGTTTATCTATGCACTAATGATAAATAGTAGAACTTAATAAAGAATGTATTTATAAATTTAAATTGTTCTCATTAAGTATATACAACTGACTTTTTTAAAGCCAAACAATGTTTTTGATTATTAAAAAGTAGCAAATATAATACATATTTGTAATTTTCTTTCCTCAATTAGTCCCATATTTTTATTGTTATTCACACATGCTCTAATGCTCCTTTTTTTCTGGCACACCTAATTTCAGTAAGTAAAATATTAACTAAAAAGATTGTACTGAAATATATCGGCTCATATAAGTAGACAATTGATATTCAAGTAATATTACTTAATTAACAGGCGTAATTTATTCATATCACAACCAATTTTTCAGTTAAAAGTACAGTAATTATTCAAGTGCTAACAGATACAGGTTTTTGAATTTCTGAACTGAAAAATTAAGATATACTTTTAATAAATTATGAACTCGGAGCCTTTAGCCCAGAAAAGATAATATCAAAGTATAATGAACTAATTCAATTCACAGAAGGAAAAAAATGAAATAATTATAATCGATGGACTGATACAGAAGCCTTCATTATGCATTAACGAGAAGAATGAATTTTAAATAACAAAGATCTCACTCTATTCTTCTTTGTTTCTCCACAAAAAATATGCTTCATGCTAAAATGTGGGAATAAATAATTTATCTTCTCATCAATGCTCAAATCCATTTTAATACTCCACCGCTTGTTTAAAAGTGCGAAAGGATTATATTTGAGACGCATTTACCAGTTCTCTAATGAAGAGTTTCGACATAATTTATTGCTCGTTGTAAGTCGTTAATTGCTACACTTACATCTTTTCTTAATTGTGTCGCGTTACAAAAGTTTAGCGCTGCAGTTTTTTGCACTAATTTGGTATTAATTGCTCTAAAAATAAAATCCACTCATTAATCAATATTTGAAGGCATTCTCTGGCAGATTTACGGGAGAATAAATATAATGCGCTTCCTTATCCTTTATGTTGCAATTTTCAGCAACCTAACGGGTCCATTAGTTTTTGTAATAACCGGATGCATGAGAGTGCTCTAATTTTTTAGAGTATAGGTAACTATAAATTTTATTGATTGTCCATCGAGTTAATGAGTTTGAGAGCTTTTTAGCTCATCGTTTGAAACTCTAAGCTAAATCTAGAGACATATCCTTTAATTGTATGTGAAAAGTTAAAATTAATAACCTTTTAAAAGCATTAATATGCATTAGATTTTTCAAAATGCTTAAATGGATAAACAGCTCTTAATGAAAAATTAGATTTATTTCCTAAATTTAAGGTAATGTACTCGTTTACATTTTGAAAAGAATTGACAATTGCAGATAAATGGTATTTTACTTGAAAAATGATCCCCTTGATTGTTTGTAAAAGGTGTACTTCTCAATATTACGGAAATAATTTGACCGTTTAAAGATCTACTGATCTACGGTTATAAGTTACAATCCAATGTAAATTATGGGAGTAAATCTATCCAATAAAGTTAGTTACATAGGGTAGACCAAAAATTCCTGACAGATTTGAAAAATTTATTTAAAACTAACTATTTGAAATACGAGAGTTCAGTTATGACCAATAGTATTGTGCATCCAAATAAAAAAAAATAGTTTTGAATTTCAGCTACAAATTAAATTGCTTAATTTTCAACTTGTTAACACTTATTTCTCTAGTGAAAAGTAAGTCTTGGATTTCTAGCTCAAAATTGACGATTACCAATGAAAATTCTAATTGTAATGCATTTTAAAATAAAAAGAATTATCGTCGTGAAAAGTTAATTTCGTATCCAACAGAAGAAAAAAAAAAAAAGAGGGGGGACCCTCATTTCGAAACATCATTTAGGATTGACAACTTCTTTTTTGGGAAAAGTGCGAAAGATGAGACAGAGAAAAAAAACAGTGACTCAGGCATATCTAATAAAAATGTGTGATTTAAATCCGACATAAATTTATTTACAATCCAGAATGATAAATATATTACAACAATTAGATATTGTACCCGTAATTATAATGCTGAATTATACGAAAAAGTATGGGGTTTTCAAACGAACTTTGAATTTTTAATCTCGATTGACTAACTACGCCGTTTGAGTTTTGTTGTTGACAAGACTGGACATTTTGATAATACTGTGGATATCTTGAGAGAAATTATATATATATATATATATAATGGCGAGGTTTTACTAGGTTCGACATGCGTGAAACTGAAACATAAAATCCACAATATTATGTTGAAACCATCGATGATTGCTCAACAATTAACATTCGGTGTTTTTTTATATCTAATTTCAACACAAAGCTCTTTCTTTTTTACCGAAACTACAGTAAAAATAGAAATTTAACTGGATGTGTTGCAAACGTTTGCAGTTCTTCACGTTTGTGATTTGAATCCAGAAGTTTATAGGCAACAGCAAAATGATCTTCCTCACTGAGGTAAGATTGCAGGAGACTTAGAATGAGGAACTTTCTAGTCAAAGTTTTGTATCATGAGATCCATTGTTGTGTTGTGACTACTGCATTCCCCATGCATAAACCTTCATTCCTTTCTATGAAGGAAAATGTTTATTCCTTTCTACGGTTGACCCTGAAGAACTCAAGAGGTGAGTCACTAAAATTATCCAGTAGGCTCTACAAGCAATTCCAGCAAATGCGTCAATGGAAACTGAGCATCATTTGAATATAGTTCGAGTTACAAAGAGTGCATATATCGAAATAGAATAGTTTGTGTTACATGTAAGTGCCGTAGATATTCTCCTAGAATATAAGTGCTCCAAATTATTAATAGTGAGTTCGGTTTTTGCATTTTTTACAATGCAACAAAATTATATTTTGCAAAATTTTGACATTTTTAACTGTGGAAACAAAAAGTTTCACTATGGGAAGTATTTCCTGTCTAATGTTTATTTTTTCAAAATAATACTCCAATTTCAGAAGTGTGAAATCCATCCTGTGTTATGAAAATATTTCAAAAAGTAAAAAAATGAAGATATATATGATAAAAATTGGCGATGAAATAACCAATTATATCTTAAGTATTGAATATATAATATAAACAAAAAAAAACCGGTTGTACTAAATTTTTTAAGAAATGCTCATTTTTTAAAATTAAACTAAATAATCGTAATTATATTGCAGAAATTTAAATTGCTGAATTGAAATACTTAAATTTGCATTTCTATTAATAAAACATTTCATTGTAAAATAAATTATTTTTCATATCTACAATAGAGAAGTAAAATTTTATTATTTTATAGATGTACTTTATATAACAATATAAAGTATATATACAGCACAATCAGACTTTGTAAGCGAAATAGATAAACGTACAACAGTGATTGTTTATATAATACATACTTTTCTCTTTCTGTTCTTTTTATTTTTTTGTTTTACATTTTCCATTTTTATGCACCTAAATTTTTTATTAATATTAAATATTTCGTTAGAAGCAAGCAAAATAACTCCAGAGAAAGTATTAAAATATACATTCTTTATTTTAATGCTGAAAAATACTTAATTAAATACAGTAAAATATTTACCTTGTTCATACATCAAATACAGCTAAAAAGTTAAAACAACACATATGTAAATTGTGTTGAATGCTGGAGCAAATATTTGGCGTCAAATTTTCCACCTTTTGTAAAATTTACTTTTTTGCCATAACATAAGTTCGTGTGTTTAAATAAAAAAAACACAAAAATTCATTTCTGCATGACTAATCACCCTTTTTAAGAAGCTCCCAGGAATTCACCAAATATAAAACAACACATGCATTCCTGAAAGTTCGTTTCGAATTCCTTTTTTTTTATTCATCAAAATTCTTCTTTTATTTCTTTCACTAGTGCCTTTACACTTTTTTCTGTTTAAAGAAATTTCATAGTTATTTCATCTGACGTGGCTTATTTTTTTAAAATAAATTATTATAATGTTCAAAATGTAGCAATGTCAAAATGGTTTAAAATATTGTTTTAAAATTCGTGTCAGATCATAAAAGTGAATATTTCACCTAAAAGTTTACATTTTAAATAAATAAAGTCGTATCAAGAGATATAAATCTTTAACTGTTTCTAAATTTATTTTTATTATATCTGTATATACTAAAAATATATAAAAATTATTATATATATATTTATTTTTAGCAATTTCTTTTTAATTTACACTGAATTCATATTCGAAATTATCTGGTACTTGAAGGTTAATTTACATTAAAGAAATGTTATGCTGTGCCTGGCAAGAAATAAAATTCATTTTTAAAGCAATTTTTTTAATTGACTCATGTATCTTACTTGTCCATTAACACTATTTTGCTCTTATATTATGTGTTATAAAATAGAACACTTTTATTAATTGAAAACAGAAGCTAATTATCTCAGAATTTCATTCACGTGAAACAGTACGCAAACCAAATGATATATTTCGACATGAATTGAATACTAATTTACATCACAAATAAATGGGAACAACAATAAATAAAAACTTAATTTTAAGTCTTAATTTATAGCAGTATATCAACGTTCACCAGATCCAGCCCCCGAAGTGAACTAGCCAAGCGTTTAACGTATCTTGAAGATGGTACGAAACGAAGTAATAGTCGTGTTTGAACTTCACGAAGGTAAAAAAAAAGGTAACATTTAACTTTGGTTTTGGATATTCAACGTAAGAATTTGACAAGGGGATGTTCTCAGGATGTGATGTTTAATCCTTAAAAGGACTAAGAAGGGTATGTAGAGATTTGTTGATGGAGATCTAATTGCTTAAGACGAAATGAGTAAAATTGGCTAATGCTTGTGTATCAATATATTAATTTATTTGTCATTATTGACTTTAAGTGTAAAACCTTCGTCACCAAATGACTTTATTTCTATTGGGAAATTATGTTGAGATTTTTTTTTTATTTTAATAAATAATACCAAATAGAAAGAAAAAGACATAATAAAAATTACATAGATCATTAAAAACAAAAGATCTGCTAAAAACAATGAAACACTTAATTTCAACGATAAAAATGATTAATCACCGTTTCCCCACCCCATTGAGTAGCTTCAATGAATGTTTCATTTACTTCTTTATTTTCTTTTTTAGGTATTACACTTATACTAGAATAGATAGAGCATTATAATAAATGTTATACTGACGTTCTGTTAGTAAAAATATCTAAACTTTTCAATAATTTGATTTACTTTTAAAAGTATGAAATATACAATATAATATTTTAATGATTACAGGTATTCAATCTAAGTGCCATGCATGCGCAATTCACAAAGAACGAACATCTAAGCACATTTTAAACAAGACACTCAACGTAATTAGCAGTAATATTAATAACTTACGTATGATTTAAATTGTACCATTAGTAGGATGAATTTTCTTTAGTAATTTTATAAGACTTTTCTAGTACCATTTTTTTTTTTACGAAATGGACAAAAAATAGATTATTGAGCTAGTTTTGAAAATGTTATTAAAATCATATGAATATTCCACGTGAAAACCTAAACTGAAAATATTTCATAACATGATAATTCCTTAAAAGCGCAAATTAGGATTAATAATAATTCATTTCTTTATGACTGTAATTCCTTTTCTTCATTTCATATCATAAAGTTTGGCGTTTTCTTGTCAGACACTTGAATTACTCATTAACAATAGGGATCTATTTTGCTTTATTCTCTAATGCTTTTCAAAAAAAAAAACTTTACATGTCTTAGAAAGTTTTACATCAAAAGCTTAGTGTGTAAAATATAAGCAAATACAATTAAGTAAGAATAAAAATAAAATTAAACTAAAAAGTAAAATTAATATAAAAAATGACAATGATAGTAAAATATATTGAACATTTTAATCAAATAAGTTAATTTTAGGCCAATTAATATATATATTTACATAATTTTGTATTATTTTTGAGCTTTAAACATCAATATAAATTCTACACAGCTATAACAAAAATTGGGAAAATTATTAAGGGAACACCGCTTTTCAGTACTAGTCTGAACTATTTCTAAATAATTTATTTTAACGAGAATTAAAAGGCAAAAATTTGTAATGATTTCTCACGCTTTTTTTCCCGACAACTCTTGTGTGACATTTGTATTACAATCTCATCTTGTGAAAGAACTATGTTTTACGCAAATGATAATTACTTTGTAGATGTGCTGGCTGATAAGATGATATATGGAAGATAACATGGAGTTGTTATAGATCTAATATTAATATCAGAACAGATTTCCAAGGAGAAATAATTTTTAGAAATAGAAATTAAAGATAGAATAGAGATCAATGATAGTTTAGAGGTAATTTTGAAATGGATATTAATGCAATACTAAGGAAGTTTTAGAAAGTTCAACATTACAGAACTAGATGCCTGAATTAAAAGTATATCTTAAGAATAAGAATATTACGCTTCCCCTTTAAAAATAGTTATGTTTAGGTCAAGAAATGAAAGTAAGCTATCTAAAGAATTTCTTCTAATTCTTCTCTCTCTAGTTCTTTTCTTCTCTATCCAACAATTTATTTAAACATTTCAGTATAAATTCGTGATTTATCACAATTGGAGATTATATCACCAATAAATTATGTTTCCTTCTCAAGAAGTGGGTCATAATTGGTTCTCATATGTATTTATTTTAGCTATCTGTTTAAGCATTTATTATTACAGAACCATCTTGCGAAATAAATGTGCTCTATGCAAATGAATATTATTAGTAAAGCAGAAGTAAATTGAAAGAGGTAAATGAGATTTACAAGATACATTTTAGTATAAATTCGTGACAAATCTCAATTTGGAAATATGTCACCAATAAATCATGCTTTCTTCTTAAGAAATGGGCTATAATTTGTTTTTCGTGCGTATTTCTTTTAACTACATATTAAAACATTTGATATGAGAACCCGTCTTGCGAAAGAAATGTATTCTATGCAAATGAAAATTATTAATTAAGTAGAAGCAAAGTGAAGGAGATAAAGGAGTTTTAGAAGATAAAAATGGAGGATTATGTAAAATATATCTCATAGATATGCCACTAAGATCTGAACTACTTTATTATAAAAGATTCTGAACAAGTATGACTGAATCGGATAGCGTTATTATAAATCTTATGTTTACAGATTTTGAGATAAGTAGTTATTTTTAGCATCCTTATTTATTAAAATTTTGTTTATTTAAAACTAGTATTAGTAAATGTAAAATAGTTTTTTAACAATGGTTATTCGAAAGATAAAATAAAATTGATTCAATATTTGCTATGATCATTCTTGAGTAAATAAATTTCTTATAAACTAAAGAAGAGTATCAATGCTGCAAATTTATTATTGATAGCTTAGTATTTTCTTTTTGAATTTTTTCAATTAAATATGATACATTTTTTAAGTTACTTTACCTTGAACGTTTTTTACACATATATGTTTTTAATATCTTTCTTTCTTTTTTTTTAAAAAAATTAATTCCACAATGTTCCAAAAATTTCTTTTCTACTAACAATATTAATGATTAAATATTTTATACACATTTAACAGATGTTATTTTCAATGGATAAGGAGAGAGTTTAAATCAACCGTTTAAAAACATGATGATTGAAGAACAAAGATCTTCTGATTTGTTTTTTAACTTCACTTCAATTTTCGAAGATGGTGGAGAAATAAAATGGAGAAGAAATATTGAAAAAAAATTAGTTGAAGTTATATTGTTTGTCAATTTCTATTTAATATTTGATTTTCTTAAAATAAGAAAAAACTATAAGAGAATTAAAAAAAATATTCAAATATTGCATTTATGTTTAAAAAGTAACTAAATCATAAAAAACAATTATTTATTAGAACAAATTATATTTCCTGCGTATAAGAAAATCAATTTTTTTCTGAAAATGAATACTTTGATACACATTTCTTGGTTTCGCTTAGTAAGTTAAAATATAATATTTGATAATCAAAGATACACACAAGTTAATGAAGGTAAAGAGAGTGAAAATATTTTTAAATCATCTAGAAAATCAATGGAACATTCATATATGGGCACACCTTAGACTTTCATCAACATAATTTTTAATATGGTTGTACCTGCATCTCCGATATTTAGTTTAATTCTTATTTCTTTTACGATTTTATTTAATTGTTATCAAGTGAACAAAAAATTACATCTGAATTTAATTGCCAACAATTATAAATAACAATAATACAAGCATGCATTAATAACTAATGAAATATTTTGGTTGAAAGAAAGACATAGTTATAGATATAAAATAGCTATAATAATACAAACTTAATATATTTATCAAATAATATAATAATATAACACATAAAATAACTTGAAATTAATGATATATTTTAAAAATAATTCCCTAATCATAATTACATTTACAGTGCAATTTACAAGTTACAAATTTTTACTAACAAAAAAGTTACAATATATATATATATGTGTGTGTGTATATATATATATATATATGTGTGTGTGTGTGTGTGTGTGTGTGTGTGTGTGTGTGTGTGTGTGTGTGTGTGTGTGTGTGTGTGTGTGTGTGTGTGTGTGTGTGTGTGTGTGTGTGTGTGTGTGTGTGTGTGTGTGTGTGTGTGTGTGTGTGTGTGTGTGTAAAGAAATTAAAAGTGATCTATCTTTAAATACATTTCATATTTCTTCTTCATCTTGAAAAAAAAATCCAATCCGATCTTAAAATCCGATTCTTAGTACCTCAATTCAAAGAAAAAATGAAAATAACCTTTTAAAAATGCTAGAAACTAAGTTTTACTCTTAAATATTTAATTGATTTTTTCTATATCTTTTTTCATTAACTCGCACTTTTTTGCTCCACTAACCTTCCTTTATGCTCGCGAATCTCTCAGATGCATATTAAAAATATTTTTAGTGCTGTAACCAAACAGTGAGTCTTCTATCTGCCGTTCATCACTCGCTATACGATTTCAATGTTAAGGACGATGGTGATGTCTTCATATTTCGGACAGCAAGTGCCATTGAATCTGATAGATGTAGCGTGCCCAACAACGTCAATTTTTATGACTTTGTGCAATTTCGCTAAAATTGTGATCTTTTTTCTTGTAAAATAGTGTAGTTTTCAGTTTCATACGAAAATAATTCAAAGCAAGTATTTTGTAACTTATGTGTTTGATTTTTTTTTGCTATTTTTAGCTGGGGGTTGAGTTACTGTTTTTTAAGATCTGAGGGATACGACGCACCTAGCCAGTGACTATATTTAATTTAATCCTCAATGTAGCTGAAATAACCTAAAGTATCTACATGGGAATCAAAATCAGTCAGATCCCCGCTCACATATCGAAGAAAACTAGACCACGAACTTTGAAAGAGCACTTGCGAAGACAGTCTGAGTGTAACATTAGAAAGACCTGCTCATTTTGATTCGGTATTGAAAAAAATATATGATATATAATACCCTATCCAAGACGAAAATCTAAGAGAAACATCACCAGCAACTTGGAAAAGAAGATATTGTTCCCACTCATTAGGCCCTTGGACATTATAAGGTGATTGTGAAGACTGCAACAAGGTATATTAAAATATAAACAGTAATGACACAGTGATATATATATAACTAGCCATTCTTTTTTTGATTTTTTAGAATAAATACCCAATTTCTGATTCTATTTTATATATTTTTTTCAGTGGAGCAACAACCAATGAGGCATAGGGCCTACCGTGGCCATCCCAGTATTCGTGACCATTGGGCACTGACGTGCATGAGCAGATGTATCTTTCAGGTGATCAGTCTGAAGTGATTTTAGATATTATTTTATGTCAAATATATTTCAATTTCAAATCTTACTAAAACATGATTAAATCATCTTCAAACTTAAGAATGAGGTGATGCATCTGAGAAGTGCCACGTGCCTACGGATGGAACTTTTTCACACACGTCAAGCGCAGAGCTAACGGGTAAAAACTGAAAGAATGAATTTCATTTTTACTTGCTGATATGTAAAAGGGAAACATTTGAAATGTTTTATCTTTTTTTTTATAATACAAAAAAAATGTAAATTCCATCTTAACTCATTTTTTTAAAAATTAAACATTTAGATAATCCTCGAAAATATTCTTTTATCAAAAATAAATCGCTATAACTGCAACGAAAAAAACACGAAAATATTGCCAGAGTTTTTACAGGTGAAACATCAAAGGAGAAAATCTATTATACCTTTCAGAATAACCTGTAATAATTCCGACTTTCTGGAATAAACAATTTATCAAGTGGACAAATTCATTTGGAAACGCAGCAAACCACGAAACATACATATTCTTGATTAACTGATTTTAGTCATTCTAACAGATGCAATCAGACAGGAAAAATATTACTATTAACTCATACTACGATACCCAATAAGTTTGCGACTTAATATTATCTGCTCTATTGACATGGCTTCGAGATATCGTTACAACTGGACAGCTCATATGTTTTGATCGATGGTCGGATGGAAGTATATTAGATAAAAGGAAGCATCTTATATACGAGAACGTATATGTACATCATTAGAGATGATCATTAATCAATATAAGTTTAATGAAAGGGTTCTTGTTCTGCTTCAGATGGTATAATATGATGATGAATTTTATGAATCACAAGCTAGCGATACCTGTTTTGACATTTAGTGTTAAAATAACGTTCAAATGTTGGTATTAAACAAATATTATTGCTTTTCACAGTCCTGGTTAAATTGTCATAAATTTAGAGACTTGATTTAAATGTTAGTTTATTATTGTGTGATCACAAATTCGTTAATTGTTTTTATTTAGATATCACACTTAAATCAATTATTATTGGTGTATTTCAATATACTTATAATGAATACATATCTTAACATTATTTATGGAAAATACTTTTAGATTAAACGATGCAATAAAAAGGAAACAAGATATTTTTTTTTCCTTTCATTTCTTTCTCAGGACTTTTTTATAATAACAAAATATTCGCGAGTGATTTTTAACAAACGGTTTTTTAGTGTTTTACTTATTCACAATTTCAAAACATAACCTCATATGGAGGTAGTATTTGACATCTAATGTATAGCAACATTTTGAGGTAAAAAAAAGGAAAAATCTTGTTTTTGTAGAAAGAAAATTTTCAAAAAACAATTATTCCTTATAAGGCACAGTTGTGATATGTGAATTTTATTTTGATTACCGTAAAATCCGGCGAACAACGCATACCGCTGTATATCACGCACCTATACTTTAAAGTCGCATTTCTTAATTTTTAGTTACATACGCCGTATAACGCGTTTTCCCTTTTTTTTGCGAAAAAACGTGAAATATACGTATGCAGTCCTTTTAAGTTTTGAAGTCAAATATTCGAGGTATTATCTTTGGCTTTTGGAAAAATAGCATACTTCTGGAATTACAGCTCTTGGAGTCCATTAAATAATTCATTAACTTAAAATAAATAGTATTTTGATCTTTGTAAAAGTCTATTTTTTATAATCATCTTTTTTTTTTTTTTATTTTTAAAGCCATTATTCATATACTAGGTGTATAACGCTCACCCATAAATTTCGATATTATTTTTGTGTTAAAAGTGCATGATATAAGCTGGGTTTTACGGTAGTCGTTTATTATAAGAGGAGGGGAGTTTAATTCACTTAACATATATGAAAAAAAAATCTGTTTGATGAAGAGGGGGGGGGCACTTCATGCAGCATTTTTCCTATTTCCACAATGCTAAAAATTACAAAGAAACATTTTTAAAAAAAATTGACTGATCATGCAATAACCAATTTTTATGTGTATCGATTGCCTCATCATTATTACTCTAATAAGAACATTCAAAAAAAATTCAGTAAGTTTATATATACAAAATATACAGTTGTCAAGTAATATGAAAAACACGCTTCCAATTAATGTAATTTTCCGTTCATTTTATGCTGTAAATTTATCGAATAAATTCATGGACAAACATCATTAGAATATTAATTTATATATTAGTAGTATTAACATGTGTGCAAAATTACAGATTTGTAAAATAATTTTAAGAGTAATTTTAAATTAAACTGTTTTAAAAACTATTATCACTTTCCATTCATTAATTTAAAAGTATTTTACATTTCTCATAAATAATTTTGCTAAGTAACTGTATTTTATGTGTTTAACTTTATAAAAGAAAGAAGCAATCTTAGTTAAACTATTGCAAATAATTGATTATGTGTAAAATTGTTTATCTTTTGTGTTGTTTTGTAAAAATCATATAAAAAATTAACTTAAAACAATTTTTGTAACATGTTGTAACACTTAAATCATATCTCTCGCATACTTATTTATATCTGCTTTCTTATTACTAAATTTATTCGTATTTATTTTGTTCTTTTTTTCCTAACCTTTATTTTTGTTTTAAGGGATAAAAATCAATTAAATTTAAATCATGTATGACAGTGGTTCATAAACGTTCGATCAACGCGGCTCCCTTTATGTATTAGCTTGACATGGCATCGCGGACCTCCAAGAGTTTTAACACCCCTTGCTAAATTAATATTTCTGATCAAAATACATGTTCAAGTGGTTTTTCATTGGGGGTAATTTAAAGATTTAGTTTAAAATGGCCCGTCTTTCAACTATTCTACGAAGCCTTTCAGAGACTGTAAAAGGCAGAAATCTCAACATAGAATGATAGACCTTCAAGGTCTCTCTAAACAGGCGTTGAAAGCCCCTGGGGTCCGAGGACCTTAGCTTACGAACCGCTGATGTATGGAATGCAATGTCTCGAATGCAGTCTCTGGTTTAATTAAAATTGTAATTCAAGGAAGTTGTACCTTTTTTATGTATTTTTGTTAATTTTATGACTTTTGAACAACATAATCTCACGTGATTCTCATTGACAGATAAAAATTTAAGAAGCCTTAAATACGATACATAAGTATTTTTTTCTATTTCGAATAAAAAAAATTATTTTTATTACATAAATAATAAAACATAAATTATTTTTTTAATACTTTACTAATTTGAGTTCGGTTAAAACGGTAAGTATAAAACTCGCTAATGTTGTAGTAATACAATTAAAATTATTAGTAATAGTTGCAAAACAAAAAAAAAATTACTTATGTCTGATTACTACTTGCATTTTGATATAATATAAGGATCTTATTTGAATAAATTTAAACTACAGCCAACGTATTACACGACTGATAGACCATTTCTGTCCTACTAAGATTCAAAAAAATATTTATATAGCTTTTTCTTTTTTCATATACGAAAATAATTGCTGTCTTTTAAAACTCCGCATAAATTATCTTGAAATTTTATTAGCTTTAAACTAACACAACATTTCGTTACATGTTAAAAAAAATCCATGCCACACTTTTATTTTTAGCATTATATAAATATATATTTAACGTTGATAAATTGCTGATAAAATAAAGATTTTAAATTGTAACAAAATATTAATATCTGTTCAATAAGTTTCAAAGCAAAACCAAAAAAATAGTTTTTAATACTTAATTTTAAGAATCCGAGAGCTAAACTGCGCACGTTGAGTGTCAGATCAAACTGTGGTGAAGTGTAGAGTTGTATGCTTACCCGCCCGGATATTGACGTCTCTACTTCCGATAATCCCAACCGAGTTTGAGGCGGTGCATCTGTAGGTGGCAGAGTGGATGTCTTGTCGAAAGTCTTCCGGTCTGAAGGGGGCGAAAATCAACGAAGCATCAGGTCTTATCTGCAGCAGTTCCGGTACTTCCTGGACTGGTGTACCATCTTGCTTTATCCAAGCCATCGTTGGTAGAGGGACACCACTTGCTGCACAAGTTACCACTGCACCAGTGGAGTTGTAAAATTGGACTTTGCCTGGAGGCTCCACAGTGAATTTGGGCCCAACAGGATTACGATCACTTCTTGTACCTAGAATTAATTTAAAATATTGAAGCATTGAGAACATGCATTTAATTCATAAACATACCGAAAATACGTTTTATGTGTATTTTTTTCATTAATAATAATACATTAGTAGCAGGAAAACATTTATTTCCTGAAACAAGTGTAATGCCATTTTATTTAGTTTGACGTATCCCTGATAGTAAAAAAATCCTCAGATATAGAAACATCTAGGAAATGTTAATTAACATTTTCCTTAAGAGAAATCTGCCATCAGGTATTTCAGATCATTTATAGTCTTACAATATTTAATAATACAATTTATAGTAAAAATCTCAATAATTTAAAATTATTTGTAAAATAAATTATCTTACTCCGGCGATTCTCAAAGCAGGGGGGAGGGTGATAACTCTACAAGGGGGCGCAAGCATATTGAAAAGTTGAAAACAAAATATTATTTGAAAAAGTTATTAATGTTCTGAAAGTAAACAAACAAAATATTCTTACATAATAATATATGAACTACACATTTGCACTCATACAATACATTTATAAATACATCCGTACTGGACAATCTATTTTATGATTAAGTTTACAATTCTAAGTTAAGAACAAGTTTAATAATTAGTACCAATATCCCCATGGGCTTGCCATATATAAAATTGTACACAAAAAATAGCACTTATCTTGATAATTTATTGGTTTATAATTTATCCCTTAACTGTTAACTCCCTTAAAAGTTACGTGATTCGCTCTCCAAAGGCACCGTTTTCCATGTATTCACGCGTATGTGGTGTATTGAGATGAATGAAAATGAATAAATAAGTAAAACCTTCTCTGTGTGTGTGTGAAATATGTTAATTCTTCGCAAAGACTGCCAGGGACTGTTTATTACATTCCAAGGCCATCGGAATAATTTTAAACATAGCAGTGCACAGAGAAAATCGTACTTTGGAAAGACGTATATATACGTCCGGAGCAAGTAACGGTTTGGCTGAGCGGGACGTTTATATACACCTGTGGGACTTAAGAGGTTAAAGTCGTCTTGTAGCTTTAGAGACAATGTATAGTATTATTGTATTCAATACATTGTTATTGTAGGGAGAGGGGGAGTGCGATGGAACATATGATTGAATATTGGGTCGCAAATATTGAAAGTTTGAGAAGCAATGCCTTGCCTGTTTTATTTTGTTCTCCCAGCTACTCGAGATCATCAAGATTTAAAATAGTAAAGAGATTGAGTGCTCCATGTTTAAGAAATAAAAGAAAATAAAATTGTTAATTAATTTTTCTCTCTCTCATCAACTTTTATGCTTTTCATCAAGTAATATCACTACAATTTAAGAATTTTCTCAAATATTTATACCTTTTTTTACTTTTTAACTGAAAATTGGCTTTTAAGAAATATGTTTCTTTTTATTTCTTTACTTTATTATTTTTTCTTTCTTTCTTTTTTTTTAAAGTTATTTTTTACTTTTGATTAAACAGTTTGATCAAGTTAATTTCATTGTTTTTTCCGATAATTTGCTTACAATTTGTTAAAATATCTTTCCTAAATTTCAGGAATCATTTCATTTCCTCCTCCATTTAAAAAAAAAATTAGTCATATTTTAGATTCTAAGTTAAATAGGAAGATAATTGTCACAACAATCGGTTGAATGAAACATACAAACATAGAGAAAAAGAAGTAGTATTTTAAACTAGATGAAAAACTCCATGCACAAAATAATAATTGGACATCATTTACCATCTCGCTAACTACTTTATTTTATGTTTTCCAATTAATTTTAAATACATTATTTTAGCAAAGGATCTTTGTTTTTATTCTGTGAATCTTCGTTTTTTTTAACTAATATTATTGATTCTCACTATTATATCTAAAAACAATTCATATTTATATCCGTTAAAAAAATTTCAAATAAAGATACATTTTCAAAAGAACATTTTAATTGGTTATTCATGCGAAGAAAGCCATAATTGTGTGCCATATTAATTGTCTTTTCTAATGTTAATGTATTTGTATAACATGTGTTTTATCCATCATAACTCTATTCGTGAGTAAGACATACAGATATACATATTCTTACAAAAGTGAAATTTTGAAATAATAGCTTCAAGCATTAAGCTCCATGAAAATTAAATGACAAAATATACTCAAACTACAATAAAAATGTTTCTAATTAAGAAAAACGCATAACATACTCTATATGAAATAAATATTCAATAAAAACGCAAAACTTTCATAAGAAGGTTAAAATAATATTAAATCAATTTTAAGCGATTTAAACATTTTACTTTTTTAAATCTCAAGATATATATTTTAAAGTGTTGGATTAAAATATCGCAACCAAGCATTTATCGTAATAAACATCGATACATTACATGAAACTGAAGGATTTACAGGTATATTTCTCAAGCTCACTTTAAAGAAAAAAAAACTAACAGTTAGAATAAATAAAATCATCTATTTCTTGAAAATTCTAAAAAAGAGGAATACCTGAAGTTGTTCGTAATACTGTTTCTTTATTTATTATTTTAAGCTTCAATGTCTGTAATTCATGACAAATGTGTGACTTGGTGCAGTTTTGCCCCATTTGATAGCATCGTGTAAAATATAAATTCAATTAAGTCCTCAAAAAATCTAGCCTTGGCCATGGATGAAAAGTATACCAAAAAAGGAAAATTCGCTTAATAGATATTTTAAAAATATAATCGCGTACTTCATATTTAAACCCACGAATGTTATATACAATGAAAGATGTGCTTAATTTGTACACATCCCCTGGCTGTTACAACTTTGGTTTCCGGTCACTTTCATTCGTAATAGGGAGTATCATAAGTTATTTATGATGTATCATAAATAATTTCTTAAGCGATATCCCTGTTAGCAAGTCCAGTGCGCCAGAAGTTGGGTTTGTTAGAAAGTATTTTTTTGTTTTGGATGTTATAAATTACGCTTTATGAGCTGGACATTTTCAAAGAATTTTTTTTTAACAAAATAAACAACAGGAAGTAAATTGTTTGTGTCATGGTACATTAAAAAGTCAAATCTTTGTATTGAAATGATGCTGCCAAATTACAGTTTATGTCTTTTATTTAAAAATTATATTATAATATTCAACTGCATATAAAACTAAATAATATTTATGATGAATTACTCTCTTTATCCAACTTGTTTAAAGTATTGCAGAAACGTATTGGAATAGGAACATATATTATGTATTGAAAGTATCAGAGGAAAAAGGATGAAAACTTAAATATAAAATAAAATTTAAAAAAAATGTGTTATATAAAATACCATATAATTGAAATATAAAATTATTCCCATTAATATTTCATAATAATAAGGAAAAAAATTTTTAAAGTTATAAAAAATCAATTAATTGTAAAATATAAAGGGAGAGTCGTGAAATCTTCTTACGATGTTTCGCAAAAACCCATACATGTTATCTTCAAAAACATTATTTTTTTACGTATTACAATAAGTTGAAATTCTCCTAACTTATATATATAGCGATTCTTGTATATTATTTTGCACTTTCTTTTGTTATTTTAATTTTTATATTTATATATATATTTCATTATGTTATTCTTATATTTTTCTTTTTCTTTTTGAAGATGTCTGTAAAAAATTTCATATACACATTTTTTAAAGTTATGAGACGAGATAATCTTATACATAAAATGTTTTTGTAACTAATACTATTTTTCTTTTAGAACCAATTTTTTCTGGTAAAACTGAGGTGTATCGTTACAACTTCTCAGTTTGAATAAGATATAAAGCAAAAAAATTCCATTGAAAATCAAATAAACATGGATAACATTATACGTATGGATATTTTTCCTAGAAAGATAGCAGCAGTACCATGTGTATGTTTGTAAGAATAACAAAACACAAAAACATTAGAAAATACGAAGAAAAAAATGAATAATACAGAAAAGATTAGGTGGATTCTCTTTTAATTCAGATTTAAGCAAAATATAGTAGAAATCTTGAAAATAATGAATTTTCATCAGTTAGTGTGTATAAGTATTCAAATTAAACTGTTTGGGTGTCCCGCAATTGTTTACTTATTTTGCTCTTACAAAAAATCATTTGAATTTGAAATATTTTGTTTTTAATACCACTTTTTTACAAGCCTTTTAAAAATTAAAACTAATATTTTGAAATAAGTAAGATATGCTATTCATTAACACATTATAATCTGTAATATTTCAGAATAAATTTAAGGTTAAAAATGAATGAAAATTTTAAAGAAGCAAATTACAAATTTTATTCATATAAATTAAACGACTATATTTTTTCCTAATTTTATTGTAAGGGGATTCCAAATTTTACAATGCATACTTAAGGTATCCGACTACGTTCAGAACCGTGATTTTTTCAAAAGCGTATAAATGGAGAATATTAAAGATATTTAGTGTCACTTAGATTAGAAAATGTATATAAAATTGTTTTATCAATATCATTACAATAAAAAATTATTTAATTACCATATTTTTACAAAAAATGAAAAATGAACATAGAATAACCAATTTCCAAAATATTTTCCTTTTCTGAAAAATGCTTCTATTATAATAATATTTTTCCAGTATATAGCTCAGACCTCTATACAGAGACTCAACTAGAAGTTTTGAAATATATTACTTAGAAGTGGGTTTATCCATGAGAAAAATATTTCTATAATCATAATATTTTGCCTGTATATAGCTCAAAGCTATGTACAGAGGCTCAACTAGAATTTTTGAAATATATAACTTAGAAGTGGGTTTACATATGTTTTACGACATCAGAGGAAAAATCTTAAGAAAAAAATGCCGATAATTATTTCAATTGGTTGTAACTCTGAAAATAATCTCAAATTTTAAAAAAAAAAATAGTTCAGACACTCTGGAGAAGTCTTTACTTTATATAAGCGAAATATTATTATTTTAGAAGCATTTGTTATAAAAGGAGAATATTTTGAAACAATGTTATTCTAACTTTTTGCCAAAATATTGTATTTAAATATATTTTTGTCACAATGTCCTTTAAACAATTTTATACATGCATTGTAATCTAAGTGACACTAAATATCATGAAAATTATCTATTTATGCGCTTTTTTATAATCATGGTTCCGAACGTAATCGGATACCTTAAAAAAAGAATTGCTTCAAAATTAAACATCCGCTATATAAGGATACGAATTCCTTTATACACATCCAATATCATAGCTTAGAAGGGTAACTTTTAGACTTAGCAATCATATGTCTTACAGCTAAGTTACGAGTATATTTCTTTAAAAAAAATCTCATTTTACTCAAATAGTGTAAAATCACATGGTTGCAAACTATTTTTAGTGAAATAATATTTCACTTCATCAGACTTTCAGCTTTAAATTTAAATTGATACTATGAGATGTTAATGTGTAATTTGTTCAGTTATAACTTCGGAAGCAAATTAAATTAAACTGCTTTAATAAGAAGAAAATATTACAAGAAATGGATCGAGAGCATGTGTCAATAATATTCTTTTTCTTTTTGAATCAAACATTTAAAGTTTATTATCTAATTTTACTTCTAAATTAGAAAATATAAACAGTAATACTTCTTCCATAAAATATCATTACGAAATTTTGATTCCCATACCTTTTTAACCGCTTTTCACACTTTGGTTAAGGCACATTGTTACATTTGAAAACTTGAAAGTATTTTATACTGAGTTTCAACTTAATAAAGTGAACTTCTCATAAATTGTATGCACTTATATAGAAGCATCCCCTGACTACAATATTAAATTTCTGTGTAATTGTTAAGTCGTATATCAGTCCGAATATTTGTATATCAGCCCGACCAATTGTTTCCCATGCACTTAAATTGCTTAGGTGAAACATTAATCTTTATAAATGAAGGGACGGGCATAATATCAATGCACAACTGGTCTTACATCATTCATTCCCGATGTATTCCTAAATAAACTTTAAAAACTGCTTAATACAACGTTTCTCAAACTGTGGAGTGTGCTCCCTTGGGGGTGCGACCATATTGAAAATAAAAGATTTAAAAAAATAATTAATTTACTGGAATTAATTTGGACAAAATACTTTCAGACATAATAAAAAATGAACTTTTCTCTGATATATATATATATATATATATATATATATATCATCCGGAGGTATTACGTCATGAAAAATAAAAACTTCTTCAATACATTAGCTATCTTTGATCCTATAACCAAATGAAAAAAAATCTTTTATTCGATTTGCTGTAATCCCAAGATGAGAGATGTTTTATTACGTTTTCCATTTAAACCTAAAATACTACACTTTAAGAAAAAAACAGAAATCAGATCCGGAATCGAAAAAGTTTAGAAAGATAAAAATTTCATCAACGTTATTATCTGTGAAATCTGTACATTATAGCTGTAGGCAGCAGAATATGGTTTCTCAACATCTGTTTAACATTCTAAGGTATTGGTACAGTTAGTTATGACCTATATCTTATGTGTTTGTTTCTCATTTAGGGAAGTTGTACATAATGTATTTCTGTAAGGCAAGGTCCATGTAAAAGAGTTTTATGATGTTTGGAATACCACAGAAAGCACTTTAAAGGATTACTTGGCCAAGATTTATTTTTATGAGTACTCTCAAACATATAAAGCACAATGAAAAGGTTTTGCACAATTTTTAGCAGTAACATACATATTATTATTATTGAATACACTTTCAACCCGAAAGTGGTCGCGCGGGGCACTAAGATCACCAAATCGCTAATTCTGGCAAAACTGTCTATTTGTTAGAAAAGAAAAAAAGAAAAATCATTCAAAGTAGGTAAGTATACGTTCTCTAAATTAAATTATTTTTGGAATCACGATTTTTATTGTGTACTATAAAAATAATTATAAAAAAAGGACTGGGGTGACTCGATAACCCCGCTCGGCGATTAGAATGGAAAGCGCACCTGCTCCCGGGTTAAAACACGTTGAAGTATTTTCGCTTTAAATATTAAAAATAATACAATTACTCTGCATCGGAATATTATATTATTGTTCATTATTTAATATCAATTCTAAGTGCTAATTCTGTGAAGCTTAAAATTACATTTCGCTTTAAACTAATTACAATTTGAGCAATCATTTTTAAAAAATTCATTTTACATTTTTATAAACATTGTCGTGCACGTGGCCTTACTCTTCTTACAATTCAGCTATTATATCAAGAATGTTTTAGTTTTTTAAAAAAAAATGAACTTGTGCTAAGAGCGTGTACTTCAGACAGTACACTTTTAATGCATTAATGCTTCACAAGGTATTTTATTACTAATTTATTAATACAAAATTAAGAGCAAGTTTAATACGTATTAGCGACTTTCATGGGTTTGTCTTGCAGAGGAAAGTTTTCCAAAGGAAGGTTTACGATTAGATGACACTCTGTGTATTTTTTTCTATATTTGGCTGAGATCTATATATTATCTTCAAAACATCCAATGCATTTTGCAATTGTTCCAATTTAAAAATTCGAGAAACAACAATAAAATATATATTACAAAAAAGTAACATACATAAAATTTAATATGCTTATCTTATTAATTTGTACGGTTTATAATTAAGATTATATTGTAGGTTTAGCAACAAAGTGCATTATTTTTGCATTCAATACATTATTATTGTATAAAGGGGGCGCGAGAAAATATATGATTGAATAGGGAGTCGCCAGTATTGAAAGTTTGAGAAGCACTGGATTAATATTAATCCTTCTTCGATGTAAGTCTTCATTAAATATTAAGATTCCTTACAATTTGTTTGCTTTAAACATTATATCATTTCTATTTGGCTCACCATTTAGAGAGTCAGATGAACGTTAAATCTGTTTACGCTTAGAATTTTCTCATTGCCACGGTGTGGAAGTTTGTAGAATATGGTGCCCTTTCAGGTGTTGTTCGTTCCCAACAACTATCTAGACATTCGAATCTTGACGTTCAGATCATTCAACCAGCCAATTATATTTTACCATTTAGAGCTAATATCTTTTAGTAAAAGTTATCAAATTTCAATTTGATTCCCACAATATGTCCGATAATTTTGATTTAATAGCATAAATTCAAGTCAACAAACTGATTTCAAACAAATAACTCATTGTATGGGAGAATTAGATTATATTAGATTAGACTGAAGTGTCTTTACAGTGTCAAATTAAAGTTGTGATAATCGTTTTCAAACAATAGGATTGATGTATGTTGAATCTGTGGAGCTGAAATTCCTTTCAGTACCATTGTGTGAATTTGCCCGGTAAGTTAAGATTTCAGTTATTTCATTTGGTGAGCTGCATTGGTTAAGATTTGTATACATTTTTATCAAGCAGAAAGATAGTATTCAAATAAACGGACCTTGGAACTGCCATTGAATTCGATTGATAATATAAGTTCCAATGTAGTCATTTCCTAAGGAACTCCATACTGTAATGTATAGAACATTACTGAAAAGAACTACCTGAAAAGTTGTATTATAAATTGATCAGAAACGAAAAAATTCTAGATTGACGATGAGCTTTTCTTAAGAAGCTATTCCAAGAGCTTACACTGAACCTCAACTTGAAAATTGTTTTCAACGAGTCTTTTTTTTTTAAATTTTTTAGATGCTTTTTATAAAAGTCCTGAATCAATGTTAAACGTTTGTTTTTGCGTATTTTGCTTCAATTAGAGAAAAATAATGAAATTAGTGTTAAATTACTTTTGAATGAAAAGCATTAAGACTCAGCTTTAATAAAATCTAAAAAACAGTAAAAATTGTTTTGTCTTGAAAAACTACCCAAATGTGTTTATTAATCATGAATAGAAAGACTGAAGGATAATAATTTTTTCTTTTTATATAAGGGAACTTCATTAGTTCTACTAACAAACAAAAACAAAATGATCTTAAGATAGTATAAGCCTAACACAGAAATATAGCTGGTACTGCTGCTTTATTATTTTCCATAATATTAATTCAATATTGCTTTTAATGATATTGTAAAACACGCAAGTAAAAGAATATTACTTATAATTAGGAATCTCTGAGTATATATCGCATTTAAGTACATATACATTTTTAGTACGCTTATCTTAAACGTAATTGAAATTACATCTGTGCAGTATCAGATATGTTTCGAAAATTTCTTTGAAAAACAATCCTTCAAAATCGAAATAAAGATTTTCCCTTTTCCAATTCATTTAATGGGAAGAACCTTAGAATATACTCTCTGTTAGGAAAATCGAATTCCTTTGGGTACCAAGTTAGAATATTTAGTAGAATAACGAGCTCTCAACCGATGAGTAGATCTTTTTGGTTTTTGTTAACTTTGCAGCACTATCGTGCAGCAAGGTTAATCTATGCTAAACATAATAGGCTCATATTTCTTAAGTTAGTGTGGCACGGATATTGATACATGGATCAAGTACCAATTTTAACAATAGTTCAAAAACAATGAAGAGAATAGATTTATAATTGAAATGATATATATAAATAGTGTAAAACTATCAATGACAAACTTATAACTACGTAATATATATATATATATATATATATATATATATATATATATATATATATATATATATATATATATATATATATATATATATATATATATATATATATATATATATATATTGATCATATAATTTTAATCATACTTTAAATAAAATCATATTTATAACTCTATTTTTTAATGCATACAAATTAATTGCATGTTGTTAAACTGATAAATTATTTTGAAGATCTCTCTATTATACTTTTAGCCAAACAAGTATTTTTGTTAAAAAAGAACATCATTGTGATAATTTAAATATTCATGCACTCAAATATCTCAAATCATAACTAAAAGATGAAAACTAAGCTATATTTTTCAACTTAGAAAGAACTCTTTAATATATAAGGGTATTTTATATTATATAGGTAACATAAATTTTATTTCAAAAATATAATCTTAATATTTATTATTTAATCCTGCTATTAATTTATATTTAATAATCCATTTTTTAAGTGAGAACGGAGATTGTTTTTGCACTATTTTCATCAAAAAATAATTCTATTTTTATAAAACTATTGAAATATTTATTTCATTAAACATAACGGAAATAGTATTTTTATGTTAATAAATATCTGAAGTTAAATTATTTCTATCTTAAATAAATATTGAGTTAATGGCATAATTTTTGTTGATTTGTTTATTATAAGAAAAAAAAGGTACAAAAATACCACGATATCTTTGTTAAATTTTAATTTGCCTTTTTATGTCTCGAACAAATAACACTTATCATGTTTTCCTTTAATTAAAAAAGCATTCAATTGTTGAACTTAGTATAAACTCTTTATTATCATTATAAAATAAAAATAATAAACTACGTTTACATATATTGACAAATTTATCAAAACGAAACATGGAAAAATCTTAATGATACAAAAATATTTAGTAAAAACAAATTTTTAAGCAACTTACATTTTATAAAAATCTTAAAAGAGCACAAACGCATATCTCAATAATGACGTTTTAATTATTTTCCAAAAAAATCATTAACCTATAAATTATTTTAGAAATTTCTGTGAAACAACATATTTGCTTCCGATCTAAAGTAGCAGATTTTAAAAAAAATACATGATGGTATTAAAGATTGAAAAAATTACTTTTCAACACCTTTCATTAATTTTTTAATCTTCTTGATTTAATAAAATGCAATAATATATTAATTGACATAGAACAAAGCCTATTACCACAAATATATAATGTTTCAATATTGAAAGGATGTGTTTTTTAGTACCAGATAAGAATAAAAACTTTAATTAACGTCCTTAAAGACATGTAACGAGGTTTTGACATTTAAATTGATCAATGTTCAATACAAAAATGATTTTTTTAAAAAAAAATTAATGCATATTGTAAAGTGTCATTTTTCAAGACTTAAAATAAAATTATTGATAAAGATTTGGTTGAAATGGAAAACAGAAACTAATAAAATTTTAGTTATCTCCAGCAATTATGCACAAAATAAGAATAAAATTGTAGAAATCTTGAATATTTTCTATTAAATTTGTTGCACGGATTTTTTTTCATTCACTAATGCTTTGATACTTTTAACAATGTCTATTTTGTTCCTTAGGAAAAAAAATCCAACCGATCAGCTTAAATATATAAATTTAATACATTATATCAAATATGTTACAAAATTGGATGCAGGAATTATTCATCTATATAATTTACCGATGCGTGATCCAAGTTTGAAAATATGTAATCAATTGATAACGGAATAAAATGTCTTTAAGGAAAATTGTCATGTTATTTTTAAAGATATTAAGTTGAAAACATTTTAAAAGAAAAAATCTGAATGTGTTTTTATTTTAACTATTTAAATGAATTCATTTATAATAATAGTATTTTTAACTCTGACAGACGTATCAATTCTAAGTAAAATAAATCAGAAATAGATAGACTGTTTAAAAAGAATTTTATTTTAACATTTTTTATAATCTTATATAGATTGCCATTATTTTATATATATTGCAAAATAAACAATTCTTCAAATCTTAATAAGATTAAAGTTTTAGCAAATTATCATTGAATTGTTTTATGTGGATAAGTAAAACATTTAGTTTTATCACTGATTTATTTTTAAGTAACAATAAGAAAATATGGAGTCTTAAATTTTATTAATTGCGTTTTAATTCATGGGGAAATAGAAAACTAAATGTAAATCGAATTTAAGTTTCTTTTATTTTTGTTTCAGATTTTTAAGGTAAGAATTCTATATTTATAAATTCTTAATTTATATAAAAATTAAAAATCTAAGAAAGGTTTGTCTTAAATATTTAAACTTTAGATCTTACGCTCCAGAGAAACGAAACCATATGCGATGAATAACCAGAAAAATTTTCACTTACTTGATAGCTGTCAATTAATTTGAAATTTAATGATTTCTTGATTTTAGCTATTTAATAACTTCCGATAATTTGTTTCTATTTCAGAAGTTTATTTAACTCATGTTTTACAGCGTATTTACTAATTAGTTAAATTGAAAAATACATAGGAGGTCCAAATTATTTTTAAGCCGCATTCACTACTTACTAACTCATATAATTACTTTCTACTTTGAAAAATAAAATTTATCAACGTCAGGTCGTATTTCCGTATTGATATTGGTTAACAATAACACTTTTCTTATGTACATTTATTTACATAGTTATCGCACATTCCAACTTTACTTTATTTTATACACAAATGTAGATATTCTTAAATATGGAATTATAAATGAAGAATAATTTGTTTACTTACAGTTTACGAAAAACTTCTAATGCTGAAACTACACTTGTTGTCAGTAAATAGATCAATTTATCGCGAAAATTTGTCTTAAATGCTCAAAATTATTTTTAATTTTTTTTTATAAAGTTGTTGAAATTTTAGATGAATTTATAGTTTTCTTAATATTGTTATAGAAAAAAAGTTAATTAAAGTAAGTGTTTTTTTAATTTAAATGTGTTATTTAGTGCAGTATATGTTTTAAACTTTCATTAACTAATATTCTTCATGTTTGTTATCCCAATGTGTGTGAATAAAATTCCCTATTGTTAAATTATTTTGCGTTTTTCATCAAATATATATTTTTCTATTTTTAAGCTATAAAATACTTACCAGTTATTAATGCCATGTAAACGACAAATACAATTTTGGTACATAAGCCCATTTCAATCATATTTGTTTACCAATATTTCTGATGAAAACAGAACCACTCACGAAAATTTATCTGCACGCGCTTTTAGACGCACCGGTTGATCATAGAACAGTAAACATTCCACGAGGATGTTTCCCGCGCCTCTGTGTTGGACTAGAGTTCGTGAATCTTTCTCACACTGCTCTAGGGTTCTGTTCTGCCCTCTAGCGGAAAAACGGCTCATCGTTTGTCATCGTAATCGTTACTCGATGGAGAACTTTTGACATGTGGACTGCACTGGGTTGGAAAAGTTTGTTGGAGTATTGAGTGTTCATGATAGATGGTATAACTAGAAAATGAACAAATAGAAAATAATATTCTAAACAGTTTGATGCATATTAATCATCGAGTTAATTCGAAAGTGATACACATATAAAAGTATCTACCATTAAAGTGGTGCAAAATGACGTATTTTTATTTATAGGTTTACATTTTGTTAATGATTCATGCGCATTTGTAGATTTAATAACTTTAGAATATCTTAACGGTGCTTTTTTATACTGTCATGTCCTCATTTAAACACTCCTTTCACAACTCATTCAGTTATTTAGGCATACAAAAGATACAAAATGTTTTGTATGCTTAAAGTGGTATGCCTCTTTTTTATGCATTATTTTTCTATAAATTCACTGAATATTTATTCATTTGATATCTGCTTTTTCTTTATGAAGCAGATGTCAAAACTCATTGCAGCGGAATATTTATGAATTGTATGTAAGTGCTTTTCCTGCACATAATAATTGGTTACACTGAAAATACTGTTACGGAATAAACTTACCACTGGAGATAAAATATTCATTACGCATATGCATATCGAAAGAATCTGTAAATAGTTGTGATATAACCTTACAGGCATTTACAAGAAATTGTTATTTTCTTTTCTGTTTTCAAAGGAAATTCTCATATTAAAGTATAGATGGCAAATACTTACTTATTTAAAACGCTTACATATCTATTCAGTTTCGAATCAGGCTGTAATACTAGCAAATAATTGAGGACATTTATGAAAAGTAATCAACAATTCATTGGCGACATAATTAAAAAGAATTACGTACTATACTAAAAAAAACTAGAGTGTATTAGTAACTCGCCTTTCAAATTAATATTGTGTTAAACTGTTTTTATCTTTACATTAAGGCTCCCTTCATAGAGCTCATCTTTTTTAGATGAGAATGGGTGACACACACACACACACACACACACATATTGATCATTTCTTCTCAAGGGGTTTATTGTCTATGGTAAACATGGGTGTCACAAACCTGGGGTACCCTAGTGATCCTTCTCTTTTTTAGACTTTCCTTCTTGTCTTATATACTGTCTTCTTATCTTCTTTTCAATTCTAAACTATAGATAAAAATAGTATAGTTTGCTACTTTTTACTATTCCTTTTTTTCTAAACTTTTAACAACAACTGTTTTGCGCAGTATAGCCAGAATTAGCTCTTGAACAATACAACTACACAATCAATCATTCAAATTAGATGTAAAATATAAAATGTCCATCATGAGAAGAGAGAAACAGACATAAAATCATCCCGGTCCTTTAACGGAGAAGTACCACCTGGTTATCTCTCGGAATGTGAAAATATGACTTACTACATCTCAAACTTAAAATCAAAGTACTACAAGTTGTAAAAACTTCGTAAAATTATTAATAATGAAATTAAAATAATATTAAAATAGTTATGTTTTTATCGAAATCTATAGGGATTTTAATACTTCGTTTCGAACTAATTAAATGAAATTCGTATATTCCTTTGCAGACTCAACTAAGACATCGAATGATTCGCATAATATTAGCCGTTTCTTGTGTACTACTTATTCCTAACAGTATATGCCTATTGCATCTCTTAGCAATGGAATAAAAAATGCACCTAAAAAGTCTTGTTTACTATATGAGCTTTATACATAGATCCTACGCAACAGGAATAATAGTTTTACGTAGGAAATGTTGAATAAAGGTAGTTATATGCATCTAATACATTAATTACAAATTAACATAAAATTTCAAAGTATGGTTTTTCAAAAGCTTTGATTTTATTTGAACAAGCCAATTTGCAAATTAATAGTTTAAATACTTAAATTGCAAAAAAAAGAAATAAAATGAGCTTAAAAGATTATAGCATTTTTTTTTGTTTAAATAATACTTTCCTTAACATGATTAAACAGAAAACATTTATAAAGGATGTTAAAAAAATACATTTTTAATGAAAGTTAAACTCCTCCAGAGTTACAGATTCCATGCTTTTGATGAACTGCTATACTCAACAAAGTAAATTATTAAAGGATTTGCATTCATTAATGTAAAAACGTAATTTTCTCAAAGTAATGAATTAATTTAAAATTGAAATCTAAGCTTAAAACATTTTCTTTTTCTTTTTCATGAGTAGTATTAAATTTATGAAATCACAAGTAAAATTGTGAAAAATTTAACTGGAAGTCAGATTAAATAAGTTCTTTAACAAATCGTCTTTTGATTTGTTTTATACTTTTAAATATGTAGTTGGAAAATCAACATACTCGTAACTTCAGCAACTCGGGAACACTAAAAATTCGACAGGTATTTTAGGTAGTGTATTTCAAGAGAAAAACATTGATTATATTACTTATTTTATATCTTGCTTACACCAGCAAAAGGAGCCATCATTTACGTTATTAGTCATAAATGTATTTTGACTCAGTATCTATTCATCTTGTACAACAAATATATCCCCAGCGTAATTTTTCGATAAAAAATAAAATTCATTTTTGTTTTTACTATCATTTAGAATGTGGGTTAATTTTTCAGTATTGAATATTCAAGCATTTAAAAATTATTTTGGAAATTAAATATATTATTTTTATATATTACTTCATATGTATACATAAAATTATAACCTGATGGAGTTTACAAAAACACAAATTATTTTCAATGAATAAATTATAATATTGAATCTGTTGAATTGCTCTTAGAGGTTTTTTTTATTATTATTATTTTATTTTTATTGGGATTATATTTCAAAGTATAAAACAGTGATGGTTAAACGTTTCAGAAGAAAAGCACAATAGCGACTCTAAAAGTATCATTTTTATAAAAAAAATATATTGCATGTCATTGAATAAGAGGAAAATCTAGCTATATTTCCTTCTTCGCATTTTTTAAAATTTAAATATAAAGTGAATTGTTCTATTTTAATACTTCTATGAATATATGTTGTGATGATTATCATTTTTCCCTATGCAGAAATTTTTAAACCAATTTAAATAAGATTTTCAATTTTGCATATAATAAAATGTATTCAAGTTTCAAAGGAAGTTTGCGAATATACAAAAAAATTGCATGCTTAAATATTAAAGTTTTGAATTGATATAAATTTAAAATAATCATGTTATTGTTTCAAAAGCTGTATAGAATTTATATAGCTATCTTTGAATATACAAGTGATATCGAATAATTCATATAAAGGTTATAAAAATTAATACTGTTGTTTACAGTTATTTGAAACGCAACTGTAAAAGCATTTCTGTATGAATATTTTTGCCAAATTTAAATGCTTTATAAATCCTTTGAAATAATTGAAATACTAAATAATGCAGTTGCTGCTTCTAAAACTGTATAGAATTTTTATAGCCAGTTTGAGCTCTCGACAGATTTTATGCGCATCGCTCCCGTACGCGGAGAGTCTTCAGTGGCACTTGAATCGAACTCATAACGTACCTGCCGTTCCCACTAGACTACCACAGCCGCTCTGATATTTCAGCTTAAAGTTGTAAATATAGTATTGTTAAATATTTTTATTTATATACAATAATTTCAAATGCAACTGAAAAAGACTATTTTTAATTGGATATTTTTTGCAAACTTTTTAATGCATTGTAAATCATTTGAAATAATGTGAATCATCAACAAAATAGAATAGTTGCATTTTTAAAAAAAATAAAATATTAGATGAAATGTTAAATTTATATATATATATATATATATATATATATATATGCTCATCTTACTTGATAGTCTCGAATGATCAGATGAAACAAATGAGAGTAATAATTATTATAATGATCTGAAAAAAACTTAAATAGATTGAATCGAGGGTAAAATTGTACCTTGGATATCAGTAATAACAATAAACCAAGTAATTGAAAATTGTCACGAGAAAAAAATATAGCAATGCGTTACAGATTTTCCCATGTATCACAGTGCATTTCCAAAGGTTCAACAACATAATGATTATCCTTGTTCCTATGCTTTAGAATTCAGTTCTGGTAAAATGGGTATTTTCTAAATTTGAAGGAGGTGTTAACTGACCAATAAATTGTGAAAGTTTCAGAAGAAAAAAAGATAACATTGAGTGATTTTGCTTTTACACGCATGAGCTATTTTGAAATCAGTATTAAGATGTAGTGAATTGAGTCATAAACGTCAGTTTGGACTTTGTCCAGCATGAAAGAATAATGAGTGTTTCCGTGTTGATCCCAGCATTTTACTCATTTCTAACTAAACAAGCTGCTAATATTTAAAAGATATTTCATTTTTGATTACACACTTCAAGAATAAGTCTATTTTAGTTTCAGCAATTTATTAGACCTAAAACATCAAAAATAAAGAGCAATTTTAAAATACTTAAGACATAGTAAAAAAAAAGTTGGTACGTGTTACAAATTTTAATTATAGTATTTTTACGTTTATATAATTAATGATACATCAGTTAAATTCAATTAAAAATATTATGCCAAACTATGTAGTTAATTTAAAATTTCAGCAGATTTAAGAACGCAATATGACTTTATCAATCTCACGGCAATATTTCAAAAAATCTCTGAAGATTGTTTTAATAATTTATTCATATTAATATTAAAAGTGTGAACTATACTTAATGTAATCTATTTTGTAGCTGAATATTTAAATTATGAATGCGAACTAAGCAATACTGAAATAACACAGAACTAGATGAGTATTTTAATAACATAATTCTTTAAAATGATTCAGCATTTAATATAATCCAATTAGATTTGTTTTTATCTATACATTTTTATGCCAAAATTAATTATTAATCAGAAATTATTTAATTACTGCATAAGTCACATAATTGTGTGTGTATGTGACTAATATACACACACTGTATTATTCATATAAATAATATATTATTTCTTTATTTATCATTCTCTAGTTCAGGAAAATAGATTTTTTTTCTTACGAATGTTTTGCTTCATGTTTAGCATCTGGAACTTAGTTTTAGTATATTTGGTATTTTTCTTCTAGTGTTACGATGATTATCCTTTGTATTCAAGGAAGCTTATTTTTAGTCTATTTTTTTTCTTTGGAGCCTAATTGTATAGGAAAATTTCAGGAGAAGGTTGGTTGGACAAGACCCTATGCTTAGCTCTGCAATCTTAGCTTCTAAGACTAAGGGTTTACTATTGTACGAGTGAGGGTATCTTATTTTTGATCGATTTTGTCTTGTTATATTTCAATTTGATTTAATTTGTTTTAGATTTATGGTATTTCAGTATACGGTTATTAGCCTGAATCACGAAAATACCAGTGTTTATCCCCCAAGCAAGTATGGTACTCCTTTATCGACCCACTAAGTAATGAAAAAATGAGTCGATATTTTCCAGCCCAGGTTTGAACCCCACAAGTGTGACGTGGAAGCGTGTTACTCTACCACTCAGTCACGGGGCTTATATATATATATATATATATATATATATATATATATATATATATAGTATGACAAATTACAGGTGAATGTGTTGGCTGGTGGCAAAACATGTTTAAACCTGCAATCCTGGTTCCTAAGGCCAGGAGTTTGTCATTATACTACTGTTCCTTCTTCCTAATTTTAGGTATCTTATGTTTATAACTATCTGTTTATTTTTATATTTATGTATATATATATATATATATATATATATATATATATTTATATATTGAAATTTTTATAATGGATTATATATATATATATATATATATATATATATATTCATATGTGAATACCATTGGAATTTAATGATCAACAATTAGTTTGATAATAATATAGCTTTTATTAAGTCATATGTTTCTGATAGTGAAATGGATAATCGAATTTTATTTTTTCAGGAATAACTAAGAATTCAATTTAATTATAATTTTAAATTTCCACACATATTTCTTACTCCTAAATTTCATAAAGACCCATTCAAATTTAGGGCAGTTAAAAATAGATTTAATACATATATTAGCAAAACAGGCAAAATTCTCCATGAGAGAGAGAAATGTTACATGATACAATAAATAATCTTAAATCCACAGCCATTCTTAAAAATATTAAACCACTTATTGAACAAATGAAAAATATAAAGATTTATTCAGTCTATAGTTTAGATTTTGAAGATATTTTTAACTATATTAATATTGATGATTTGATTAATATACTTGTAAATTTACATAAAGATAATTTATTTAATAATGTTAATAATGATATATTTGGTTTACTACTTAGGTTTGTACTTAAAGAGAACAATATATATTATAAGGGTAACTATTATCTGCAGATTAAAGATTTACCACAAGGTGCTCTGCGAGCAACTGTATTGCCAATTTATACTTACATTATTTTGAAAAAAGTAGTTACATTAAAAATTCAAAATATTATATTTATCGTTATATAGATGACATAATCATTTTTGACAAACAAGTCAATTTTATACCGATTATTAATTTTTATCCAGAATATCTTATTTAATACAGACAAATAGTAACAACAATGAAGCAAATTTTCTTGACATATATATTAAAATTAAATATAATGTAATAGTTTCTAATATTTATCATAAAAGAGAAGATTTTAAATTCAATATTATAAAAGTTCCTTATTGAGAGAGTAATGTACATGTTTCTATATTCAGAAATATTATTATTAATTATATACAATACATTAAACTATAAACATTTTACTAAATATTGCTGAAATCAAAAATACCCAATTAATTTTATTAATAGTTATGTGAATAAAGCGCTATTCAAAATATTAAGGATTAAATATATTCCGAGATTCATAATAGTTCATTACAGTAAACTTACATATTTCATAGTGATTGTTGCCTCCATATTCTAATATAAGATAAAATTACTTATTATTATTTTATTCATATATACTCTAGTGTTACTAAAGATATGATAATAGGTAACTATCTTATTAATTTTTATTTCCATTCTTTTTACACTTTTGTTAATTGCTACATTTAAACCATTCACATGATTTAAATCTGCATTAGGGTACAGAAATTGGCAGTAACTTTTTCATTACACTCAGATTTAGCACGGACTCTGCATTTTTAAGTGCAATTTTTAAGTAAGTTACATCTGTCTTGTGATGGATTTAGATATTCCTATATATATATTCATTTTTTTCAATAGGTTTCTTGCTCAGCATTATTTACATAAAGGGGGAAGGTTGGCTGGCCAAAAAACCTGTTCAAACCTCTTTTTATATAAATTATTTTATACATTAGCTGTCCTAAATCAGCAATGTTTATAATAACGCAGTATCCATTTTATAATTATTAATCTCGGTTGTTCATGTGTCCTTCATTGTGTGATTTCCCTACTGTCTTTGTGTTTTTCGAATGTGATTGTTGGATATTATACCTTGTTTGTAGAGAATAAGACTATATATATATATATATATATATATGCAGTTCACTCTTGCTAATCCAAACGTTCGATAGTACGAATAGAAGTATATAGTCAGCCTCTAGAAAAACTCTTGATATCTCGTACTAAATCAATACGTTTTGGTGTTCTCCATATTTCAAAGTAAAATCTGCGGCTGGCCAGATTATCTCATATAGCTCTTGACAATTTGAGCACTTATTATCATGTAGCATATATATTATCATGTAGCATATATATATATATATATATATATATATATATATATATATATATATATATATATATATATATGTATATATATATGTATATATATATATATATATATATATGTATATATATATATATGTATATATATATATATATATATATGTATATATATATATGTATATATATATATGTATATATATATATGTATATATATACAGGTATAGATATATGTATATATATGTATATATATATATATATATATATATATACAGATATATATGTATATATATACAGGTATAGATATATGTATATATATGTATATATATATATATATATATATATATATATATATATATATATATATATATACATATGTAATAATTCATTTTTCATTTTATTATCCTTTTTAAATAATCTTCTTGAAATAACTTTTTAATTCTTTGGTTCCAAACCAACGCGTTAATCTTAATCGTAATCGAATAGTAACATTGCGTCAGAAATCTCGTTCCCGCCTGTTCTAACCAATCATATTTCCTGCTACAAATAATTCACACGAAGTTCACAGCCGGTTTAAAAGTCTTAGTGTGCTCATGGTTTTTATCTGCTTGTTTTCACTACAAAAATGCCGTCTTTTGTTTTTGTTGTGTCGCTAGTGTCGCTAAAACTCTCAACATTAATATACCGTATAATCCAGTGTATAACGCGCACATTTAACACAAAAAATAAGATCGAGACTTAGGGATACGCGTTATATGGCGAATATACCGAAAAATTAAAAACTCAGCTTGAAAATATAGGTGTGCGCTATGCGCTGGATTTTACGGTACATACATTTTTTGATGAAAATGTATTTATTGCTTAGAAAATAAAACTAATTTATTTAATGATTTCTGCTTATCTGAATATGACGTTGAACATGGAAAACTTTCAAAAGCTCTAATTGACATTGTCTGACCGAAACCGTAGATTTCATTATCAAATTAATCTGGAATGCTAGAATATGTATCAAATTAGTTTTTTAATCGTTTGTCATTAGCTATACCAAAGGGTGTGGCTCTAAAAATGAAAATATTTTTTCCTTCATTTCTCAGCAATCACCAAATCGGAAGTGCCCAGTCCTTTCACATAAGAATTCCCTTGATTTGTATTATGTTCACTAATATTTGACAGTTCAGATGTTTCTTGTTGAGTAACCTGATGCAATCAAACAATTTTGCGTATTTTTTACTGTTCGCGATATTTGAAATGGGTTCACTGAAGCATCACTTTAATAATAATAATAATAAAACTTGGATTCGTCAGTAGTAAAAATGTTCTAAAATGTAATTACATGTATTAATATAAAAATTCAATAAAAGTATAAACTTTTAAATTGATCCTTTAAATTTCTTTTTTTTTAAAAATTAACGCATAATAGAATATTTTTTCCAGGAAAAGATGCTAAACAGTTTTACTAATTTCCTTAAAGCCTTCATGAATATTTGTATTTCTATATGACTTTTTTATCTATTTATGAAATTATCATTTTTCTTGATTTAGTTTAAAACAGTATTAAGAAAGTAAATAAAAGTAAGTAAGTTTATTTACCAATACATAATATCTCACGCAGTTTAACTTGAAAAAACGGGAACCTAATAATTTCATCATGTGAATGCTTACAAATATACTTTCAATTGTCGTAAGTTTCCACACGTTTCTTAAAGTGTTATATATAAACATTTATTTGTTCTCCAAATGTAAGCTTTCTAAACACAATCTTAATAAATACCGAAATTTTAAAACGAAACTTACTTTATTTCTTGTTAGCCCAAAATACCAAAACACTGAAAACATAGAACCACTTTTTTTAAATATATTTTTATTAATATGAGATTTGATTTTTGTAAGTCATTTTCAATAAAGTTTTCTATTTTTTTAAGACTCTGTAAATTTTGAAATATTTGGTTTTATTTCTCTCAGGAATTTCGATAATGAAACCTGTTCTGAAATAAACATTCTTTTTTGAAAGAATTTGTTTCCAGTTTTTATTATAATTTTAAATCTACTATACATTTTATCTAAAAGGCCTGGTTTTTGTTTAATAATTAAAAAAATAATACATGATTGCCAATTTTACAATGTTTATCTTTTAATTTAATTTATTTTTTAATTTAACTGATTTGAATAAGTAAATAAACGTAGTAATATAATCAGAACAATGTAGTAGTAATATAACTCAGATCTACCTAAAAACTACAAAACGTATTTTTTATTCCCCCTCACGAATGCATAAACAAATAGAAGCTGTATTTATTCGAGCAAATATTTCTTCCACAAATTCAGTAACTTAATACTTGCCTTCAATTTTACATTAAAATGATGACGAGTATCGTTCAGGAGAATATTTACAAAAGGAAACAAAGCAAATAAATCCTATAATTCTAAAAGAATCCAAAAAAAAGTATAGTGATGACGTCTCAGGTAGTACAAAAAATCATAAATAATTTATTCTGATGAAAAATTCGTAAATTAAGCAGAAAAATAATTTGAAATAAACAAATCATTGTGTATTAAATAAAATTTTATATATATATATATATATATATATATATATATTATTTTATAATTTTTATATTTTTAGAAAATTTTAGGTGTTTTAGTTCTGTTAAAAATTTTTAAAAAATTACAATTTAATTTTTTTAGTATGGAAAATAGCACTTCAAAGAACAGTCGAACCTGTTTTTGTGTGGTATTTCTTTATGCGATTTTCTTTTTGTGCGACTTTTTATGTGCGATATTATTTTATGCGGTGTATAGATTTCAATGGCTTTGGCGCCACTGTAATGTTTTCTCTCTTTTTACTAGTGAATGTTAGGACCCCTCCTCCCTGAAAGTCAGGTTTCGCCTTTAATATTTTATAAATTGGGTAAATACGTATTTATCGGTAGTCAAGCCTGGGGCTCCTAGAGTCCTGTCCCTCTCCGTGATACGATTCAATGGCTTTGGCCCCACTGTAATGTTTTCTGCATATTTATCAGTGATGTAACGGAGAATGTTAGACCCCCTGAAAGTCAGGTTTGATCTTTAATATTTTAAAAATTGGGTAAATACGTATTCAGCGTAAATCAGGCCTTGGGAACCTAGAGTCTTGCCCCCCTTCCCGTGATGCGAGGGTGTACGTTACGCCAATGAAATGTAGACATTTCGAGACGCTCTGTTCATTTGTTATAAACAGTCTCCGGACAATGCGCATTCAGTTGCTTTTTCTCAGTGCTCCAGCAGCTCGTTCTTGATTGAAGACAAAACTTTCATTGACAGTGACATTTTCAATAATTCGGTAAATTATGAAGATCGACAAGAAGCCTTATTCTTTGAGAGCGAAAAAAATACGCAGGGATCCAGCTTTCCAACAAATTAGAAAAGTGTTTTATTCAAATAGATACCAGTTAAGAAAGGAGTATAAAATTCCAAAAAGGGCTTCAATCACGCATAGCCGGTTATCGTGACTTTTACAAGCAACTGACCATCCGTCCTTCGTCACAAAAACTTATCTCTTACTTTATGTCTCCAAAAAAATAAATCAATTGAAATTGCACCTTCAAGAGACGAAAGCGATTTTGAACTTATTCATTACAGGACTTTGTATTACGATGAGTAGCGATGGATTATGTAAGTGCATTTTAAAGACTTATCCATGTATACGATGAGAAACTATATGTTTTTAAAATGTTTTCATGTGTAATATTTAATTATTTATTTTGTTATGGAGAAGTACTCTTATATATATTTCGTAAATAATTGAAATATTTTATAAATGCAACTTTTTTATGCGGTTTCTATTCACCACATAAAAAAAGGTTTTTGTAGTATTTCCACGAATTAGTTTGTTATATGTAAGAATTTATGAAATTTTTGAATATTTTTAGTGCAATTTTTTTATGTGGTCCCTATCTACCACACAAAAACAGGTTCAACTGTATATATTTCCATTAAGTAGGATACATGTTCAGTTCTCAGAGCTGATAAATGTATTTTATGCTCATTGGTATGTTCTTTAACGTAGTAAAACATAGAAATTATATTAAATAACTTGCTATTCGTAATAAATTATTGCAAAAAACCGTTTAATTGCTCCGAATTATGTGTGAAGTAATATTAAGAGTGATGTATTGAGTTTGGTACTCAATATAATTTACAAACTATGTTTTAATGCTGTGCTTGAGTAGAAATTATCAATAAATCATTTAAAGTCTATTTAACTCAAAATACTTTTATTTTCTCAATGAAGTAACAATATAATCGTAGATTAAATAATATGTTTAGAAAAATTAATTCAGATGAAGCTAATGTTGTTTCAAAGTACTTCACATCTAAGATTTAATGATGAAGAAAGTACTTTTACCTGCATTAATTAATTGATAGTTGACTTATTTTCTTGTATAACATGGAATGTTAAAATATATATTGCTTCAATTTTTACTACCGGTAAGTAACGAACAATTTAACTGTTTTGATAAATTCCGTCCATAAGCAGAAAATGAATTATATTCAATAAAACTCTCTATAAAATAAAACATAGTGAAAATACTAATACATAAAAAATAAGTTTTTTGCTTTTTTAAAAAAATTTCGTGCATGATGTAAATACATTCTTAAACGCATTAATTGAACATTAGGGGATTTTAGAATTTATTTGAATTGTATTTTTAAAGTCTAGCTAAATTTTATGCTCAACCCTTTTTCTACATATATTTTAATTATATATATACGTAAGTGATTTTTACCTATTTGATTTTACAACTCTCTTAAAAATTGCCGTAAATTCCACACGTTAGAAAAAAGACGCCATCGATTAATTCTTCTATTTACTACACAGCATGCATGTTTCTTTTTATCAACAAAAGCCTTCAGTAAAACTTTGCATTATCACTCAGGATTACCCCTTTCGACATTAAAGTAGTAATTAAATTCCCTGATAAGAAGCACCATAATCCCATCTGCCAATCAGCCGTGGAAGAACATTTAAGAAACTCCTTCTATCTGTCCAGTTATTTAAATTAGGA
Organism: Trichonephila clavipes; assembly: GCA_019973935.1. Classification (NCBI taxonomy): domain Eukaryota; kingdom Metazoa; phylum Arthropoda; class Arachnida; order Araneae; family Nephilidae; genus Trichonephila; species Trichonephila clavipes. The sequence goes on along the minus strand of BMAU01011056.1, from coordinate 3,755,772 downwards.
TTTGCCAGAAAAGTCCTCCTTTGCTGATTCAAGTTGTATAATGGACCCATTAACTTTCTCCTAACGTTGGAGCCTCCTTGTAATGTGCATTCATTGCATCTGGCTTGACTAGCGTGTAGCGTAGATTGAGTTAAGCTTACCCAACAAATGCATTAGGTTCAGATAGAAGGGGTACCTCCGCAAAACTCTACTAACTGGTGAACTGGAAATCTTTCGCTTGAATCGTCGAACCATGCAGATTTTCCTTTTACGTTTGAGCAGTTGCATCTTTGCATACAAAGAAGGGGGTTAGATTGCACGTAAGCTTTAAATCCGCTTCGGCTACCAATGGAAAGAGGAACTTTGATAAACTAATGCATGAATTTATGTGGGAAACTGCATATCTGATGTACATTTCTCAATAATTAACATATTTTTCCTAAATGTTTCATATATTTATGTGATATAACAAATGTAAACAGAACATTGAACATATTATATAGTTGCTACGAATTCCTATTAATAAAGACACATTGCAAAAATTATTTAAAAATGAATATGAAAATTAGTTTATGTAATAACATAACTCGTTCTATGTGAAACATAAAATGATTGATTTAAAAAAATGTTTAGGTAGGAATGTATTATTTTTGTAAAAATAAAGTCTGAATGAATGGGCCTCAAGTTTATTACAGCTTTAATACAAATTAATTCATATAATGCATACATTAAATAATAAATGCATAAAAATTAATTGTTGATTTCTTACATAAGAACAAGAAAATTTGCTGATTTTAATGTGTATATGCGTAAATAATTAAATGTAAAAATCCATTTAAAAGTAAAAACTACATACACAGAGCTATAATGCTTCTTTTTGGCTTACATTTGATTACCAAAATAATTAACACCTTTTCTAAATCTAATGAGGAACATTATTATCCTGCCTAAGGTTTTTATGTCTTAAACAACTCAACATGTATAGTACATGCAATGGTGAAATAAATAAAAAAAAATATCTGCAAATATAGCACTCTAATTTGAAAATTAAGAATGGATATGGAGATGAAGCAGTTCTTATAAAAATGCACATTAACAAACTTTTTTTAATTACTTACGAAACAAGGTATATATAATTGTGCTTCATATTTTTATTTTCTAATCACCATGAGACAAAACACGTATCTTAATATCCTTTTTTTTCTGAAAAAACATGTGTTTTATTCATTTTATAGTATAGAGCTGAAAGTGACAGCTATCAGACAAAAAAGTAGTAACAAGTACAGTGTATGGGTTATTTTATTTATTGTAATATTTTAGTTTGTGCAGTATTTCTCCTTATATGCAATCGCTATTCTTGAATAATTGTTTAAACTAATTAATGTATACAAGTAATGCAAGTTTATATATATAAACATATAATATCAGTATGAAAAATAATTGTTCTCTATCAAAAAGAATTTTTTTAAGGCATTAATTAAAAAAATATCGTTATTTTTACCGAAAATCAACCGGACTTATGAAAATACATTAAATCAAAAACTGACAGTTTAACAGTAATTGGGTATAAAAAGTTTCACAAGTAAAATAGAAATCAAGAAAATGTATGTTTTAAAATAATCTAGGTGCAAAATATGCATCTAAAATTTTAAATCTAAAACCAGAATATTTTAGAAATAGTTGAAAAAAGTTATTAGGAAAATTTATACAAAGATCAAAACGGTGTAATTAATGTTACTTTATTTAAATTTATGAATTGTAGAACAACAAATGAAAATGTCAGCAAAAATTAAACCATTTTTTGCTACTCTGATATTTCCTTACGTAATCGCATTCTAAGACATGAATAGATTAACTTTTTTCCCTGAAGAAGAAAAAAAAACTTTTCTCAATCTTCTATTAGTGATTTTTTAGTGTATAATGCTTTTTATTTCATATCTTGACCTATTATTTTTGTTTCAAAACTCAGTCTTACTTACGACAGAAAAAGGATTTTAGAATTCAAAACACTTCTACAAACCCATTAGAGTGAGATTTAATGGAACCATTACAACTTCAAAATCCTAGTAATAGCTGAAGAAAAAAAAACATACAGATTTGGTTAGAGAATTCCTGAGACTTGATTGATCATGATTTTTGTTAATGGATTTTAGGACAGGCTTCGACAGCTATTAAGTATATATTTCGAGTGCATTATGTACCGTCCGTTGTAATGAAAGTGGTAAGGAAGACTGTGTCATTAAATTTTCCTTTTTTTTCTTTTGTTCACATGATGCTTTTTTGTTATATTTTTTAAAAGTTTATAATGTCGTGAGAAGGTTCGATACTGCTTCAACAAAGTTGCGTGTGGGGGATGGGGTCATTCTTCTTTCATCTTGTATTTAGAATTTTTCTCTAACGCTAATGCATTGCAGAATTTATATTCAACTAATGCAAAATAGTCTCATTAGAACCATGGATGAAGAAAATGAAAAGAAGAGGTATGGAGAAGATAGTTATTCAGAAAAAAAGTATCTTTAAACGCAGCTGCGGGGCTCCAGACAACGCTTCCAAATTGCAGTTTAATGCGCTTCTTTTATATTTTTTTTATATCCATCGCATTTTTTAGTATAAATCCTTTTATCTCTTCTTGATATTTTCTATGAGTCTTCTGGCCGAAGAAGACTCTCACATTTTACTTAATGAAATTATTAATGAGAATATGTTTTTAATATGGTTATGAATGCTTAGTCCATTTTTTATTCCTTTTTTCCCATGAAGAACATCCAATTTAATTAGAAGAACATTTTCATTTGATCGAGAGATTTTGTTACTTTATATTTCAGTTCATTTTTCCATCAATTTCTTCAAGAGTTTTAGAAATATTTTAAAAGACTTTAAGAAATCGGACATTAATCCATGTATTATTCATTTCTAAATGAATGGATGATTTATTTTTTGCACACTATATCTGACCACGTTAGGAACCGAGATTTTATAGATGAATATAAATAAATAATTTACCTGATATTTAATGTTAGTTGAGTTTGAAAATTCATGTAAAATTATTTTAAACACATTTAAATGTATTTTTGTTTGCCAAAAATGATAAAAGATGAAATATTTTAAAACATTTAATTTTCATGAAAAATGCTTCTTTAGTACTAATGTTTTGCCTATATACTCGTATATCTAAAACTTCCTTGTATAGCGAAACTAGAACTTATGCAATATATAGTTCAGAAAATGATTTATTCCTATTTTATATAATACATCAGAGAAAAAGTAAAAACACCAGTTATTATCACAATGTGATCGCAATTCTGAAAGTAATGTGAATGCATTCAAAGTTCTAGCTAAAATTCTGTATAGATGTCCTAGCTACAAAGAGCTAAAATATTATTATTTTATGTATACTAGTTTTTCATAAAAAGATAATGCTACATAAACATGCCATTATTCTATTGTTTTTTCCAAAAAACTTATCTAATATATCTAATTATACAGTTTTATGATCAAAGTTAAATTTTAGCAATTATACTAATTATAATATATTCACACATTTTAATCCATATTTTACTATAATTGGGTAAATGACATTTCGTAATATTTTTAAAAAATTATTTTCATTTTTCTTAGATATTGATTTCTCTAGAGGAATTCGTGTTAGCTTACACATTTCAAAAAAAAATCACAGAATCATCTTCTAGAGAGATCGACTTTTTTTAAACATTTACATTCTCTTGCGTTTTTAGTCCTATTCATTGATTTAAGTATTCTTTGTTTGGAAATAATGTCTAATTAGACATAATAATGCACTGAATGATAACAGGACTTACAAAAACTTCAATTAAGTAAGATTTTTATACTTATAAACCGGTTTTAACACGGAGAAACATTTTTAGAAATATATTAAAACTAACAAAAAATATGATCGCACCAATTTGTTTTCATGAAAAATAAAAGTTTAATACTTCCATACAAAGCAGAGAGAAGGATATTAGATATACTATATGAGTGAGGAGTGTATAAGTTAATAAGAACTTCGCACTGTTCAGCTATACGAGTGCTTTTAGATATATTAAATATTCATATCATATAAGTGCTTTGACTATTAATGTTTTTAGAAGCTAGAAAATAATATATAATTTCAGAAATTTCAGGAATTTTCTACTGCTTTGTAAAGAAATAAATGAAAGTAAAACTTCTACTATTATGAATGAAGAAATGATGTTATTCGCAAAGTGATTAGTTTATTTCCTTTGTAGTAATTTATCTGTTATAATTTAATATGAGGTTAGATTATTTGGCAGATATATTAATTAAATAGCTCATTTTTTAATTTTACTTTTTTTATCGTATGTCACTTAAGCTATTCGAGTCGTATATTAGTTATAGTCCCGATATCATAACTGTTGAATCATGTGTTCAACGCCCAATGCCTCAGAAGACCCTCCGTGTAGAGGCGTCGATGCATGTTAAATCTGTTGAAACTTCCATCCATTGGCATGTTGTGGTAGTTTGGTGAAGGGGTTGCCAGCTCAAGTTATTCGTCCTCATTACTTAACCAAGGTTAAATATTACGAGGATCGTCGTCAATATCTCTCGTAGTACTATATTATGCAACTTTAACAGCCTAGGCTATTACATAATTTTTGGAATTATGTTTCGCTGGTGATGTCAGTATTCAGTGATATCGGACAAATGATTATTGATATTTTAACAAATTATATTTTCCCTGTAAATGGGATTCTATCATTTTAAAAAAAAACATACTTGGGAAAATATAAAACATTAGTTTTAAAGAACTTTTTTTTAATGTTAAAATTTTTTATTCATTGTATTATATATGAAATATTAAAATCCGTTTCAAACTTTAAGAATTTTACGTAACAAACCAGGAAAACTTTACTGAAAATATCAAAAGTAGAATGCTGTGTTTTTGACAAGCAAACTTCATAAATATTTCTTTACCTCGGCTTGAATGACTTTTTACGTTGATTTATTGATTCTTTCTCAAATAAAAGTGTTTCAACTATTCTCTTATCAAAGGAAAAATATCTTTTTTTTTTTTGTTAACATTTATCTATCATTTATTTCTGAGAAAATACATGTAATCAATATCGAATAGAAATAAATGTGCATATCTAAATTAGCATTTTGGTTTTACATTATAATAATTAGCAAATATTTCAATTTAAGTCTTAGATATTTTTTTATTTCAAGTACCATTTACTAAACATATATAAATATAGTTTTTTACTTCTAAGTTGGCTAGGGTACATGTTCTTTGTACGGTGAATTTTTAAAATAAAACTCGTGAATCTCTCTAGCTATATTCCATAAAACATTTTCAATGAAAGCTCATGAACGACCTAGTGCAAGAAATCATATTTAAAGATTTAGATGTTTGTCTTAAATACTCTCTCCTGTTTTTTAGTAATCTTTTAAATAATTCTGAAGAAATTTTTGAAAGATTAAAATTGTATGTCATATGACGAGATGCATATCGAAAACATGCAAAGAGGCTCGCCCTTTGTTCAAGAAAAAGCTTATCTGAAAACATGCTTTTTGATTTTTCTAATTAAAACATTGCATAAAACTTACCCATTGGTATTTTATTTCCAATATTTTTTCTACAAGAAGGTAAACAGTTTACTCCGCATGTCGTGTAAATTTTATGCCATTTAGATTCATGGGCTTCTATAGATAAAATTATTTAAAAGTAATAAAAAGGGAATTTGTTCGTTTTCGAAATATATATATACATAATATTCTCCAAAAATCACACATTTAGTACACGTGCTCAAAACAAAATTAGTCATTAATTAAAATAATTATCTTGTAGATGTGAGAATTATAATACAGGATTTCTCTACATCCCTTCAATAGTCAAATGTCTACAGAGTTCCATTTAAGAATTAGGCAAAAATATATACCGAAATCACTTCAGCAATGATTTTTAAAAATATATCAAAAACTTTCGCTATGAGAGGTGCAAAATCATCAGCTATTATCTGCTGATCAAAAATTTAGGCGTAGAATTTATTTATTTATTATTTTTTTCATGTATTTGCCTTATGTTGCAACTCATAAAAGTTTCTCCTTACATTATTAACTAAGGGAACCATATAGATTTCACAAAAATAAAAATGCATTATTTCAAACGCAAACAATATACGTGCAGTTCTGTAAATAATCATCAGTATTCAATAAATATGACTCAACTTTAAAACTTGGAATAAAATTAAGACTAACGAATTTAAAAGAACTATCTGGAACAGATAAAATAGGGAGTGCTTAAAAAATCAGCCATAAAAAATTCCGACAAATAATAATGTTTTGAACTACACCATTTGTTTTTCTGAACTGAATTTTTATTCTCTGTGACAAAAATTATTTGCTAATTTAGCAACAAAAAATTGAGAGTATACGAAAAATAATGTATATAAAAAGTCTTAAACTGAAGAATAAAATTTTAAAATTAATAATAAAACTAAAACTGTATCTAAAACAAACAAAAGATCAAACCAATTCGTCTTGAAAGTAAACTGGAAGAGAGTTTACATTAATTGAAGTGAAAACTATTCTGAAAAACAAAAAAAAAACGTGAACGTCAATACTGCAAGGGGAAAAAAACAAATAAATCAAGTACAAATTTATCATTCATTTAAGCTAAAACAATCTAAAACAGATAAATAAAAACAAAATTTAGCTTACGAGATCATTAAAAAAGATGATATATCTTTAACCTCAATCGAATTTCATAAAAAATGCAAAATAAAATCTGTAACCAAAAACTTATTTGCCACAACTAAAATAAAAATTTGAAATAATATTTTTAACGAAGTTTTATTCGAAAAGCAATTATAATTCTGCTCCATGGGAAAAAAGTAGATGAAAAGTATTACAATAGATAAATATAACGGTAAGGAAAATAAGTAGCAAACTATACGAATGATAATTTATAGCATTCTTGGTAAAGGTGACGTCATATCGACAGAGTTATTAAAAATTGCTTCAAGATAGAATTGTTAAAAAATTTATTAAGCGAATTTTGAAAACATCTGTTCGAGTGTCAAACCATCATGACCTACAGTTTTAGCGAATCAAATTCCATGCGTCAGAGTCTATTTGTTTTTGTACTACATCACACATACACAGTGTTTTTTTTTCAGGTATAGAAGTTTAAGTTGGCATTACTTTCCAAGATGGCGACCGATTTAACAGCTGTCAAGTGATTTATTCTCAGTTTGGTTTGGCAATTCATCATGAATAGACTCACGCCTGAACAACGCTTTCAAATTGTGCAATTTTATTTCGAAAATAATGGTCGATTTTCTTAAGCGAATTTTGTTTAGCGATGAAGCGCACTTCTGGTTGAATGGCTACGTCAACAAACAAAACTGCCGCATTTGGAGTGAAGCTAATCCACAAGTGTATGTCGAAACACCGATACATCCAGAAAAACTGACTGTTTGGTGCTCTTTATGGGCTGGTGGAATCCTTCTTCAAAAACGATGAATGCCACAACGTTACAGTCAATGGTGATCGGTATAGAGCCATGATTACTAACTTTTTCATTCCTGAATTGAACAATCATGATGTCCAGGAGCTGTGGTTCCAACAAGACGGCGCAACATGTCACACAGCTCGTGCCACAATCGATTTATTGAAAGACACGTTTGGCAACCGCCTAATTTCACGTTTTGGACCTGTGAATTGGCCTCCAAGATCTTGTGATTTAACACCGCTAGACTATTTTTTGTGGGGCTATGTAAAGTCATTGGTCTATGCGGATATACCACAAACGCCTGACCATTTGGAAGACAACATTCACCGTGTTGTTGCCGATATACGGCCACAAATAATGCAAAAAGTTATCGAAAATTGGACGTCCAGATTGGACTACATCCGAGCCAGCCGTGGCAGTCCTATGCCACGGCTAATATTTAAAATGTAATGCCACAATAATCATATTTAAAATGTAATGCCACAATAGTAGCTTTCGAATAAAAAAGAATTCATGTCAATCGAATAATACTTCGTTGTTTTATTGCAATTTAAAGTCCTATACCTCTCAAAAAACACCTTTTACAGGCAAACATACACAAAGAAACACTTTTCTTATTGGTAGGTATAGCTTTACAATTTTCTTAAACAGTTGAAATATCCATTCATCACATGAATTTTGCCTATACTTCAAATGGAATGCCATTTTTCTTTCTTTCTTTCTTATTGCTCGTTTTAAAAGAGACGCATGAAGAATAAATTAGAACTTGATTATGTCAATCCCTTAACATTTTAGAACGCAACTATGGAAGTAAAAATATTATAAAATTTTATTCTATTAAATGTTATAAGTATCCCAAAAAGTTTCATATTAATATGATTAACTTATTTCTATGTACATGTAAATATTTTTAGACAACATTCATAGCTGCAATTTTTTCAAATATTTTATATATCTAAGTTTTTAGAATTTATTAAATGTTTCATTTTATACTTTACATTAACGTAATAATTTTTATTCTTGTAATTTGAGTTCATGAGAATATATGCTAACAAAATGGAAGCATGATTATGAAACTGATTTAGAACATGATTCATTCAAATTAATATAAATTAACATTTATACAAACTAAGTCATTGTTAAACTAACAAGTAGGATTTTCCTTTTATAACTGAGCTAAATCAATGTACATAAAACCAAATTCACTAAACTATTGGTAATAGGATATACATTTCGATATACCTTTAAAAATGGAAGGGTATATCTTGATTTTCAAATAACTCCGAATTTTGGAAAATAACAATTATCCAAAATTAAATAAAATCAATTTGAAAGAAGGTATGATATAAATTTTTTGTTTCCTTCTTTCTATAATTTTTTATTCATAACAAATTTTCACTTTAATTTCAACAAGAACTTGAACCACACAAAAATGTTCTTAAAATACATTTTTGAGTTTTAGATTTTTTTTGTTATTTTAGAATTGTTCTTAATTGTTGAATTAAAGTTTAGTAACATCAGTAGTTTACAAGAAATACTTATTAAATGTTACAAATTACATCATGCTTAAAATACTTTTTATTTCCTTTTGAGTATTTAATTCAAATTGTAATGACTTCAAACAGCTCTAGATAAATTATTTACACTGGTGTGCAAAACTTAAGCAACAGGTCGGTGTATTGCCATAACTTCACGAAAAATCATCTGAGAGACATGGAATTCAGAAATGAGGGAGAATATTATGTACGTAAAGGATGACGAAAGCATCGGCGCTGAAAAAGAAATACAATGCATACGGTATGGAATCAAACAAAAACAAGCTTTATTGAACGCATAGTATCGTGACTCATGATGGTCTATCCAACAGGAAGAACAACAAGTAGATGTTCCTTAATATGGTATATGCCCTCCTCTCACTGCAATGGTTGCTTCGCACCGTCTCCGCATACTCAGAACCAGCTGGTACAACATTTCTTGCGGTAGGAGTGCCCATTCTTCAATCAGCATCTGTTTGAGTTGTTGGGTGTTCTCCGGATGATGAAAGCGTGCTGTAATAGGTCTCCCCAAAGCATCCCACACATGTTCGTTGGGATTTAAATCTGGGGAGTACGCTGACCAATCCATTCGAGTGATATCTTCACTTTTTAGTAGCTCCTCAACATCAAGAGTCTAATGTGACCGTGCATTGTCATCCATAAAAAATAAGTCTGGGCCAATGGCACCTCGGAACAGACGCACATGAAGAATAAGTTCCTCCTCACAATAGCGATCCCCGATTACAGACCCTCTATAGAAAATGTGGAGCTCAGTTCGCCCGTTCAGCATAATGCCTCCCCAGACAAGAACTCCAGGACCATTGTAATGATGTCTTTCCTTTATGTTACTGGTATAAAACAGTGTCCCGATCTGTCTCCAAATCAAAAGGCGTTGAGAATCGCTTCTGGTACAGAACCGACTCTCATCCGTAAACAGGACACGACTCAATTGACAGTTGTCCAGATTTTGTGCTCTCTGCACCACTGTAAACGGTGGCATCGGTGGTCAACTTTCAACGGGAGGCAGCGTTCAGGACTGCGGGCGAATAGGCACCCTTTGTGAAGGTGTCTGGCCACAGTAAACTGCGACACTTGTCACCCTGTTGCTGTAGAGAGTTGCTGAGCAATGACGCTTGCTGACTGCCGTCGGCCTCTTTTCGCCTGCAGGATGATATATCGGTCATCTCCTGCAGTTGTCGTCCTCGGGCGGCCACCACCAACCTTTCTAACAGCTGTACCTGTGGTTTTGAACGATTTCCAAGCGCGCGAAACGACACTTTTGTTGATTCCGAACTATGCAGCTACACTGGTGACGGTACGCCCGTCCTCCAGCTTTCCGATCATTCTTCCACGTGTGAAGTCGTCCAGATGATTTTTCTAGTCATATTTCATGAACTGACTCACTGGGACTTCCAGCGATTATGTTGAATTGCGTCTGCGTCCTTCATTTTATTTTACTGTTGAACATCACGCGCCGACATCACGCGTTTTGCGTACGCTCACGTCGCTTCTGACGTTTGGTTCCTGATATTTGCATACGCATGACGTTTATACTGACTTACGTGTTCACTGTACTGTTCTCCAGACCTCCTTTTCTGCAATTTCATGGTTATCTGCTTAATTTTTACATTGTTGCTTAAGTTTTGCACACCAGTGTATTACACAGTTTAAAATCATCAAAATTTGTTTCATTACAATTTAGTTGTAAAATGGGTCCGCAGATAAAGAGTCTTTCGCTGCAGCGTCTTATATCGCTCGCATAATCATACTTAAAAAAAGTGATCCTTTAGAGAAAAGTCCTATGCATATGATGTGCCAAAAGGTTCGCAGTTCTCAGTTCACTCTCGGCAATTCTGCACCGAAATTGGGTGAGCTCGCTGCCTCTATCTCCGCCGTGCGATTTCTAATTCTCCTCGGTTCGAAGTTCACCTTAATTCTCGCACTCAAGTATCGCTGAATCTCAAGTTTATCGCTACGAGAGGCCTCTTATCGGATTCTATCTAGTCAAAATCTGTTCTTGGTACTCCCTCTCTCTTTCTTTATAAACCTCTCGTTTTTCACGGTCTCTCACCGCTTATCCCATTTGATCTCTTGTCCGTCGACCGCTCACAGCTGGAGTCTGCCTGGGTGCACAGTCTGAGTTCTTACTTCTCTGACGTGATGTCGTCGCAGATCCGTGAGAACCCGAAAGCATATTGTACCGGTGTCTCTTTTAACTTTCGAACTGGCATGGGAAATAATGGTCAAAATTTCTGACCACACATTTCCGAAACTTCTTCCCAGCAATTAGGGAAACGAACCGAATTTTTTCACGTTGGTCGGCGTCCTCTCTTAACAATTATGGAAAAGAGACTGGGTACATCTAAAAATGAAAACACTCCAATAATGAAAAAAAAATAATGCCATTTAAACTAACAGGTACCAGAACCACTTGTATGATACAATAGGGATGTGAAAGCCATAACATTTCACATAAAAGTTATATGTAAAAGGTAAATGTTATGTTAAATATTTAGAAATGTTAAATATTTAGGAATGTTAAACATTTAGAAAGAGGAAATACCATCTCAGATGTCTTCCTCATTACCGGACTGCGGGACTTTGAATTAGTAAATATATTCAAAATTACCAATTATTCAATCTTTCAGCAATTTTTGCTACAATAAACGAAACAAATATGAGTTCATATCCCCAAAATGTAATACTATATCTTAAAGCCAGAATTGATGTATTGAAATTAAGGAAAATTATATATAATAGTAAATTTTCAAGCATTTTTCATACAATTTAACTTTCTCAAACACACATTAATTTAATAAAAATAAGTCTAAATTAGATATTAATATGGTTTTTTAAATTAAACATTTGAATTTAGCAATATGCGATAGTTATGTATAACATTAAATTCATGTTTTTCTATTGAAATAACGGCAAATGCAATATTTATTCCTCTATATTTGTTCAAGGGAAATGCAGAAAATACACCAATTTCATACTCGTGAAACTTCTGCGGATATAAATGTTTTGAATGTTTTCTGTATCATTCGAAAGTTTTTTATTTTTATATTTTTTTTTTACTTTTATTTTTATTTTTTTTAACTAATGGCTTATATATGCATTTAGAAGAAATAAAATTTCATGGATAAGATAACTTCTTTAAAACGTCTCATCGTGTAACACTTGAGCATATTCTTATTTCTCATTCATCAACATGTTATACAACTAGACATCTCATTTTCTTATAATCCAATCCTTTGAGCTTTATTTTATTTTTCATATTCTTAAGCTAATTAAATACAATAGCTTTAACTTCCTTAGTTCCCTTCAAACTGGCTGAAATTTCAAAGCAAAAGTTTCCAATTTGTCATCTCCAATTAAATATTTTTATGCTTCATTTTTTAATTATTTCATATAGTTTTAATGTAATTATGTTTGTAATGTATGATAATTTAATGAATATTTTTTTTCTTTTAAACAGTAATAAACAATTACATCTTTGTTGCAGAACAATTTTTTAAAAACATAAATTTTCAAAAACGTTTTTTTTATATAAATATTTTCTTATTTATTTATGGCTGAAATATTATGCATATTTAAATAATGTTTACATTCTTAAAATGATTATCAGTAGTAAAATTTTAAAAATGGAATTTCTCTATTATCTTAGTACATATATTTAAATTTGACGATTTTTAATTATACACTCAGGAACATTGAAAATAGCGACCCAAGAAGGAAGGAAGCTAAGTACAATCGCGAAACTTTGCAAATAAGTACATCGTAATGTGATATGCAAATGATCCAAGTTTTATGCCAATACGCATGCTCATACACGCCGAGATGACACTACAATCAGGAAGAGGGTGCTATATAAGCCAGCGCAAATTCGAAGATTCATAAACGTGACGATTACCCGCCGATTGCAGGAAGAATTTGGTAAGCGAAACATGCCAGGTAAACGTTCTAGAAGACATTTCTCACAGTTAAACCAGTTTGAGAGAGGCCTGATCAGCGGGATGAAAACTGCAGGCTGGTCGACGCACCGTGTTGCTGGTCAGGTGGATCGTTTGGAGTGTGCCGTAAGAAATTGTTGGGAGCAGTGGACACGAAGGTACCCACGTGCGGAAAACCGGGTCTGGAGCTACCAGGAAGACCACGAGGAGAGAGGATCGAATGATCGTGCGGAAAGCACTTGTGGACCCCACAGTGACTCGTTCAACAATATGAGCAGACGTAGGCGTAGCAATTGTTCCACAAACAATTTCCAGACACCTTGCAGCAGCAAATCTTAAATCCAAACGCCGTTTCCGTGCACTCCTTTTAACACCGGAAGATCGGCAACTGCGTCTACAGTGGTGCCAAGCCAGCTCAATGTGGAATGTCACAGATTGCCAAAATGTTGTGTTTAGTGATGAATCCCGGTTTGTTTTGGGGACTGATGATAACCGTGTACGGGTGTGGAGGCACCCTGGTGAGCGGTACAATTCCCCCCACATTGTTCTACGTCACACTGCCCGCACAGCTGGTGTAATGGTCTGGGGGGCCATATCCTATGATAGCCGGTCCACTTGAATTGTGATGCGTGGAACCTTAACGGGCCAACGTTACGTTGAAGATATTCTTCGACCCCATGTAGGACCTTTCTTAAATGTTCTCCCAGGGGCAATTTTCCAGCAAGATAATGCTCGTCCGCATACAGCAAGAGTTGCTCAAGACTTCCTACGTCATTTTCAGACTCTTGGATGGTCAGCCCGCTAACCCTATTTGTCCCATGTGGAGCACGTGTGGGATCAGCTAAAACGGCAGATGCCATCGTGTCACTCTGTACATGATTTAGAGTTGGCTGTTCAAGATTTGTGGACTCATCTGCCTCAAGACAACATAAGGTGTCTAATCAACTCATTGCCGGACCGTGTGGCGGCATGTATTGAAGCTGGAGGTGGTCCAAAGGGCTATTGAAGTTGCCCAGTATTTGTGTCGTTGCACACCCTGTATTCTTTTAATTGTCTTGTATTTGAGATCAAGTGAATCTCTCATCTGTGTCATTATGTGTATTAAATTTCATTTCAATCTGAGGCTTTCTTCTTGGGTCGCTATTTTCAATGTTCCTGAGTGTATAAAGGTATTCAACTACGTTCGGAACTTTGATTTTCAAAAGCGCATAAATGGATAATTTCCATGATATTTAGTGTCACTTAGATTATAATATATGCATAAAATTGTTTTAAGAACATTTTGACAAAAATTTATTTACATTTTTCACAAAAGGAGAACATTTGGTAAAAAGATTATTCTAAGTTAATTTTTTGGCCAACATATTATGTTCAAATAAATCTTTTTTGTCAAAATGTCCTTAAAACAATTTTATGCATGTATTCTAATCTGAGCGACACTAAATGTCATGAAAATTATCCATTTATGCACTTCTTTAAAATCACGGTTCCGAACGTAGTCGGATACCTTAAAGGAAAAATCCTACTTCAAGTGTTTTTTAATTAAAGCAACAAGTTTTTTTTAATTCTAATTAATTATTTTTTGCTCTTTTTCTTAAACAACAACAACTTAAGCATCACAATCAATACTCATGCATTAATGCGTACTACCATCCTACATTACTATGCATCTCTATCGAAAAATTCGTATTCCCCTCATCGAGTTGTAATTTTAAACGCATTATAAACATCGCAAATTCAAAATAAACGCGTTAAAATTCATGCGAACTCGTTAAAAGCTCAGCATTTAAAAGAATCGTTTGATCACTAGCTGATAATGATCCAGTTTGCTTAGGTTCCACTGCGTGATGACTACCAGACGCATTAACGACCATTTTTAAAAGTAATGAAACTTCGACGGAACATAATATTTACAGACTCATCATCTTTCCATGAATCTCAGCAATTTTTGAGATAAATATAACTGCCTCCAGCAATCTCGGGATGATTTCTCGCAATGCTCCTTCTCCCCTTCTCCTTCTAACTATCAAGGGAATAATGTATTTGGAGGCTCCCGTAACAAGTTTTCTCGATTGACTTCAAATTCACACCTTGCTAAGGCTTCATTTCGATGTGCCCCTAATTGCATAAATTTCATTTCCTTGCGTTCTAACAGTTCTTTTCTTATAAATCCAATTCCGCAACCTCGTGTGAGAGGTTTTCATCGATTTATGAACGGTAATTCATAAGGGATCATATCCTAGTCGAAAGAATCACGGTGAAACTCGGTGTCTCTTGAGAATGCAGTGGAATAAGCAGCGAATATTCCTTTGTAAAATATGCAAATATAGATTAAATGGAAAATGCTTTAATTAGTGAGCTTAATTTGTCCAATAGTCATAAACATGTTATCAATGACTTTTCCAGCCAGCCTGTTCCTGTGCTTAAATTTAATTTTATAATGGAACTCTTTTCAGAATTGTTTAGAAGAACCATTATGTTAAACCCATTAGTGATTTTATGTGCTTTTCTCTCTATTAAATTATTTAATTTTCTATTTTAAGAATGAAACATTTTAGAATATTTCTGAATTTATTCATGAAGTTCACACATATAACGTAGCATTAATGAAATGAATTTTCGCAATGATGAAAACGAGCTGGATTAAGATATTGAAGCATTATCAATATATTTCATATAAAATGGATATTCTAATTTGTTAGAAATTTATGTGAAAGCTTCTAAATAATTTTTAATCATTATGAGTAAATGAAAATTAATGTAACTAGAATTGCTATTTTCAATAAATGATTAAAGGTAAGATTAAACATTAGTTTATACAATGTGAGTTATTTTGAAAATCATTACATCATTTTTAAGATCATATGTCATTAACTAGTCTTATGCTTTTCAACTTAAAGAGAAGCATTATGCATTAAATGAAACTATTGAATCTATTTACTTATATTACAGCTTGAAAAGCAATAAAACATACAAAAGAGTGTATTTAGAAATTATTTCTTTTATGAAATTAAAGACTGTACCATTCCTGTAAACTTAACGAGATGAATGAACATAATGATGTCAGAATGACTGTCATTCAACATAGATTCAAATCACAGTTGGCTAATTCCCGAAAAACTATTAGGTTTGTGTCTCAGATTTGAAATTGACTGTTCTCATAAGTAACTGACAAACTTTAAGTGATTTCGATACGCCTTCAGGTGCTTAAATACTTCCAATTCCATAAAACAAAATTAACGCAAGAATGCCCAGGACTTCGATGTCACTGGTGTTCTTTCTACCCCACGGTAGAAAAAAATGTAAAATTATTGTAATCATTAAACAATTACAGGATTACTGTTACTAGGTTTTAGTTTTTTAACTTTTTTATTATTATTTCATATAATTTTATATTATGACCCTCTATACATTAAAAAAATAAAAAGCTGTCGTTGACATTATGCTTCGCGAAGCTTATTGGACCACTGCTTTGTCGCAAAACATTTCGAATCGCAAATCTGTCTGGAACATTAATATTATGCATTATTCCTCTTGTGACATCCTTAGCGACATATATATCAGTATTTATTGGAATATTATCAAATACATCTGCATTTCTTCAGATTATTTGCAGTCACTTTCACTCAACTTTTTATCTTCATCGTAATCTAAATTAGAGCAGGACAGCTAACCATTGTTCGATTCATTTTCAGAAAACTCTAGCAACAAATTAGAAATTTCATCAGGGCTAAGACCTTTTCTGCGAGTCATTGTTTCGGGTTGTCTGCTCTGTACAAGGTTCGAAAATCGAATGAAATTGTTTTTATGAGCAAATAAGCAAATGTTATGCAATGAAACACTTAGACACAACGATTTTAGTATAACTGACTCTTTTCCACTGTAAACCCTATGACATTGCATTGAAAGTCAAATAAATATGGGATATTACTTCTGAAAGTTTATTTTATTAATGTTTTTTTCTTCATGTACTATCTGTTGCTGAACGACAGCTATTTATAATGATAAATTGCACTAATGCCGAAACGACACCAGAAGACGTTCTAGGTATATTTAGTTGCAAATGTCTCCTAATTAACTTAGATCTGCATAACTTTTTCTGTGCAATCACTATAGCAAATGATTAAAAGCCACGAAAAATTTTCAAATTATCTGCAAAAATGTGAAAAGGAGAACAAACTAAACAGGCTCTGTTTTCCAAAGGACTCCTATGAATGCTCTAATGATAATTTTGTGAAGGATTCAAATTTTTGCAGAATGCTAGG
This sequence comes from Trichonephila clavipes, assembly GCA_019973935.1. Taxonomy (NCBI): domain Eukaryota; kingdom Metazoa; phylum Arthropoda; class Arachnida; order Araneae; family Nephilidae; genus Trichonephila; species Trichonephila clavipes. The sequence continues at coordinate 3,738,548 of BMAU01011056.1, read as the reverse complement.
CTATGGATCATTTCCGAATTTTTTTTTTCAAATAAAAATAAAATTCACTGACAATTGATACCCGAGCATCATTAAAAACCTCTATTTGCATTTCAAAATCCCTCAAGGATTTAATATCCATCATTGAATCAATTCCTGAACAAACTCCTGCTTAATCTGTTGAATCAAGATGACAATAAATAAAGAAAGAAAGAATAGTAAAATAGTTACGAAATGTAGCCAAACATTTGTTTTCATCTCCTATAATATGATGTATCCGAAAGAGTCTCAAAACATTTATATGAGTATAATTTACATAAACTTAAGAGACAATATTTTGTGGAAAACTTTAAATGATATATAAACATCAGTTGTTAAATTTTGTGGCTCCATGAAAAAGTTCACAACAATATACAATATTTAAATTATAAATTTAGTTTTGTAAACTTCTTGTGATGCATACAATTTAGAAATTCACAATAAGCGTTGAAGAATGATGCATATTTAAGCTTATAGAGTTTAACGCTTGATTAAATTAAGAATATATTTTGATCGCACTTATAGAATATGGGAAGCGTAATTATATGTAATGAATCTGAATGATTAATTAACAATAATTCATACAACATTATAAAATTTCAATTGAAGTATCAAAAGCAATTAATAACTGTTTATCTTTAAGAAATAAATTTTAAGTGCATTTTTTTAACATGGTGTTAAGATGAAATTTAAAACAAAATATTTACAAATTAAAGCTTGTTTCTCAGCATTCAAACTAAAATACAAAATGGGGAGGTGTTCCTAATTTTGAAATTATCATAGTAACATGTTTAATAATTAGATATTATTAAATGAATGTAAATAACACATTCTTCTATATTCATATTTTAAAAAGCCTTTATACTTAAAAAAAACTTAACACCTAATTTTTTAAAAAAAAATTAAAACAATTATTTTTATATAGCAATTATTATTCAGAAAATGTTTGTTGATTTACTTTAACAGAAATTTTCACTATGGTATAAGCAGTATAACGTTTATACTATTGTAAGATATCTCGAGTGGACTTCTTAATACGTAGCAAAATATATATTTTTGATTTACATAATATTTATATGATATTATTTTTAAGTATAAAAGCTTTGTTTTTGCATATTTTTTTTTCTTTTAGTCATTAGAATTGACTTAAAAGCAAGGTTCATTATGTTTTTTAAATGCCAAAATAATACAAATGAACAAGTAATTAAACAAAGCCATTCGTTCAGTACATTCATAAGTGCATTGTATCCACTATTCAAGTATTTAATATAAGACAATTCGGAGGAAGACGCCAGTTTGTTAATAGTACTTTTATGCTTCGATAGATGGCAATTTTGAGCCACTTGTGTGAAGAGTTTGGTCCAACATTGAGTGTGACTTGTGAATTTATCTGAATTAATCTTCTTTAATCGGCCTTATTTTTCGATCTTGTGAGCATTGAAAGTGGTGAGTACAACTTTTATAATGTTCTGTTCCTCATATTTAAAGTTCGTAAGCGTACTTGTTATTTTAAATAAGATATTAGTACTATAAGTGAGTTACGCATAATGTTGCGTTCCTTATATTTAAAATTTGTAAACGTATTTGTTATTTTAAATAAGATATAAGCACTATAAGTGAGTTAAGCATAAGTTCAAAATATGATACATGTAGAAACGGGCCATAACACTGCATCAATGTCCCCAGTGAGGCATATTTCCCCTATACTTGAAGCAAGATGCCATATGGTTCAGAAATAAATGAAATGAACTTTATTTCTTTTTTTCCTTTGTAACACTGCATATTACCGCATAAACTATAAGTACAATTAGTAATTAAGCTGTGTGATGATGGCACAGGGGATCTCCATAGGACGAGGATTAGCAATGTGCAGTGCTGAAGTCGATTAGTACTTCATCCTGCTGTAGATCACTCTGTTGGAAAATTCATTTTTAGCAAACTAATTATGAAAGAAATTATTTTTATTTTTGTTTTTCTATAATTATTGTTACTTTACATTTAATTTCGTAACGTTTGTCTCATTTTTTTTATTTACTGTGGTGCTGTTGCAGCTTATTTCATGACTGTGTGTGTGGTGTGGTATATTCCCCATATATATATATATATATATATATATATGGGGGGACATGCCACAAGTAGGTGGATTTCTTTAACATTAAATTTCTTATGTATTTCCATACTATGAAGAGAATTAACTTGTACATAACTTACTTGAACCGATTAGATATTGAAAAAGAAAGTGTATGTTTTCATATTCTTGTTACTTAAATTTTCAATGCACTAAATGTAAAATCCTTAAACGTGACAACTTCCCCCAATTTACCTTATTAAATTTCTAAATATAATTCATTTTTAAGGCAATTATTTATTCAATTTTAGAGTTGTATCAAATATTGTATAATTCGTTTCTGTATCTTTAACAAATGCAAATACTTAGAATTTAAATATATTTTTAAAATTTCTCTCTTGATAATAAAATGTTCATAATCTGCGAATGAAAGCTATTTTATTTTCAATTTGTTATCTATTATTTTAAATATATTTCAGAAGCATGTGCTGTGATGTTTTTCTCTAAGTAATTTTGTAAATCCGATATTTTTTTTAAATGCTTAATTAAGACAAATACATTGGTTATCATGAGGAAAAATCATGCGAATAGTGATAACTCTTCCCAAAATAAATCAATCTCAATGAAATTTGAATAAGTTGGTAGGTAAAAGGACCTGAGCGATATTAGAATATGCAAAATAGTGGCAATGCTGTCAGAATATGTCATTTTCGAGGAACAAAAGAGTGGATATTCTGATTAATAAGGCAACTGTAGCTGCTTGTCTGAGATTATAAATGTATCATAGAGAAATTGTAACAATGACCTCCAGGCATAATTTAACCAAAAAGCTGCAATGTCAGGCGATTCGAAGGTAAAGGCAGGATAAAGTCAGATAGAAGTGGCTATATGGCTGAATCTAAGGCCATCTGTTATTCATAGACTTTTGCAACAAATTTTAACCACTGATTCAACATCCAGGAGTTTAATTCGAGAACAGATATTTGTCAGATGACCTATATTTGTACTTATACACACTAAGAAGTAGAACTGCAACTAAAAATTTGAACTTAAATTCTTCTTTACAACAAGCTCCGGATGATTGGTGTCAGGGTCAACCGTGCGTCGACGGCTTTATGCGAGGCTCTCAGCCTTTTGTGTCCCCCTTACATCACGCCTTTGGTGACCAATGGAGGACTGTTCCCTTTACAAATGAGTTCAGGTTTAGCCTCTAAAGCGATAGTAGGTGCATTTTTATTTGGAGATAGTCTGGAACTCGTTTTCATCCTTGACACATGCGTGAAAAAGTTGATTATTGATCATGAAGTGTCTTTGTTTGAGGTGGTATCCCTTTGAATGGGCGCACAGATATCCATGTATTTTTCCGTGTAAATATTTTTGTTCACGCCTATAAAGAATGCATCCTAGATGCTTATGAATGCCCTTATGATAGGGCAATAGGTAATGTTTTCTTGCTGAATGATGAAAATGTGAAACACCACACAATGCTCGCATTTTTTATTCTTATCTTGAGCAGGAAATAATTAAAGCATGTAGTGTTCAGCTCAATCACCGGATCTTAACCCAATCGAGCATATTTGGGACACTCTAGAATGCTTTCAATCTCCCTCCTAGGGCACCAGTCCCGCTTTCAACTGCCTTGCAATAGCAGTGGCTTGCGCCTTCTTTAGAATTAATAGACCACATAGTTGAGGGCAAGACAATTTGCTGCATGTTCTGCATTGCTTCTCGGGGAGATCATAGCATATATTAAAGATACTTTTCCTACACAAAATTAACACATTCCATTTGTTCATTCTACACATATGCTAATTCCTATAATACCATAATTATCTAGTGATTTCTTTTTATGTGTTTTATACTTTCCTAGGTGTTGTATAATACTTATGCTGCATTAAAATTTGCGCATAACTTAGTTACCGTCATTTTTGTGATGTTTCCTTAATTTATGATAACCAGTGTATTTTTAAAATTATTTACTTTCTATTCAAGTTTTGAAAACTATATCATTTTTTTATTTATGTAATATAAATACAAATATGACTTAACATAATATTAATAAGAATTGTAAATTAAATTTTCAAGTCAATTTTATTACAGAGCAATATACCCTTTAAAAGTAAGCTTCTCAAAACAAAATAAATTTAAATGTAATATATATATATATATATATATATATATATATATATATATATAATTAAATGTTTAAAGCTATACCTATTGCTAAGAATATCTCGATTCCTTTTCACATACAACACAATTATAAAGTATTTTATTCAATCTCATCCCATACGTATATATATAATTATGTTTTAAAACAAAATTTAATTTATTACATATATACCCTCACTAAGTCAGTTCATCTATTTTCCCTTTTAACCTTTAACTTTTCTTATTAATAAAGCTTTTTTCGTACGCATGGATATTATTTCAAAGAAATATATTTTCAAAACAACTTTGAAAGCTCGTAAAGTGAAATGAATGGGAGAAAAAACCTTATTTTTAGAAACTTCGAACCATTTTGAATAAAAAAGTGATGCAACTCAGCAAATCTAATTTAACGCAATTATTTATTCCATTTTATAGTTGCTTTAAATTTTGTAGAATAAAATGAAATCTATGAAATGCGATTAGTAAAAATGGAATGGCTCTAAAGATACGAGGAATTCTAAAATTCTTTTTAATTAAAATATTGCATTAGGTTACTCATCTCGGATTTCTGAAAAAAAATCATCTTAACATTCTTTTTCTATCTAAGACCCTTATAATTAAATAGTGCATTAAGTACAATGGGGAAAATTTATTTTAAGATAGGAATTTTTTTAAAAAAATCAATCTCTTTTTTTCTAAACTTCGACAGATAATCAGATAAATGTAAGGGAGAGGTTGCACACACACCTCACCACACACACACACACACAGGGTTTACTTTATTCTAAATTTAGGAAAATGTACTTGTTTTTCTGTAGGGAAAGCATTTATTAGTGAAAAAAATAATTAAATATAATGTGTATTTTTATTCCTCCCTCCTTCTCTCTAATATATTTTTTTAATCAATTAAAAATATTCTTAACAGGAAAAAAATAAAATTTATACTATATTTATGAAAATTTTCCATCTACATTGACATTTTTATGACTAGTAACATACGAAAAGCAGTTTTCGTTTAATCTCCATTTTTAAGTTATGTGTATAATTAAAAATAATTAATTATTAAATGTAATAGTTAAATGTGACTCATTATTAATATAAACTCGTATCTGTGGGGGTAAGCTAATCCACATACTTAGTTAAAACGCGCAACCAACTCGGACAAGCATGATCTTAGTTTACTGAACACAAACATATATACAAAACAGTACGATTAAAATAGAGGTATTTATCAAATTCACATATTCGGCACGAGCAATATATATAAAAATAATTGAGATACAATAGCGGGGTCTATTTACAATATGGCGGAGCTACTTGAAAGCAATAAGTAATAGCGATGGCGCCACATATCCAAAATTAAGATCACAAACATAAAATCTGCGAAAACTGATACTGTATCGCTGTGAAATTTGGCACAAAGACATATCACGCCAGAAAGAATATAGAAATATAACAATATGGAAAAGATTTTAATTGTGAATTAAGATGCAAATCATGTGAAAAAGTGTGTAATCATGAATAAGAGATAAAACATTTATCTCGGGGAAGGTCTGTCTAATATGAGGTTGGCCACTGTGAACTGCAATACACGTCTCATAAAGGGTTGTATGAGATGTTTATGAGGGTGCAGATAAGTATTTGCAGCAGCAAAGCCGTTTTTTTAAAAAGCAGGACTTCTAACTTCTGGGGGGGGGTTCCTGGTCGAGAAGCTACGTAGAGAAATAGCTTTTCCTAGACCATCCCAAACATATTCGATATAATCGGGATTCGGAGACATAGAGAGTCAATCCAAACGGCGATACCATTCTTTTTCATGAAATTCAACAACAAAGTAAGTTCTGGACGGCCGCGCGTTATCTTCCAAAAAGTATAGTCTGGGCTCATAGCACCTATAAAAACCTCACATAGTCTTCCAGGGTCTCATCTGTATAGCGCTGAGAATTGGCAGTACCGTCAACGAAAAATTACAGTGGTGTACGACTGCCCAAAATTATGCCACCATACACAAGGTTACCGATGCCACCAAATCTGCCGATTTTTTTTACGCAGGAGGGATGAAAGCTAGCTACACTTTCTCTCCAGGGGAAGACTCGATGAGAATCCCATTGTCTCTGGTACATTTCAACTCATCACTGAAAAGAACACGCCATCATTTTTGCTGCCCCCACGGCTGAGGTTTTAAGTTTCACAATATTCGGTTTTACTGCAGTCGACGAGACGCACTACACTAGCCTCCGGGAAGGGAAGGCCACTCTCTGCAAGACGGATGCTGAATGTTTGCCTCGAAATTATTTATCCACTCACAACAGCAAGGTCACGAGCAAGCTGAGGAGCATTTGTCTGCCAATGTCGTCATGCAGTACCATTTTTTTTCGAATCGATTCAATAACCAGGTGACCACTTTGAGTGAATAATAACGTAGCACTTTTCAGCTACACAAGGGCTTTTGGCTACGGACCACGTAATTTTGAGCCATGGGCATGTGACGTGGACGACACCTGAGCTGGCATCCCCTATCCTAACTACCACACCAACAGGAGGACGTTTCAGCTTTTGACAGATTTAGAGAGCATCGCTTCCCTACATGGATGGTCTTTAGTGTTGCTGGGCTCGAACTCACGACAAAGCCAGCCACGATCCTATACCTATATCACTCGGCTACAGCGGCTTTCCTAAACTGAAGATTGATATTAAACTGTTCATTCTCTCTTCAAAGTGTATTAAGTACAAATCCTAAAATTTTTTCTTTAGGCAATTTAAAATTATGACGAAATAAAGGGTGTTTTTTAGAGGTATAGAACTTTAAATTGCAATATAACAACGATGTATTCTTCGATTGACAGGAATTTTTTTTATTCGAAAGATAATCTTGTGGCATTACATTTTAAATATGATTTCTGGCATATGACTGCCACGGCTGGCTCGCATGTAGTCCAATCTGGACGTCCAATTTTCGATGACTTTTTCCAATAATTTTGTTAGCGATGAAGCGGACTTCTGGTTGAATGACTACGTCAACAAACAAAACTGCCGCATTTGGAGTGAAGCAAATCCACAAGTGTATGTCGAAACACCGTTACATCCAGAAAAACTGACTGTTTGGTGCGCTTTATGGGCTGGTGGAATCCTTCTTCAAAAACGATGAAGACCACAACGTTACAGTCAATGGTGATCGGTATAGAGCCATGATTACTAACTTTTTCATTCCTGAATTGAACAATCATGATGTCCGGGAGCTGTGGTTCCAACAAGACGGCGCAACATGTCATACAGCTCGTGCCACAATCGATTTATTGAAAGACACATTTGGTGACAACCTAATTTCCCCTTTTTCGACCTGTGAATTGGCCTCCAAGATCTTGTGATTTAACACCGCTAGACTATTTTCTGTGGGGCTATGTAAAGCCATTGGTCAAATCATATTTAAACTGTAATGTCACAAGATTATCTTTCGAATAAAAATAAATTATGTTAATCGAATAATACATCGTTGTTTTATTGCAATTTAAAGCTCTATACCTAAAAAAAAACACCCTTTACATGTTTGTGTGCTTAATTTTGGACATGAGTATAAATACATATTTACATCAGATAAATTTAATCAAATTCTTAAAATTATAAGATAGCTTATAATAGAATGAGCATATTTCCAAAGTTTTACCATTAAGAAGGCTAGTAAATAACTAGCCAAATTTTTGACAAGTATAATCCAGAAATAATACTTTAGAAAGCCACTTATAAATTATTTTTCGAATATGATACATATTTAGGAAATTTAAAGGCAAGGTATCAAATCAGGTTTTATAAACTTACACCGCAAATTCAAATGCCAAGCATTAAGGACAAGAAAAATATGTATATTTTTAGAAGTATTTGCAAAATTTTTCAAATAAAACTTTTGAATATTTCTTAAATGGGCCTGCATAACTGTTAAGGTCAAGTCAATTGGATAATACTTTGAAGCCTCCATCTTGTAGAATCATTGAGTTTGTCTCACTTTTTAAGTTTTATTGAGCCTTAGAATTTATAATACGATGTTTTGTTAAGTAACACATGCGCTATACATGCAGAGTAACAAATTCAAAATCAGTTGCCTTTAACCATGTATAAAATAGGTTTCTGTACATTTAGCCAATTGTAGACTCTAACGGGGTTTATATGTAACGTTTATCCCTTTTTAAATTTGTCTTTAGTAGTAATGTGATTCATTTTCTATTTTATTTTATATAAAACTGTAGAAATTATTTTTAAGAAGTAACATAAAAAATAAATAAATACGTCAATTCCTACTTAGGTCAACGAAGAAAAATTTTAATTTAGTTATTTTTTATTAAACAGTTACAATTAATATAAATATGTATATACATATGACAGAATCGCAATATTAAGTGACGACAAAATAAATGACGATTTTTCTTGTAATTTTCCATTTTCCTTTCTATATATGGTGTTCGGCTATTTTTGTTTGTTTTTGTTACTACTTATTTATTAATTAAATTTAAATATTCTAATAAAACAGTATAGTAAGAAAGAAACCAGATCGCTGGAAATTAAGCCATTCTAGGTGATATTCGAGCCCTCGACCTCTGTTTTAAGTGTTCAACGCGCTATACATTGCGCTACAGGGACACAACTGAACGAGTTTCCTTTCTATATACGTTGTTGAACTATTATTTTTGTTTGTTACTATTTATTCATTTTTGAAATTTAATTATTGACATAATATTTGAAAAAAAAACTGTATTAACATTGAATGTCATCGACTAAAATTTTTAAAAAAATTTTTGAACTTGCATGGATGAATATAAAGAATTTTATTAACGATTGAAAATTTGAACAAGATACATACATATATATATATATATATATATATATATATATATATATATATATATATATATATATATATATATAAAGAGAGAGAGAGAGAACTAATAGTATAGTTGAAAAAAATATCCAATAATACTTTGTGACAAAAATTTACAAAATAAGCTAAATAGCAAAATTAAATTTCAGAACACGTCATTTGAAACAGTTACTAAATTTAGTGTTTATAGCAATAATTTACATCTTGTATGCATAACACAAAATATCACAATAATAATCCCAAATTCAATTTCAGCACAACCCCTCTTCGGAATAGCCACCGGTAAAAGTGAAGAATCTGCCGGGCAATGCTGTTTAATTTTCAGACATGTCGTTAAATATGAAGTCAAGCGGAATGGAGAAATGAAATTTCTCCCCTCAACTGGAGCTAAGGGCTCCGATACTATGCCCTTCACTTCTCCTCTGCTGATATCTATGAAGATTCTTGAGTTAACAGCGCGAATCACAACTTGCGAAAATGCTTCCTGTTTGAGGCGAAAATGTTATTGCTCAGAAATGCTTTTCGGATATCATTCGCAAAAGAGTAATATGAATGTAATAAAAGTTTAATTTGAGTTCAGAAAAACGTAGGAAAAATGGCATGTTTTTATTTTGTTTTGTTTTAGTTTTTGTTGCAATAAATGCTATATTACTCGAATAAAATGGTACCATTCTCGAAGAAAATGCAATATGTTTGCGAGTGATGAAGGGATAAAATGGAATGTGTCAGTTATCGTTTGTAGCAAAAATGCAGTGACTGAAATATATTTACTGCAATTGTCTTTTAGATATGCATTTTAAAAAGAAATATAATATAAAGGGATATTTGGAGAAATTCCTCTGGTACAAAATATGTACTCATTTATTTTAATGCAAAGAAAATACGAGATGTTTTATATTCTAGAAAAATGTTATAGTTTTCACATGAAGAGGGTAATATGTTATTGATTGTATCGGAAATAACAAGCATAACATTTGCAAGTGAATGGAACATCATAATTTTCGAAACAGGTGAATTGGTGGAAATTATAAAATGATGGGCATTTTGAACAATTATCTCTAGAACTTTTGACTTATAAATCTTTCTTCTAGCTATAATTATTTTGAATTGGAAATAAAAAGTAAGACAAAGAAGGTATTGAATTATGTAAAGGAAAATACAAATGTGATGATTTTAACTTACTGAATTGTATTGAAAAATATTCCTATTGCATTGAAAAATGGAACGATTTAGTAAACATTAAATATTTCAATTGTTTTGGATACTTAGCAATTTATTTATGTAAAAATATACTACACCTTTATTAGACTATTTTTATTAAACTACATCTTTTTTCAATTCCTATTTATGTGTGGTTCACTCTCTCCCTATAATATGCATATATCTATGTATACAAAGGAGAAAAGCGACTCACTCACTGACTGACTCATTGACTAATCACGACATCTCCGGAACTATTAAGCCTAAAGACTTGAAATTTCGTAGGTAGGTTCCCTTCATGGAGTAGACGTCAGCTAAGAACGGATTTTGCAAAGTTCGAACCCCAAGGGGCGTACCGGGGGTTTAAGGGACGTTATAGATAATTATTTCCATTACTAAACTATTAGATGTACTATCGTGAAACTTGGTACACAGATTTCTTTCATAAAGTAGAGATTCCCTACATAATGATTTTTATAAAAATTTACCTCCAAGGGGCGTTATACATAATTATTTCCATTTTTAACCTATTAGACATACAGTCTTGAAATTTGGTAAGCGGATTCCTTTCATAAAGTACAGATCCCCTACAGAATGGGTTTTGCGAAAATCAACTCCCAAGAGGCGTTATAGAGAATTAAGTGGCGTTATAGGCAATTAACTCCTTTTTTAAACTATTAGACGTAAAATCTTGAAATTGAGTAACCAGATTCCATTCACTGAGTAGAGATCTGTCATAATATGGGCTTTGTGAAAATCGTTTCCTAAGTAGCGTTGGGGGGGGAGGGCTTAACCCTCCAAACGGTTAGCACGGAAAATTCCGAAATTGTAAAGATGCTTCCAAAATGCACTGCACGGGTTTTTTTGCCTTCAAGTAACATTTTCGAAAGCGGTTTAGCCGTACTTTTCTGAAATCCTTTCCCCCTTTTAAAGGTTTAACATCTTGAAAGATAATTAGGGACGGTGGAAGCAACACAACAGGACACTGATATGAAGTTTTATGGCTCGCAGGGAACCCCGTGTTTTGGCCCTGGAGCAATCGTAGGAAATCGGGGGAAATTTCTTTAGACCCAGGAAGTGTTTGTTTGTAGCTTTTGTATTTTAAAAGTTTTGAAAAGTCCCAATGCATAAGTAAAATATGTTACAATTCCCTTTTGGTTTCATATTAGTTTGAAACTGTAACAAGTTGGGGCGTGTCAGGGCAATCTGTTATTTTATATAGTTAGACAAATTATCTTTTTTTGAAGTATATTCTTTTGCTTCATTTTTCTTATCTTAATCAATGCTTTCAGTTTTTGAAACATGATTATTTCATTATAAGATGCCAAAAAAATAAATAAAACACCAAACACTTTAAAATTTTAAATCTTTTCAACTTTCCAACCACTAAAAATGAATAAATTTAAACTTCATCAAATAATTTGAAACATTTTCTTACACGAATAATAAACGAGAAAAACTAATTAAGATCTATTAGTTTTTTTTCTTAGATTTCAAAGCCCAAGTGTTCAGGAAAGTTTACGTACAGTGCCTAGTTACATATTGTTAAAATACACCGAATTATATATGAATTTTAAGTGCTTGAACTTCAGTTTACATCAAAGACAACGTGAATGAAGATTTTCCCACATTTTTTTTATAATTTGAATGTTTGAATAAATGGTAATCAAAAATATGCGGAAACATTTACAGTAGACAAATATGCATATAAATAAACATAAAAATCAATTTTAAATTCAAGCTATTCAAAAACATTCGAATTATTCTTCAAAAATATCTATTTATGCAAAATACCTCAACTTTTATATTTTTTTAAAGGCTAACTGAATAAGTAGTTAAAATCTGGATATTTTTTGAAATCTAGACCGTATAAAGCTAAAAATTTTATGTTAAAAATTCCATTTGAAATTTCGAAAAAAAAAATGTACCACGGAGTAAAACATTATTTACCATAATTTCTAGCATTCCTTTGAGCATAATATAAATTTCAAATTTTATTATATAGCTTCTTTGGTATTGTTTAATATATTTCGAAGATTATACTAAACTATACTGCATTATATTAGATTATACTAGATTATACTGCATGTTAAGAGCAAAAAATATACTAAAAAATTGACGAATATACAATAAAGTTTTACATAGAATCAAAACTGAGAAGTTAAAGCGAAGGAATGAAAAATTTTGAGTATATCTGAAGTAGTTTTCGAAATATTTATTTTAAAGTTCAGAAAATTGGTGTGCCTTATGTTATACTTAATATTAATTAAATGGTTAAAATAATATGTTAATAATAGTCATGTAATCGTTTGATGACACATTCATATACTAATAAAAATTACAATGGTCATTGTTGCGAATGTGAAGAATTTTATGTAATTTTGAATTCAGACATTAAGATATTGATGTAGAAAATATTAAACGACCATCTAAAATACATGAAAAATGTAGTCTGCTATAAAATGATTTTGACAAGCAAAATCCGGCATTTTTACTTACTATGGCAGAGCCGGCTTAGTCAGGGGCGATCTGGAAAAACAGAGATGGAACCGCGGTTTTGATGGATGCTTCTCAAGCTTTTAAATCTCTCAGGAAAAAAATATATAAATTACAAATGCAAAAACTAAGTCTTGTAATTTTCCATACATTTTTATAACAACGAATTGTGGAATTGGCTCCCAATACTTTGTTGTGTTTGACAATATCTAAGGTAACCAACCATACTTCAGATAGATTTGCACTACTTTTTCGTAACCGTATTCCTTTTAAATTAATTCATGCAGCCCAAATACACTTTTTGCACTCTTAAAAATTTATGTAAACTATAACAGTTAATTTTAATTTATGCAACTTGTGAAATGTTCATAATTAACCATTTCCGTCTAAACAGTTTACATGAAAAAAAGTTTAGACTCCCTCATTCATTAGGGAATTATATAAGATTCTAACATTAAGTTTTATTTTTCACCGAATAGGGTCGAGTGGTAGTGTATCGTGCTTCCGCACCACACGTCGTGAGTTCTATTAACGGGCTGGGCAAGGACGACTCTGCCTTTCATCCCCCACTACATGGGGTCGATAAATGAGTACCAAGCTTGCTTGGGGTCTTAAACACTGAAGGTCTCTCTTCAGACAGACCACCAAATCGGGACATATGTTCATGCACCTCAGCGCCCAATGGTCACGTAAATTGAGATGGATATAGTAGTATAGTAGTATATCTAAAAATGATAAAGACATTTTTACGACTGTGTGAGCTTTTATGCCTCGTTTATAAATATAAAAATTGCATTCAGCTACAGTTTTTAAAATGTACTGAAATAAGTAGAGAAATAGGACATTTACATATTATGAATATTTTTGACTGCAGTAAGATATATTTATATTTCAGTTTCTTTACAATTTGAATAGATGTTGTAAGCCTTTTTGTGAATAGTTTGATATTGAATATAAACCCATAGGCTGTTTAATATTGTAAAATGTTTTATTTTGATACCAGCACACATTAAAATAAGGCTCATTTGCAGTTATATGTTCATTTTAGTGATATTTAAGTTTTCAAAAATAGTCTACACGTACGAAAACATTCCTTCAAAACCACACACCACATCTCAAACTATGTCTTCCCTACAGCAGGAAATATTTGGGTTTTCTCAAAAAATTTAATACATGATACATTTCCTAATGTTAAAATTGTTTTTAAAATTTGGTATGGATACATTGTGGAACTGTCGGTTAACTTCACTGAACAAAATTGTTTTAAGTGTACTGTTTTGAAAGACAAAATTAATTAGGGAGAACTTTTCTCACAATAGAGTTTGTAATGACTGAATTGTGTGAAAATGTAGTTATCGATGTGTGACATTTTTTCTTGTAATAAAAGAAACAGTAAGATAAGAAATTAAACTTGTGTAGAATATGGTTAGAAGTAATGTCATGCGCATTTGAAGAAGTATATCCCCCCATTAAAATTAATAATTATTGACTGAATGTGTGTTATATCCATCACAAATGCCGATGTAGAAAAGGAATTTTTATTTAATACAAGAAGTTTAAAAAACAGGAAAGTGAGCGCGTTTTCTTACTCTCATATTCAAAAATGAATACAGGATGATTTTTTCTGGTTGAAATCGCAATACCAATATATATATATATATATATATATATATATATATATACACTGGCCTCAAAAAGTTAAGGTACAACATGTTTTTCGAAGCTCACCATAAAAAAAATGGCAGTAACAATAAAATGCATAGTTTACATGAATGATAATAACGAACTTTGAAAACATTAATGCAAAAACGATTGCTACAACTTTTATTTTATAGAAAAGAACGTATATTTATGAGTGAGAGAAAAATATGCAAATATCAAGCTTTCGTACTTTTGTGTGTAAGTTGTGTTTTTTCAACAGTTGTTGGCAGTTTCGGTGACAATAGTCAATAGAGTTTAGAAAATGTCTCAGAGACGCTCATTTGCAGTTAATGATGTTCAGTTGGATGGATGGAAATGGGATTGTCGCAGGCTGATGCTTTCTAGAAATGTGTCTCGTAGTGTTGTTTAGCGACTTTGGGATCAATACGAATCCGAAGATTCTGTGTCCAGAAGACCTGTTCCAGGCCGACCACGAGCTACAACACCTAGAAGACCGTTTTCCTACGGCACGAAGGAGAAGAACCACTACTTGCCGCAGCTCGTTGCACACCACTTTCAAGCATCAGGAAGAAGAATCTCCGCTACTACGGTGCGAAATCGTCTTCACAATGCATCTGTATGCAAGAATACCAGTTGTGTTTCCCCTCAACGGACGACAGCGAAGGAACCGCTTATGCTGGGCAAGAGAACATTTTTTTGGACGCAGCAACAATGGGCTTCTGTGCTGTTCACAGACGAGTCCAGATTTACAATGGAGAGTGATTCAGGGCGTCTACTGATCTGAGGGAACAGCGCACTAGATACCATCAATCCAACACTGTTGAAAGACACAGTTATAGAGGTGGTGGAATCCTGGTTTGGGCAGGGATCTCGCTCGGTGGCCACACTGACCTGCATGTGTTCCATGGAGGAACCGTAACTGGTCTTAGATATCGGGATGAGATCCTTGATCCATATGTCCGCCCATATGCTGCTGCTATTGGTAACGACTTCATTCTGATGGATGATAATGCACGACCTCACCGAGCTCGGATTGTTGAGGAATCTGGAGGATCACGGTTTGGAACGAATGGAATCGCCAGCTCGATCTTCAGACCTGAATCCGATAGAACATCTTTGGGACTATCTTGGCAGAGAGTTGCTGCTTTAAATCCTCCTCCAAGGTCGTTACATGAGCTGAAACAAGGCTTACTCTGTGTCTGGTCTTCGCTTCCTATTCCGGTGTCCGACAACTTAATAAACAGCATGGGAAATCGATGCCGCCAATGCATTCAAGTTAACAATTCCTTATTAGAACCCATTTTTGTATTGTTTTTATGCCATTTTACCACATAACACTGTGATGTGCTGTTTTCTCCAAGAATGGACTTTTCCGCAGAGATTGCTTTTTTGTTATAAATCGTTTTTGCAATACACTTATACAAATTTCATGACGCATTCAATAAAAACTATTTAATGCACATATCCTCCAAATTTTTGTTTCTACATTCATTCATTTGCAAATTAGACACAAAACCCGGTTGTACCTTAACTTTTTGAGGCCAGTGTATATATATATATATATATATATATATATATATATATATATATATATATATATATATATATATATATATATATATATATATATATATATATATATATATATATATATATATATATATATAATTTTTAAAAATGACAGAAAAAATAAATTTTGATTGAATAAAACATAATTATTTTTCATCTTCTAACACACTATTTATTTCCTTTTTTCCACCCTTTATTTTGTTTTAATTTTACTGTGACTGAACATATAAGGGAAACGACCCATTTGCACTACAACTTTCATACAAGATTTCCCAAGGCAACTTTACAGCTAGCTGTAAACGATTGATCTCTTGGTTCTTACTTGACAAAGGGACCGAACTGAGTCATAAAACTGTCCCCATTCGACCTCCCAAATTTTAAAAGGGGGAAAGGAAAGAAGTCTGTTGCATTTTTAAAGCGAATGGTAAAATAAGAGTAAAGAATTTCGGAATAACTTTTCATTAGGAAGCTAACCACCTAGAGGGTTAAGGGCCGTTATAGATAATTATTTCCATTTTTAAACTATTAGATGTACAGTCTTGAAATTTGGTAAGCGGATTCCTTTCATTGAGTAGTGATCCGCTATAAGATGGGTTTTGTGAAAATCGTTTCCTAAGTGGCGTTTCGGGGGCTTAAGGGGCGTTATGGATAATTATTTCCATTTTTAAACTATTAGACGTACAGTCTTGAAATTTGATAAGCGGGCTCCTTTCATAGAGTACAAATCCGCTGCAAAATGGGTTTTGTGAAAATTGACCCCTAGTGGCGTTGTGGAGAATTAAGGGGCGTTACAGGCAATTAACTCCTTTTTTAAACTATTAGACGTAAAATCTTGAAATTGAGTAAGCAGATTCCATTCATTGAGTAGTGATCCGCTATAAGATGAGTATTGTGAATATCGTTTCCTAAGTAGCATCGCGGGGGCTTAAGGGGCGTTATAGATAATTATTCCATTTTTAAACTATTAGACGTACAGTCTTGAAATTTATTAAGCGAATTATCTTCATAGTGTAGAGATCCGCTACAAAACAGTTTTGGGGGAAATTGATCCCGAAGGGTCACTGACGGGGATGAAGGGGCGTAAGAGGTAAATATTTCCGCTTTTCAACTAACAGAAACACCTGCTTGAAAATTAGAAGGTATGTTCCATTCATAGAATAAAGTTTCTTTTACAAAGATTTTTGCGAAAACAGACCCCCAAAGGAGTTGGGTTGCGAAGGATTAAGGCGTGTTACAGAAAAATTCCTGTTTTTGAATTTAACTCATTTACTTGAACTTTGTTGAGCACTTTTCTTTAGTTGAATAGAGTTCCACTAAGATTGGATTTTACGGAAATCAACTCTAGGGGGAAGCGGGGAGAGTTATGGGGGAGTATTGATAGACAAAATTCCCGTTTTCGAACTGCTAAGACTTACACTAATAAAATTTGGTTTGCATGCTTCTTTTGTTGAATTGGAATCCGCTAAGAGTGCTCTCAACAAGGTATTGATGATAAAATTTTCGTTTCTTTTTTTTAGATTTAGACTTGAAATTTAGCACGCATGCTTATTATATGGAGTAGAGATCCACTGAAAGTTGCTTTGGTGGAAATCTACTTGATTATTAGGTTAAGTGAGCAAAAAAAATCGTTCTCCTTCTGTTTTAGATATAAATAGAAGTTAGATATTATAATTTATGTTCTTTTTATGTTAACGGGCGAGAGTGTAACAGCTATAAATATATTTTTTAAAAAAATCGAATTCTTAATGCTAGTTATCAATAATTAATATGTATCTAAACAGTATACATATATACAACATCGTGAAATACCCATTGAAGCGGGTGGGTAACGGCTAGGTATATATATATATATATATATATATATATATATATATATATATATATATATATATGTGAAGTTGAAGGCACTATTGCAAGCCCCCTTAGCATCCGCCTAGAGAGGGCAATGTCCCCGACGGGGGAAAGGAGAGACGAAGGAGGGAACATCAGAACTAGACAGAATCCGTTGGGACCGCAAGAGAGGCAGACGCGCATTGACAAAGCAGTAATAACTCTTGAAAAATAATGAAAGCCAATTAGGCTACGACGCGCGTTTAAATGTGTTTCACTCCATTCATTAATTGTTATTCTCCCTTTTATTTATTCTTGTTTTAAAAATAAACAGATTATTCTGGTAAATGCCAGTTTACGAATTCATCCCAAGTAACAACATAACATTTGGGAGCTCGGCCTCAAATTTAAATTAAAATTAAAAACCCCTAGAAAATACAACGAGTCAAGACTGGTGGACCACGCACGCTTCAACGACGAAACCGGCAACGAAAACCACAACGACGAAATCATCAACGGTGAGTCCATTCCAATTTACTCCTTTATTGTTCTGAAGATATTTATTTACGATGGTCTGTCTAGAGGAAATTGCTGCTATTGCGAACATATTAAAGGCGGCCCCTGCTTCAACGGTGCAACTTCTGCACAAAATTGTTAATGACGAACCCTACAGTAAATCTTCTAGAAAAGAGTTAAAAAAATTCGCGGGTTTCCCACAGAATTACGACATTGAAGCACGAAAGGATAAAATTTTAAAGAACTTTACGAAAACTGAACTTATTACCGTCTGCACTATATTAGGACTGAATTGCGCGGGAAGCGCCAAAGAATTAAGCGAGCATATATTTAAAAATTTATCAGATCTTGCATCTTTAAAAATAATTTTACCGAACAATTGACGGATGGCGAAGACGAAGATTCGGCTCCCTTTTCGCTAGAATCTACGAACGACGCGAATAAACAACCCCTCACCCCGCCAATTTATCACTTGCCCTCTCCGCAGGATGTTTTTGTTCCCCTCCCTCAAACACAACGAAATCAAAGCCAAAGAGGGAACGAAGAGAATGTATTTTTGTTAAAGGACCTTTTTCAACGATGAGGTCGTTTACGGGAAATGATAATTACAGCGTTAAAGCTTTTTCGCGACGTAGAAGAAAACTTTTATTTTTATCCCACACATATCCGATTTGCAAAAAATTATTTGTGTTAAACGTTTGCTTCAAGGTCCTGCAAAGACTTTTATCCAAACTCTCCATAACATATTAACGTATAGTTCTCTTAAAGCTGCATTAATTGAAGAATTTGAAGATTTATTTTGTTCTTACGACGTCCACAAGGAAATGCAAAAACGGAAATTACGCCCTACGGAATCTCTATTTGAATATTTTTTGGCCATGCGTGAAATTGCTTCAAAAGCACACTTTCGTTTAGACGATCAAGGCTTAATTATGTATTGTATAACTGGTATACCTGATTCTAACCATAATAAATTGATATTATATGCATGTAAAAGTATTTCAGAATTTAAAGAAAAGTTAAAGATATATGAAAAAGTTTTTATGCAAAATAATTCTTATTGTATTGATAATGAAAACAAGCGTACAAAATTTAAGCAGTATGATTTTCCTACATCTAATAAAAATATGTGTTCTGATAATAAATTTCATAATAAAGATGAATTTAATGATGCTGATGTTAATAAGAGTGATGTACGTATACGTTGTTATAATTGTGGATTATTTAATCATACTTCTAATGAATGTTACCATAAAAATAAAGGTTTAAAATGTTTTAATTGTAACCAATTTGGTCATAAAAGCTCTCATTGTGTATTTAAAAAACCTGATTTTAAAAATGAAGTTGTTAATGAGGTTCTTAGTGAAGTTGTTAATGAAATCAATTCCTCATCAGAAATGCGTAAAACTGTTAAAATAAATGGCTATGATTTTGATGCTCTTATTGATACGGGTAGTACTATTACTT
The DNA here is from genome assembly GCA_019973935.1 of Trichonephila clavipes. Classification (NCBI taxonomy): domain Eukaryota; kingdom Metazoa; phylum Arthropoda; class Arachnida; order Araneae; family Nephilidae; genus Trichonephila; species Trichonephila clavipes. The sequence continues at coordinate 3,718,701 of BMAU01011056.1, read as the reverse complement.
TAATACGCGAAAGTGTTTATCAAATTCTTGGAAGACCGACGTTAAATGCTACGAAAATAAAATTAACTTCTTTCGGTAAGAGTGAAATTAAAACATTTGGATCTTTTAAATCTACTATTGATATTGAGGATAACAAATTTATGACGGACATTTATGTTATTGACAATTTGCAAACAACTATTGATGTAATTATTGGAACTGATGTTTTAAAACAAACTGAATTTAAAATTACTGCAAATGGTATAGAATTAATACCTAAGAAAAAGGATCACTTTATTAATTTAATTAATGTATCTAAGGCACATAACCAATCGGAATTAAAAGATAATGCCCTAGAAGTATTACAACTAAAACTAAAAAATGCAGAAGATAAATGTAAAAATTTAGAAATGCACGTATGTAACACATCTACATTATCATTAGAAAAAACGGCGTTATTAGATAAATTGCATAAATTAGAAGAATCAAATTTAGAAAAGGTTGACAAGTTAGTTAAACTTGAAGAAAAGTACGAGATCTTACAAAAAACACTTAAAATTACAGAACGGCGACTTGTTGAGAAAGAAATTGAATGTGCATCGTTAACAGAAAAAATACTCATCGTAAACACACAAACGGAATCAAACGATCATCCTAAAACATCGATGTCAACTAAAGAACGAGAAATTAAGCCTAACAAGCGCAAAACTAAGAAGTCAAAGTCTAGTGGAAGAAATGCTAACAAAACAAGTGATAGTGATGAGAATCAGGCCCTCGCCAAAGAGAAAAATGGTTTGCTTAGACAGATTGATTTCCTTAACTCCATCATTTTGGATACGAAGTTGAAAGAGCCAAACAAGAGTAAAGCACAGTTCTTTAAAAAACGCAGACAACTACACAAATATAAAAAACACGAATCAGTAAGAACCCAGTCCGGAACACAACTCAAATTACGATCTAAGTTCTGCGAACCCTACCTAATTAAGACTGTCAAACCCCATGACAGACATGAAGTTAAAAATGTTGGTCAACACGAAGGTCCTCATCTTACATCCACAGCTGTCGATTTCATGAAGAGGTGGTCAACCGCTGATGCCTGACGATTTTACGACTGCAATTTGAGTAACCCCACAGTGACTCTCTGTGAATAGAACTTTGAATAACGAACTGAACTTTTTCTCTTTCCCTTTTTATAGCTTTTTTTTTTTTAATAGCTGTGAGCAGCAATGACGAACTACTTCCAGAAAAACAACACCCGTGTGAAGTACTGGAAAGCATCGCACTTGTTATTTTTTTTTTTTTTCACTGTTTACAATTTTTGTTTTATAGGTTTGCTTGCAACATTTTGGATTTTCTTTCGCTGTGGTCAGCTCATTTTCAGGATGGCCGACTGTGAAGTTGAAGGCACTATTGCAAGCCCCCTTAGCATCCCCCTAGAGAGGGCAATGTCCCCGACGGGGGAAAGGAGAGACGAAAGAGGGAACATCAGAACTAGACAGAATCCGTTGGGACCGCAAGAGAGGCAGACGCGCATTGACAAAGCAGTAATAACTCTTGAAAAATAATGAAAGCCAATTAGGCTACGACGCGCGTTTAAATGTGTTTCACTCCATTCATTAATTGTTATTCTCCCTTTTATTTATTCTTGTTTTAAAAATAAACAGATTATTCTGGCAAATCCCAGTTTACGAATTCATCCCAAGTAACAACATAACATATATATATATATATATATATATATATATATATATATATATATTGTTCGAATTTTCAATCGTTAATAAAATACTTTCTATTCATCCATTCAGGTTCAAATAAATATTCTTAAAACTTGTAGTGGATGACACTTGTTGTTAATGCAGTTTTTTTCAAATATAAATTTAAAAAAATGAATAAATAGTAAGAAACAAAAATAACAGTTCAACGGATTGTATAGAGAGGAAACCCGTTTTGAGTCCCTGTAGCGCAATGGATAGCGCGTTGCATTTCTAACCCAAAGGGTGTGGGTTCGAATCCCACTGAGATGGCCTAATTTTTGTGAATGTGTTTTCTCTTTTACTATACTATTTTATTAGAATAATTAAATTTAATAAATAATAACAAAATAAAAAACTAGTTCAACACCATATATGGAAAGAAAAAGAGAGAATTACAATGAAAATCGCTTTCCATTTTGTCACTTAACATTGTGGTTCTGTCATATGTATATATACATTTATTTACATTAATTGTAACTATTTAATTAAAAAGTAGCTAAAAATATTCTTTGTTGACCTAAGTAGGACTTGACTTAATTTTTTTTATATTACTCGTGTGTTTTTTTTCTGAAAATAATAAGGTATTTTGTAATGAAGCATGTTTTATCGCTTATATATATTTATATATTTTATTAAAATAACATATATCAGCATACTACATAAAATGTGTGTGGTGCAATGTACATTAATACAAGAAAGACTGAAACTTAATATATGCCTATATTGTCCCCAAAAGTAATCAAAATGACTGCCTTGGGAAAGAATGGTTAATGTGTAAATAAATTTGTTTCAAATAATTTTTTAATATTTTCTTAATATTATTTGCAGTCATATAAGAAATTATTAGTAAATATTAACAAAAAAATTACTTCACTTGGGAAAATATATATCTGAAAAATTCTAAGAAATTGTGCTTTATATATGTAACTGTTTTTGTAATTGAAATTAAAAAGCTGTCAAATGACTTACTTGGGCAATCTAGTGTTAATGTAACATTTGCGAATGTACGTTAGTACAGTGATTCTCAAACTGGGGATGCTTCTCCCTCGGGGGTGGGAGGATATCTAAAAGTCGAAAATAAAAGATTAAAAAAATATATTACTTTACTGAAAGAAAGCAAAACAAAATACATTATATCATAATAAAAAGAAAAATACACATTGCATGTTTATCGCAATTTGTGCCAATTTAGACATTAGAATGGAAAAAGTGACATAATATTAATTCCATTAATTAAAAGTAATTTACCTAAAATACATATTACTTAAAAATAAAATAAACAAAATTTAATGCATATCTTGAAAATTTATAAGGTTTATAATCAAGGTCGTATTGTAGCTTTACGTCATAATACATTATTAACACATTCAATACATTGTTATTCTATGGGGAGGGCGCTATGACAATTATGTTTGAAATTTGGTCACACATATTGAAAGTTTGAGAAGCTTTGCATTAGTACATATATATTTAAGCTTTATTGATACTCTTATTTATATATGATTAATAAAGAGAATGAATTTTTATTGTCAGTTTTCTAAAATACAACTTTAACTCCATTGAAGACCATTCACTAAGTTTCGTTGGATTAATTAAATGCAAAATTATGGCATGAAAAAGCAAAGAGTATTGGATCGTACAAGCAAAGAAAGGATTTTTTTAAAAAAAAACAGGTGGAGTGGAAAACCGATACAAAATATAATTCAGGATTAAATCAAGCAAACAAAAAAAAACTTTAAAGCTACTTCATGTAATTTGCAGCAATGTATAGTTATATTTTAAAAAAATACATGTACGAAAAGTATCAGAAGTACGATTAAAAGTTCTTACACTTGACGAAAAAAATGCAAGTTGTTAAAAAATGTATTAATTTCAATTACTCTCAGTTTAAGCAAACTGAATATTTCAGCTATTTCGTTCACAATAGTAACACTACGTAATTAGATCCACAAAATGTGTTATTACCATTATCGGTACATAGAGGAAGATAGTCTTGGATAGTCTCCTAGATAATCTTTGAAATTTTGGTGCACGTAATCATTCCATTAGGTTCTTAGTGTCATATTATTGGAAACTGTACATTGAAACAGTGTCCAATGTTATAAAATATCCCACGACACCAAGCGTATGTGCTTCAGTAAGACTTTCTGTCAAACTTAGACTGAACGGAAAGAGTGCAAATTATGCCGTGACATATTCAAAATAATTCCAAGTTTTGATCAAATACCTAATGATACAGATAAGAGTTAACATTTGTAAAAAAACAACACACAAATCTATCCAAAGATGTGATTACGTATTCTATGAAATAAAAAGAAAAAGAAATTCTCATGGCATCAAACAAATGCCAATGGGGGTAAGAATCACAATCCTTAGTTAAATTTCAATTAAATAAACAACTTAATTTAGTAAAATTAATCCGCATTTATTTTTCATGAAACAAACAATCAACCATTTTACAAACACGTAACTCATAAAGTAAAATATTTGATGGGATGGAGGATGATTGACAGCAATCGGAATTGGAAATTCGAGTATTTTCCCATTCCTGAGGTACCCGTGTTCTTGAAATGTATGCCTATGGATGGGCAGAGACTGCTTTATATATAAAAAAATAGCTTTTGCAGCAAGACAATGCTAGATCACATGCAGCGAAGGTAACAGCAACGTGTTGAGTTTTAACAGCAACGTGAGCTGTTTTTCGGTGGTCCAATTAAAAACGTACATTAAGATATTATTTATATATATATCAGTTGTTGTTGTGGCTAATCCTCAGTCTGTCTGAGGGAGTCCTACTAGACCCAAAAGACCATCGGCCCTTAAGAAGTCCAATATCAGGAGGGGAGAGGAAAAACGGTCCTCCCTCGAAAGTCCCAAGCAGTCCAAGATGTGATCTGGAGAAGCTTGCTGAATCTTGCACTTGGTGCAAAGAGCAAAAGTCACCTGCCTCCGCTAAAGGAAAGTCTCTTTATATGGCCACTTTTCAATCTAGGGAATGTAGTCAGAGAGGCTCGGTCACATTTAAGTAGAAATGAGGATCCTAGATGTTATATATATCAGTGACGTGCCCAAGCGGAAGGCTTGGGGGCTTAAAAAACTAACCTCATAGACTAACACATTTTTAATTTCCATCATAGAGATTACCCGATTTTACTTACATCTGCATGTATTTTGGGGATTGCAACCCCTCCTCCATAAGAGCAGTCTGTGTATGTCACTAATATATATATATATATATATATATATATATATTGAGAAATTATTCTCTAATAGAGCATATTTGAATACTTGAAGAAAATGGTAAAATATTATCCCTGAATGAATTCTGGAGCAATTCTCAAACCTTGGCTAAGCAACTAAAATTGAAAAACGTTGCTTTTCTTAGTAAATCCTTCTCTTGACTTCTACATCACACTGATGATATATTTTCTGGTTCATTTGAAATTAACACACAAGACTGCATTCGAATTCTCATTGCCTTTAGCAAAAGCAGTACCTAAACTTATTACTTAGTTCAATCAAGTTTCAAGCCAATTGTCTTGAAATTGCAAGCATGGCCAATCCTTCGCTCTGTTGGAATAATTAGAATTTAATTTTAGAATTACTGCTGTAAGGTTAACTATTTTAATGAAAAATAAGTGTTGAAGAGCGTAATAGACTGGTTCAAAGAAAAATGTGGACTGTTCATCTAATAGCTTTATTGCGAAATTGAATACAGCATTTTGTACTCTCTCTTCGAGAAATTACAAGTATTGCCAATTTATGCAGAGTTCCGTCACCAAAGGCAATACAGACACAATACGAAACAATAAACTACTCTATAATTGTAACTATTTGTAATATTGGTGCTATAATAGCATTAATAATATAAAATGTATAGAAACCCACACACACACACAAAATGTTAACATGAAACATGTTTTTTTCTTTAAATCACTAATTACATTTCTAAAAGCATAAGGTATTTATTAATTAGATTCTTAGTATGAAATTAAATTTCATCCAAATACTCGTATATACCTAAATGTTAAAAAAAATTAAGACTACGTAACTAATTCCGAATACATTCTTTGATATGGATTATTTTCCTAATTTAACTGATATGATTCTAAATATAATTTAGCTTTTTGAAAACATTTAAATCTTTTGGAGAAATCACCCGAAAAAAAGTTTTGCATTTTTCAGTTAATAGATATTCTAAATATCTGCATGTTAAAAAGATGAAAATGTCTAGACGGAAAATCATTTTAATAACAAAATTATGGTTGAATAACAATGTTTAATCATCAAAGTCTTTAGGAATTCTAAATAAGTTGGTTTGCTAAACAAAACATTGTTTTAAATATTCTGAATAACTCAGTTACTTAAAAATTTAAACCAGAATTATAATCAGAAGCTAATTAAAAGCTTTGATAATGAATTTTTAAAAATACGACTGAAACGTGACTGTAAAATTTGAGCTCTGCTAGCCATTTGGGTGCCATAGGTTTGGTTTTAGCCTTGTTCACTCAAGTGAGCGGGTTGGACCCCAGCCCAAGTCGATGGATTTTCATGATGAAAAATCAATTGTGCCCATGTAATATGATTTTACCGCATGTAAAAGATCCATCGAGTGTCTGTTCCGCTTTAGTGTTCTCGCCAAAATTAAATCCCTTTTACGGTTTCGTATCGACAGTGCTCAGGTTTCGATGCCCGGGAAGGAAAATTGCCCCCCAAATTATTTACGGTGATTGGTTTATCACCTACAAGGTGTGTCATCTAAAAGTGATATCAGATCCCGGTTAATGTACTAGGTCTACAATGGTAAAATACCAATCTGTGTAGTTCTATTAGGAATAAAAATATATTAATGGCTATATTTTTTATGTTTGTATATATTTTTCACCTTAAAATACTATTAAAATCATGCCTAACTCACTGAAAAATTTTAATTTTCGGTTATGATACTTTAAAAAGTTATCATTTTTTTAAAAAAAAAGCTTTTATTTAACTTGCAATGTAATTTGTTCGGGTGGAATCTTGCAACACAATTTTGAAGTTGAAATTTTGTATACACGTTTAGTATGGATGACAAAGCATGTTTTGACCATTTATATTCCAATATTGCAAATAGTTAAAAATATATTAATTAAAAACCTTAAAACACGCAATTGTTTTATCCCTGATGGCTTTTTAGTCTGTAAAGCTCTTATCGGAATGAGCTTAAAGAAGTTCCGATTATAATTTTTCCAGGTATAGAAGTTTAAGTTGGCATTACTTTCCAAGATGGTGACCGATTTAACAGCTGTCAAGTGATTTATTCTCAGTTTGGTTTGGCAATTCATCAAAACGATCATCAAGCAAGGCGTAGATTCGTCGTATGGGCCCAAAACGAGATTGCTGTTGTTCCCGATTTTCATAATCGAATTTTGTTTAGCGATGAAGCGCACTTCTGGCTGAATGGCTGCGTCAACAAACAAAACTGCTGCATTTGGAGTGAAGTTAATCCACAAGTGTATGTCGAAACACCGTTACATAAAAAAAAACTGACTGTTTGGTGCGCTTTATGGGCTGGTGGAATCATTGGTCTGTACTTCTTCAAAAACGATGATGGCCACAACGTTACAGTCAATGGGGATCGGTATAGAGCCATGATTACTAACTTTTTCATTCCTGAATTGAACAATCATGATGTCCAGGAGCTGTGGTTCCAACAAGATGGCGCAACATGTCACACAGCTCGTGCCAGAATCGATTTATTGAAAGACACGTTTGATGACCGCCTAATTTCACGTTTTCGACCTGTGAATTGGTCTCCAAGATCTTGTGATTTAACACCGCTGGACTATTTTCTGTGGGGCTATGTAAAGTCATTGGTCTATGCGGATAAGCCACAAACGCCTGACGATTTGGAAGACAACATTCGCCGTGTTATTGCCGATATACGGCCACAAATGTTGGGAAAAGTCATAGAAAATTAGACGTCCAGATTGGACTACATCCGAGTCAGCCGTGGCAGTCATAAATATTATATTCAGAATTCATATTTAAAATGTAAAGCCACAAGATTATCTTTCGAATAAAAAAAAATCATGTCAATCGAATAATACATCGTTGTTTTATTGCGATTTAAAGTTCGATACCTCTAAAAAAACACCCTTTATATATTCGACCCTTTTTAAAAAACCATCTAATTCTTTTTTATCAAACTCAGACAAAAAATAATTACATCATGGGAAAGATCATTTATTCCGTCTCGTTTGCATTTTCTCAAAATAATGATATTTTCTATTTTTTACGAATCTTTCTAAAAGGAATTAATATTGATGCGTTTTATGAAAATCCTTTCTAAATCATTCCGTATGAATTTCATTTCGTGTTAATAAATCGTTATTAATAAATTTGCACTAAAACTGTTCAGGTTTTTTTCTTTTAGAATCAGTAATTCAAAAAATAAAATGCCGAAAACTTTTTTTTTTGACTTTTTAAAAATATTCAAATTTTTAATTAAATATTTAATAAATTCGTCACTTTTAAAAATAATCGCATGAAACTTCGTTTCCGTTTGTAGAATAGTATTACCAAATTTTGAACAATTTTAAAAATTGGTTTAAAATTACGGATTTTAAAAATGTTTTGTATGTTTTTCGTTTTCAATATAGTATTATAATAAAAGCAAAAAAAAATCCGCCTCTCCCCATTATCTTCTTGTTGTGGTCCGAGTGAAATACCTGTACGTATGTGGCCTACCGGGAAAAAAAGAGTGAGTACTACTGAGCTAGCTTGTTCAAAATTAATCGGCAAACGATCTTGCAACAATGAGAGATGAACAGATTGTGAAACCTGTCCAGCGATAACTATAAAGTAAAAAAAAAACTTTTTAAAAAAACAAGCTTTTATTTATTTATATATATATATATATATATATATATATATATATATATATATATATATATATATATATATATATATATATATATAAATGCGCTAAAATATAATAAAATAAACTTTTCTCTTATTTTTTTTTTTTTTTTTACTATCAACCATATATATAAATGCGCTAAAAAAGAATAAATAAACTTTTCTCTTATTTTTTTTTTTTTAATATCAACCTATAACGACATTACACAATTTATGATATAAAAGCTTGTCGCGAGATTTACGCGTGTATATAAACAGATAAATTAAATAATTTGATCTGATTGATTTAAATTTTTGAAGTCTTCAGACTAAGTAAATAAGAGTACTTAAACCTTGCGACAATTTTTTACATCAAAAACTTTGTTATGACGTTTTAAGTTCTCAGTAAAAAATATTTTTAAAGAAAAGTTTACTTTATTCTCTTTAGCACATTCAAATAAAAGCTTGTTTTCAAACAAAAATATTTTTTTTTCTTTTAATTTATTACATTTACACTTCTTATAATTTTTTTTTGTAATAGTAATTTCACCAGTGTTACATAAAAAACAGGTGTTAATAATTAAGAAAATATTTTATATCCAGAATATGAGGAGTTTACATTGTTGTTTTTAATACAGATCAGATTTAGAGATATAAATAACAGGGGATTTATATAATACATTGCTTCTCGTATATCAACTTTTCCATATTTGTTTTTCTTTTACTGTGTTTATAATTTGTGATGCGCATATTTTAATTATATTTTATGCATGCTTAACATTACAGACTTGATAACATTTGTGATAACAGACTTGATATGAACATAATTTTATTCTGTTTATGAAAATTTTATGAAAATTTATCAAAAATTTAAAGCAATATTCATTTTACAAATCCTTTATATATCTTATTCAGTTATTATTCATTAACATTTTCTGAAATTAGCCAAGATAACACTGAATGTAACATTTATAAGTAAAATATTAACTTACTTAATTTTTTTTCTTAAAATAATCAACATTTATCTATCAGTGCAAACAGACTATTTACTGAAAAATGTGACAAATTAAACATATGGAGAAATACACAATTACAATCGTACTGCAAAATTTTTAGTCTATAAATTATTTCCGACATAACTTATATAGCTATTGGTATTGAGTACACATTCCCTTGAAGCTTTTCTAACATCTATGAGAAAATGTGTACTTAGTAATATTAAATATTTTCACAAATTGAATCAGAATTTGAGTTAGATCATAGTTTGATTTGCTCGCCTTGAGATATTCTCGTTTACTTCTGCCAAAGGTGAAAGTTATACGATGTCCAGAAACAGCTATTAGATGAAGATTCATTTAATTTAATTTAAAATTTGAATAAAATGTATTCAATTTTAATCACAGTTTTTATAATTGTAATTAAAATTTCATTATAATTGTTTTTAAGTTTAAATTAAAATATTTATTTATTTATATAAATAAGTGTACTAATAAGTTTATAACTGTCACAGCTATTGCTATTATTTTATTTACAAAAATGAATACCTTTCTTAATATGTATAAAAAGTTTAACATATGTAATTTAAATCAATGTATATTATAAAAAAATACATAATGCATTAAAATTTATTTTACTAGTTTAACGATAACGTCAAATAAGTTAATTTAAATCCTTTGTCAACTATCTAAAAAAATCTATTGAAAGAAATTTTTTTTTGCATATTTTTACCTCCAAGTTTTCAGGACTTTTAAACTAAAAATAGTTTAAAATACTTGAAATTTTGTAGGCACGTTTAAAAAAAATGTCTCCGCAACTAGTCAGGCATTTGCAAAAATATGTTTTGCAAGATCTTAAGAAGCGTTATAAATAAGTAATAAGTGAACTCATTAAGGTGCCTGACTAGTGTAAAATCATCAATTTTGATGAACATGACAAAAAAATTTATTTAATATTTTTAATATTTGAATTTTTATTCTTTCTAAAAATACCTTACTTTTGCTTGTACTCCAATTATTTACGAAGTTATAGCAGTTTTTATGTCAAGGAGAACAGCAAAAAACCAGAACCGGAAGTTTGAAATCGAAACCGGAAGTACTTTGAATTTGAAAGATTTTTACTCTTTTTTGGAATTTTATTGAATTTATTTATAAAATATTAATTTTGGTACCATTAAAACTGAATATGATGATATTTTTTTAAAAATTATTTAATAGTTTTAGTATAATTTGGCAACAACTTTACAGGTTTGTTGTCATTTTCGACAAATTGTTTATGTTCTAGCTACTCGATTCTTCGCTCCTCGTTTAATTTATTATTTTTGATATATTTTATGAAAAAAACTGTCTTTCTTAAGACAAAATATTGATTACTAAATCAAGATCTGGGGAGGTCTAAGATGCGCCATTTTTTTGAAATCGTTATACCATTCGTTGCCACTATTAATGAGAATGATGAAACATCTGATTTTGATCAATTCTACTGAATCGTAGTGCAAAAGCCGTTGGAATCAAGCCATACATTTTGGAAATTTTCTTCAGAAAGATTGTTTGAAAGATTTAAAGACAATAAAATTGTCAGCTGGACAACTTTGATTTCATTTTTGCCATAGTTTGTTGTCCTGATTGTTATTTTCAGGGCTTGGAACTTATAACGAAGACTCTGTCTGTGGATTATGCTCACATATGAACCTAAACACCTGTGCAAAAACTGCTCCTTCTTTAATTACCGGTTTCACCTGCGAAGAGGTGATGAAAAGGTTCTTGTCTTATAAACTATTCAATTGTTTTGGGGCTACATCGATAATCGTGGAACAAGGATTTTCAGCTGGCAAAAAGTTATGTCTTTCCTCGGTTTTACCTTTCCTGTCAAAACTTGCTTTCCGCAATCAAGAAGAAAACTGTTGAAAAGCAACTGAGACGCGTTGCTCAAGAAAACATCAACGCTGCATTGAGTGAAATCAAAGACTCAAATAGTTTCACTAAATGTGGAATATCCATTAATGGTACTTGGCAACGCAGATTACTCATCTTTGAATGGGTGTGTAAGTTTCATATCAGTTGACACCGGTAAAATTTTAGGGATTTAGAAAATGACACAATATTGCCACATATGCGCGAAAGTTAATAGCCAATCATCGAAAATGTATGTTCGAACTATCAAACGGTTCCACTAAACATGGAGGTTGTTGGAGCCTTAAATATATTTGAGAGATCAAATGTGAGAATGTACAGTACAATGAATACTACGGAGATGGGGACTCAAAAATATGATCAAAAGCTGTTAAAAACTTTTATGGAATTAATACAGTAACCAAAATTTGTATAGGTCATGTTCTTCCAACGTGTAGAACGCGGTTGCGTCAAGAAAAAAAAAAACGACGAAAGGTTTGGGAGGGAAAAATAAATTAAATAAATTAATCGACAGAATTCAGAACTATTATGGAATAGCTATTCGAAGCAATGTAGGTAATTACAAAAGATGATGAGTCGTTAATAATGCATTTTTCACTGTGTATCTGGAAAAAACAATTCATTGCATGGACACCCCTGAAGGATTTTGGTGTCATTTAAAAGGCTGCAAAATCAGCTGGGAGTCCCCTCAAAAGATTGATTGAGCAAACTTCCAAATTATTGTTATAAACCAAATAAAGCCTACATATCTAAAACTGTGTTGAAACTTTGTTGAAAAAATGTCTTCATGGTAAATACACAGAACTGCAATGAAAGTTATAACAACATTTTGTGGAATATTGTTTAAAATATATCGATTTTTGGACTGGAAGTGACATTTCGTTTGGGTGCATTATTAGCTCTATATTATCAGTATTATGCTGGTATATTATCAGTAATTCAAAATGTAAATGGTTCCTTCCTGAAATCTGTTGCTCAAGAGTTACTTAAATTTGATAAACAACGGATTTCAACATCTTTAAGACATTCTTTACCGATTGCGAAATTGTCTCGAAAAAAAAAAAGAAAAGCAGCTAGAAAACAAAAAGTCTAAGGATGAAAAAACAGAAGGCTTAGTATATTCATATGGAGGTTTTAAACATTTTTGCAGGATTTGTATTCTAATTTATAACTTTTGTGATAAACAATATTTTTCAAGAGTTTTTCGTGAATGTTTACTGGTAAAACAACACAAATATATTTTGTATGATATATTTCTTAACTTCTAAAATAATATGGAATAATATATATTTGTTTTTCTATGTAAAATATTTTTATTTTTAATGCAATAAGGTTTTTTAAAGTGCTTTTTATACGTCTAATCTGTATTTCGGCAACTGTGTACTTAGACTTTAAGAAAAAGTTTTTGACACTATAAAATTGTTAAAAATATTAAAAGATAGAAGTTTGAAGAAATGTATATAATATTCATAATTGCTTTGAAAATGTTTGTTCTTTTGATATAGAGAACTTTTAGGTTTTTGCAGTATAGTTTTTTAAATTTTGAATTTTAAATCTTTAAATGCATTTTAATTAAGAATTATAAACAGATTTTTGATATTTTACAACACGTTAAGCATGATATCTCAAAAATGTTCTGTAGATAATTGTCTGTACGTTTTCTTGTGTAATTGTGCATTATTATAGTATGTATGCTGTGACTTAGGGATTAAGAAAAACAGCATATTTACCTTTATGATTTTTTTTTTTTCTGTGCGATAAATGTGAAATTTTTGAAAAATTTGCATTGCGTGCACTTTTTGACTTCTAGTTCAGTAACAAATTAAAATTTTTCAAAGATATTAGGTCAATTCATTAGTAACTGTTTTTTGAGTAAAATTATGTGGGTTTTTTAAAATTTTATGCATTAAATTTATTTTTCTATGTTTAACGTAACGTACAAATAACGTCTAATTTAAACCTAAAATTGGCCATATTTAAAAAAAATACATTGAAAGAAAATTTTTTTTGCTATTTTTATTAGTTTTCAGCTATAATTAAACAAAAAATGAGTTTAAAAATAAATTTTCAGCAAAATTTCAAAAAAAATGTCTCCGCAACTAGTCAGGCACCTTAAAAAATATGTTTTACATTTTCCTATACATTGTTTATTCTCCTTACAATCCAGCTATTATATAAGTAATAATGAGTTCACTTATTACTTATCTATAACACTCCTTAAGATCTTGCAACAACCCTTGGGGGATTTCTTTATATATATATATATATATATGGGGCATCCAAGAAATCCAATCGTCAGCAGACAACGCAGTCTTCGCGCGCAGGCGCAGCAAATCCAAACCAGAACAGAAACTCTTGGACATTAGAGAGAAGAAAAACAGAGGTGCGCGAGCAGGCGTTACCGTGGACACATCATTCAAACCTATCTGTTAGAATATAGCTACCTTTTTAATTAATTTTGTTAAAGTTTAAATAAATTAGAAAAAAGACAAATGTCTTGGACCCCTTGTTGTCTCCCACAAATTATGGGGGCTCGGCCGGGATCGATAAAATTTCGATTTGAACCAAAGTTTGGACAGTGAACTAAAGCAGCGTCCGTGAAGGAGATGCTTCGCCATTTTTTTGGAAACTTCGTTCAACCTGTGTAGAGGTTGAATACTCCGCCTGTGTAGAGGCCGGGATCGAAAAAATTTCGATTTTGATCAAAGTTTGGAACGTAAACAAAAGCCGTCCGTGGAGGAGACGCGCCGCCATTTTTGGAAACTTCGTTCAACCTGTGTAGAGGTTGAATTTTTAAACTTCGCTCAACCTGTGTAGAGGTTGAATTTTGAAACTTCATTCCGCCTGTGTAGAGGTTGGAACTATCAACGCAAATTCCGCCTGTGTAGAGGTTGGAACTATATCAACTAAACACCTGCGAAGAGGGGTGTCCTGTTAATAATTACCGGAACTATAACACCTGCGAAGAGGTGAGATCTGTGAAATCAACGCTTTTCTTCAATTATTGGATACATCGTACGTGCGAGCAACAAGGGAGCTAGAAAAAAAAGGTAGGATCTTTCCATATTTTTTCTAAAATGTATAAAAACGCTCTTAAAGAGGATATCATAAGAGTTGTTGAGGATCTAGACGGTACTGTGTAGAGTACGGACACCATAGCTAAACTGAAGACTAAAATTGAGAACAGTAGTACATTTGAAAGTGATCCAGATTTCGTTAAAACTTTAATTAAAAACTGCATAGATGAGAGGGTATCGCGAAACGAAAGGGATTTAGAAAAACAGAAAATTGGACTTGCTAAACTTCAGTTAGCACAATTAGAAAAAGAAATCGAACTTCAAACGGCTAAAAATGAAGCATTAAGTTTAAATCCTGCAGCTAAAGTCGAAGAGAAACAGTTCGAAACAAACATAGAAAACATGATCAAAAGCATTAAAACTTTATCTCCCTGTTCCCACCAGATCTGAAAATTTTAATCTGTTCTTCCAATCATTAGAACGCGCATTTTTAACCAAGAAAATAAACGACGAATATAAATCTGAAATTTTAATAAATCTTCTGGGCGAAAGAGCTCATAATGTCTTATTGTATATTAAAAAGGAGGAATTAAATGACTATGAAAAATTAAAATCTATAGTACTCAGAGAATTCCAAGTAACCCCTCGCGAGTGTTTAAACTCATTTAAAAAGGCTGTAAAATCATCAGGCGAGACATACATCCAATTTGCTGCAAGATTGACGGCAAACTTCCAATATTATTGTTCGTTAAGAAAAGTTAATTCCTTTGAATCTCTATGTGATCTTTTAATTTCTGATAAATTATTTGAAACTTTAAATAAGGAAACCACAACTCATATTGGCATTCGAGAAGCAGAAGATTGGTTTAGACCTATCGATTTGGCTAAAGAGTGCGATATTTATATTTCATCTCGAAGCGGATCACGTAAAGAGAACTATCCCCAATATCTTGAAAGACAAAATAAAAATTTCTATATATGCGGTGATTCATCTCATTACGCAAGAGACTGTGAGAAGCGTTTTAAGCTTAAAGAATCTAACGGCCACATCCATAATCGAAAACACGCGAATACTTTGAAAGTCGAGAGCGAAAAACAAAATAGCGATGAGTTCGCACAACTTCAATATGTAAACATTTTTGTGGAAAATCAGCCCGTAACAGCCTTGATTGATTCAGGTTGCCAGATCCCAGTTCTAAATTCCTCACTAATTAGAGTGAACAAGCCTTCCGAAGAAATCATAACATTAAGCTCATGTTTTGGCGAACAGCGTATGGTAGAAGTTCAACCCATAAATATTTCTCTTAATCAACTCTCTCCCGGTTTAAGTGTTCGAACGGCAATATCACCGACTTTGACCGAAGAATTTATTATGCATCCCAGTGTATATGCTGAAATAAAGAAACTAGGCCACGCAAAGAGCGATGTTTTATTGAATGAAAGTGAATCCTCTTTAGGTGCTGTTTCTTTTTTCAAATGTGATAGAAAACTCTAGTTATGATTTGTCACATGTTAAAAACTTTAATACTAGAAATGCTTTGAGTTCTCTAATTAAGAATTATAAATGTAATAAAATTAAGAGTACTAAGTTAAAAATGTGTATTAACTTGAAAAATGATATTCCTGTGTGTCAGAGAGCCAGACGTTTATCTTGTTCAGAGAAATTACAGGTAAACGATCAAATTGATGATTGGTTACAACAAGGTATTATAAAAGAGAGTGTTTTTGATTATTGTTCACCTATGAAGAGTAAACATAGATGGTTTGCAATGCTCCGAAAAATCTTCCAGCCCTGGCAGTGGAAACGGAGGAAAAAGAGAGATCGTTTTGAACAGACGTCCAGAACTCTAGAGAGGAAAATATCGATGCGTTCAAGCAAAGAAGAGCTTGTTAAAAAAGACGTTCTTATGCCTGATGGATCTGATAAAGACCGAGATAGCAAAATAAATGATTCCATTCATCCTACCGTACTATCGTCATCTCAGAATCATGCCATGCCTGTGAATACACAATGTTTTCCTGTGGAACCTTCCTGATGTCGAAGAGGTGCCTTCACATGATGGAGAAACTGTCTATTTCAGCAGAATGATATGTTAAATCTTTGTATATTTGTTTTATAGTCCTTGTCTGTTCCGTCTTTTTTGTATATTTCAGATTCTCCTCTGGTCTCGATGAAAAAGGAAAAAAAGAAATAAGTACCGCTGCGGACAGCGTACAGTCAGGTTGGCCAGTTGTGGCATCCAAGAAATCCAATCGTCAGCAGACAACGCAGTCTTCGCGCGCAGGCGCAGCAAATCCAAACCAGAACAGAAACTCTTGGACATTAGAGAGAAGAAAAACAGAGGTGCGCGAGCAAGCGTTACCGTGGACACATCATTCAAACCTATCTGTTAGAATAGCTACCTTTTTAATTAATTTTGTTAAAGTTTAAATAAATTAGAAAAAAGACAAATGTCTTGGACCCTTGTTGTCTCCCACACACACACACACATATATATATATATATATATATATATATATATATACTTTTAAAAAAACTAATCCGTACAAAGATTTTGTGTACTACAGTTAGTTATTATAAAAACTAATAATTTGCTACACCGAAATAAAAACTTGTGATATATTTTTAAGTTGAGTAAAATAGAAGACATCATTTAAATATATATAAACATGCAATCTTTACTTAAAAAGGTGCTAAATATTTTAAAGCCAAACATTTTTATTTAAATGTTTCATAAAAGTAAAACATTTTATATGTAAGTGTTAAATAGCATTTGCGTAATTAAGAGAAAAAAAATAAGACGACTTTTCAAACAAAATATAATAGTAAAACATATACTTTCTGTTTAAAATACCATAATGTAATTAATAAATACTGTATTTATTAGTATCGTATAATAAAGGTTTAAAACGAAAGGTAAATGTAATATACCTTTATAACATAGCTAAAACCTTAAATAAATGCTTTAAAATGCCGGATCTTTTACTCATATATCTTTTTGCATCAATCTTAGCAAAATAGGCAATACATTGCAAAAGGGAAGAAATAGTTGTATTTAAGTGGTCATATTTTCAAACTCGTGTCCGTCGTTGTTTCAATGGAATCTGGATTCGAGTCGTGAATCACTGAAGTCTCGCCGCATGCAGAGTCTGTTGAGAGTCAAATGTGTCGATGCCCAAATCTATGACACAGCGAGATATGAGAAATTCAAGAATGGGGTGCAAACTCTAGAGTTTTCCTCGTCACTTGACTATGGTTCAAAATTACGAGGTCCGTCACAAATAGCTCTCCGTGGTTTTGCTTCAATTATAAGGTTAATAAGCAATCATCTAAAAATAGAAGAGAAGAATGATAAATCGTGTTTCTGATTCATTTGCAAAGATAACTTTTTGTGAGTTGCAAAACCTCTTCTCAAACAACGAACAACTATTGTTCACTTTTTTCTTCAACTTTTTACTTATGTTTATGAAATATATTTATCTCAAGTTCAAAAAAAATATATCATGACTTTTTTTTTATTCCTAAAATTTTGCAACGTGGCAAAATTTATTAATTTCTGAAGAAAGAAAAACTGGATCCCTGAAAAACCAGTACCTTTAACATATTTCATCAACTCTGTAACAGCATAATTACTCAATTTGAACTAAGGCTTATGAAGAATAAATAAGTTATGAGAAAATTCCAAATAAATACCTATTAGGAGTATTTGAAAAGCACTCTTTGTATTATATTAAGGTAATTATTTCTACTGAAAATTGTCAATCAGCAAAACTTATTTAAAATAGAAATCGAATTTAAAAATTTTTATATATAAGGAGAGCTTTATAATAATTTAAATACTGCACATTAAATATTGAACATTACATACAATAATATAAAAATAGTGATAAATATACAACAGTGCACAATGAGTAATTCAAGTTAGTTGATTATTAAAAAAAGAACTATTTCTAGGTTATTTAAAATTTAGTAAGCATTTTAAAAAAAATATTTAAAGAGAAGAATTCAGGTTTCTTCTTCATTGACTAACCCACAAAATTTGTTTAAGAATGAAATGCCTGTCTCTCTGGACTATCCTTCAAATATGAAGAAGGAATATTAGAAGGAGGGAGATGGAGATCTCAACTGTAATATCTTATGAAAATACCACAATGTACTTCAATATTGTAATTACTGCATATATGCTTACGCAATGGCACACACAAGGGGATGTCCTAGGGGTCCGGACCCCCCATAGCACTTGATTTTTTTTCGATTAATTATAGTCCTATGTATATATTACGTAAAATTTAATTATGTTTTTGTTATTAACAATTAATTTTATTAATTAATGCTAATTATTTATTCAATAATTAATTTTGTATTGTTTGTGTTGGTGAAAATCAACAAAATCAAAAGAATATAGTAGGCGGCTGATTGGAATATGATACCAAAACAGTGAACTTTCAACCCTGGTCCCCCTCCTTGAAAAACTTTTGAGTGTGCTAATGTTCTTACGTGATCATCGAACCTAATCACGCATCTTGTCTATTTTGCTTGCCGCTTGTTTTTGATGAATGTTCTCAGTAGGAGACTAAACAGTGGAAATGAGTGCATTAAGATTTCATTCCGAGGAACTTATGAATACCTTTTTAGAGTTGATTTGATTGTCTGAATGTCAATTTTTCGAATTATTCCAACAATTTGGTATAGTGAGTATTGTTTGCTACATACTGGACAACTTATCAAATTCCTATTAAGAAAATGTTACACATCTTGATACTCAAATGGAATGAAACACACAAATCATTTCAAACTCTATATACATATACATTTCAAGATAAAACTGTAGCATATATATATTAATCATATTAAAACTTTTTCAGTTCCTAAAATTATAAATCAATATAAAGAAAATACGTAATATATATATATATATATATATATATATTGCTGGGTTCAAATCCCGGTGAAGGCATGGATGTTTATAAATGTATACTGCTTTCGTGGCATGGAGGTACTCTAAATAGCAGTCGAGATGCTAGTCCTCTCGGGAGGTTTATGGAAGGGGAAGAGAGGTGGGAGGCCCCTGACCACCCTCAGGTTGTTCTCCCTCAAAATTGGGTTCGGACCGAGCAATATCGTATTGTCCCATGAATGGTGCTCAAAGCTAAGGCTAATAACAGGCTTAAAAATCTAGCTCCTTCCCGCGATGAATTTCGTGGGCCTTAATTTGACGTTGCTGTCGTTCAAGTGGCATAAGTAACAAGAATACAACAAGGTATCTATATATTTTACCTTTTAATTATTTAAAAGATATCACCAATTCGGAAGACATTGCTAAATATTGTAATCGTTATTACTAATGTATTTGAACACGCGCAAAAATGAGTTTCCTTTGTTGGCTATTTATCGCAACATTTGGCAACATTTTTTTTTGACGAAATTCGTCCATTGTATAATATTTAAGTATTTCATTCTATATAAGTCAAAACCTGAAATTTATAAATAATTACTAATTTTTTCTCCTAAATATTTTCTTAAGCATTTATAAGGAATAAAAAAAAAGAATTTTTATTTATTTATTTATTTATTTATTATTATTATTTTTTAAATGTGCATCGAATTTCGCTTAAAATTTTTCGCAATTTTTTAAGGATGGAATAACAATTCTTAAACAAGCTAAGGACATTTTGATAATATTTGGCAAAAATTATCTTCCTACATTAAAAATTCCTTAAAAGCTCTTTTTCCCCTACATACTTCAGATGCTTTTAACTCGATCGTAACAATGTGATTGTTATTTTGGATGATGATAAGAAATAAAAGATAGTTTAATTCTATTTAAAATATATTATGTTGAAATCAATATAATTGTCTACCTAATGAACAATATAAAACATCTTATGTTTAGATAATTTTTCTTTCATTATATATTAATTACAAATTGAAGTGTAGCTCTACTTTAAATTCAAAATGTAATCAATCTTTAAGTCTTTGCATTGTTCTTGTTGGACATTAAAGGTACTTTTATCCACCGGGTAATGTAATTTAATTGTTTTTGGTTTTCTGTTTGTAATTTTATTTTTCCAGTAAAATAACTTCTATTATAAAGCTTTTGACAAAATATTAAAATAAATTCTGAATTAGTGTCCACATCTGCAATGTTGTAATTTGTATTTTATAAAAATTGTACAGCACAATTGTTATTTATTTTAGTTTATTTTTCTAAATAAAATACTATGATTTATATAAAAATTCAAATTTTCAAATGCAGATTGATATTATATTAACTTAAGTTTACAATATTATATTTCCCATTTAAATTCCAATTTCTTACTTATTTATTGTATTGATTAATTATTGTGCAAATAATTAAATTCATACGACATGTCACCTGAAAATTTCTTCAATTAATTTCTTAAGAGATCATAATAAAACCCAATTATCAGATACCGTTAAAATGTCAATGACTTCTGAAGAATGTCAGGACTTCTGAATAAATGCTTTTTCATTCGGATTTATTTTTGCCAATTGCATTGCAGATTGCACAAAGGAAATTCGTCGAGATTAAATTCTTCTAAAAACTTTGTTTAAAGGTATCGATGCATTATTATTAAGAATCTTTCTCGAATTAATTATTCATTTAGAATGTGATAAAAAATATTCTCAACCCTATTGCGAAACAATTACATGTTATCTTAACAAATAGAAAAAAAAATTGCAATGGCTTATAAAATTTTTTTAATCCAAGCGTCGATACCGAAATGTCGATAGGATTTTGAAACAGCTTGCATAACATGAAGCAAACTTCGTAAACAATGAAAAAAATCCAGAGTACAAACTACAAAAAAGAAAAGCTTCTGCTATCGTTATTTGACAGAAATCCATCGAATAAGATATCGAATTCTTACACTCCAAGTTAACACCAGTTACTTCCTTATTTATCACCCTATTAGTTTAAAAATAACATATGTTTTTTATCAATGTAAATTTATAGCAATTTACTGGCTGGAGAAATGGCGTTTTCAATCTATGTTTATTCTTCGTGGCATTAACCGTATGTTTATCGGGAAACAACACATCCTCAACCTCTATCCCAACGCGTGATCCAATCCTCCTATTCTCTTCAAATTCCGATAACGGCAGAAGAAGGGGGGTGTTCATTTTATTTGCTTATTTTTTATCCGATTATTTCATTCTCTTGCTTAGCCCATCTATTGTTGGACTGGCAAATGCGCACAGTAAATGGCGCACGCCTTTCTTCAATTATCTTGTCTTTTCTTATAACATTTTAAAGGAAATTCTTTTGCAAGAATAAGAAACAAAAGTACCTGTTAATTGGATTTCAAGCTACAGCCCCACTCTCATCTTGCGGCGCAATCACAGCATTCAGGAATCGATCTGGAAAAAGAGGAATGGCCCCGCATTACTGAAAGTTCGGTTCGTCGTGAAAATGGTCTTCACTTTAAGCGAGTTTAACATTTCAGGGGCTGCGGGCAAAGTAAATTAAGGTTCACCTCCAGCAATAAATTCACATTTTCCGCTTGTAAATAATGTTCAGCCTCCTCCCCTATTGGTGCATTTATTTCGGTTCGGCTGAGTGTAAAATTTAAAACGGGCTAAAAGTATGCATGCTAAGTGATCCCGATATTACTTTTTGCTTGAAATTTTTTTATTTTTTGTAAAAAATAGCTCATATATATACAGTTGGTGATCCGTTAACGAACACTTCCACGAAAGATTTTTGTGTTCGGGTAACGAACACATATTCGGATAACGAACACTTTCAAGAAAGATTTTTTGTGCTTGGACAACGAACACATTTTCGGAGGTGATCACGGAAACACCCCTTAAATTATGGATGAAATTTTGACAACTACTAGAGATCTGGAATTGGAGGTGAACGAGGATGACATAGAAGAGCTCATAATGGGACATGAAGATGAACTGACGATAGAAGAACTCCAAGAATTGTTGAATGAAGAACACCAAGAAACACAACGAAATGTGTCTCCTTCTGAACAAGAGGAAGACGAAAGAGGACCAATGCCGACATCTACCATTAAGGATCTTTTGAAAAAGTGGGAGACTGTCAGAGCAATGGTCTTAGAATGGCACCCAAACCAAGCTGATGTCAGTAGGATTGGGGATCCTTATAACGACAATGCTGTTAATTACTTCCGGAAAATCCTGAAAAAGAGAGAAAAGCAATCGAAATTGGACATGTTCTTCAACGCCCCATAAGCAAAAAAAATGAAAAGGACTGATTAATATGCAAGACTATATGTATGTATTATTTTTTTAAAAACTTACAATGAAATTATACATTTTTTAAAATTTAATTTTTAGGGTCTCCAGAACGAATAAATCGATTTCACATAGAAGTCTATGGTGAATCGATGATCGGTTAACGAACAATTCGGATAGCAAACATAGTCTTGGAACGGATTATGTTCGTTAACGGATCACCCAATGTATATATATATATATATATAGTCAGAGACATTGATTTAATGAATTCATTGGAACAGGACCTGTTGCTCACTAAATCGGGGTTATTCGTTATATCGTGGTCCAAATTAAATACAAATTTTTTGTAATTACCGTAAATTCCGGTGTATAACGCACACTTTTAACAAAAAAAATAAGATCGAAATTTAGGGGTGAGCGTTATACGCCGAGTATAAAAATTAAAGCGTTAAAAAAATGAGTATTAAAAATATTTAGACTCATACATCGAAATACTGTTTATTTGAAAGAAATAACATACCTTATAAACTTTCATTGTTGGATAACATGAAAAGATATTCTTTTTTGACCATTTTAAGACGAATAAACGTACACAGTTTCTTGTAACAATCAATCCATTCAGGCGATTTTCTAGGACCCAGTTCGCAACACTTTCTTCTAGAATAGGCCATTTCGTTACTCCTTTACGTAAAGCACATTTCTTCTTGGGCATGTTAATTATTGTCATTTCATTTTTTTCCCACTCCATCATGGAGCTTTCGCCAACATCAAACATCCTTGCTGCAGCACGATGTCCATTTCTTTTGCAAATTGAATCACTTAGATCTTGAAACCGGCACTGTGTTTTGCTTTGTTTACCAAGACCCATCTTTACTCCTCGCTGTTTGAAACGTATTCAATATTATTCATAGTATTGAATATACTACAGACAGTGAGCGTAATAAGTCTCAGGTTTGTTCTAATTTATTTCAAAATTAATCGTCCGCCTCGTATATCACACGAAAGGGGGAAAAGGAATCACAATATTTATAGAAAACCGTGGGAAAAATACAGCCGTGGCGCTGATTCGGTCCCCCCTCCCTTCTTGCGCTTAAGGGTTGTATAATTCTAGAACTATACTATTTATAATAGTGAATATAGCTTCGTACACCTAAAACCACTTTATGTAGTGTATTTTGAAAGTGAACGTTTCCCCTTTTAGAGAAACTTACTATAATTATGTCAAATTCCTTTCATTTTGCTTTAAGGGGATCCCCGAAACAATGTAATTTTTTTGATACACAAAATTACTTATGGTTGAATCTAATACAATTCCATATAAAATGAATGAAAACCCGTTTTTATCATGTAAATTGTGTTTGAATAGGAGATGGTTACTTAATAAGAACATTTAAAACGTGTCGTCAATCTATGGACCTGTGGCACGTGGTACAATTCTTAGTGGCACTCAGCACTACTCTACAAATTTGTCAATTCTTGAGTGGATGGAAGTTGATAATAGACCTTATTTTACAAACATCTTCTGAGTTATGGACATTTATGGAACTACAAAATAAACTGAAAGATAATTCTAAGGATAAATTTACAGCTATTTTGTAAATAATTGAATGTTATTGCTAGGGGATTTAATTGTTGAAAAAAGAAAATTGCATGTACTCTGCTTTCCACTTATGATTCGGCATATCAAAGTAAAAAATCTTTCCTAATATGAAAAATATTTCGACTCCGCAAAGAAATAGTTTAACAACTGAATGCTCAGTATCGTGTCACGCATTATACCCCTGGTTTTGCGATATGAAAGAAGAGTGGTGAAAGAGTTAATTCGCATTACAATTTTTATTTAACTGTAATGAAGGGAATCATTTATATTTCACGTTGTCTATTTCTTATTTAAATAAATATGTTGGAAACATACATTTTTCATTTTGTTTTATCTTTGTTGAAGAAATAGTAACATTTTATATTGTTTATTTTTATGTTAATAAATGTATTTTATTGATCCATAATTAATATAAAATAAAACTGTAAATCTAAATTATTTACCTCTATTCTTTAAATCTGCAAATATTACCGAAATAATCGAAGGATTTCAAAAATTTCCTACTATGTGGCACGCTGAATGATACTGACAGATTGGTTTGGCACGTCTTAGCTACACCGTTGCCACCCCTGATTTAAAATGTTGGGTAAGATAAGCATTATATTTTTAAAATGTTATAAATATACAAAAGGAGAGTATTTTGGCAATACATGTTTTAAAAGGAATAAAGTTTACGAGAACGAAATATAAAATTGCGTTAAAATTATTGGTACTCTATCGACCGTACTTCTTATATATATATATATATATATATATATATATATATATAAGAAGTACGGTCGATAGAGTACCGTAGTTACTGCCAACTCGTGACAATGAATTGGAAATTAAGTTCACAATTCATTGTTATTAAAATATATAAAATTTTACATGACTTATTTTTGTATTTGTTATTTTTATATTCCTTACTGAGAAAGCAACAAATGGGAGTTCATTACCTGCCAAAACTGCAGAGGCCTGGTTGATTACTCCACAAGCTCCTACCCTATGCTTACTCTGCCCTACTAAGTAAAAATGCCGTCTTCTGCTCGTCAAGATCATGGAATTGCAGATATTGTTTTCCATATATTTTAAATATTAGTTTTCTAACTTCTACATCAGCCTTTTAATAGTCTACACTCCTGCAAAGAAGTCTGAATTCAAAACTATAAAAACTTATTATTCCCAACAATGTCATTTATACCTTTATTTTTTATAATATATGAATGCGTTAAACTACTAATTTGTTATCGCGACTATTTAATATTAAATGCGAAACAAAACGAATAAGTTTCAAACTGAAACTTAAATTGAATTTTTCAAAAATTGTCATCGATATTCTCATAACTTTTACATATTGTCATTTTAGCATATCACACATCTATCTTCTATGCAAAAATCTATTGTAAGTTCATCAAATGTTTCAGCATATTTTTACTCATAACATGCAGTTTTCAACCACATTGTGAGGCCGCGGTAGCCTAATGGTCAATGTAACGGACTCGTAGCTGGAATGTCATGAGTTCGACCCCAGCACCACTGAAGATGCGCCGTGTAAGGGAGCGATGCTCAAGCGTCATCCACGTCACTTGACCATGGTTTAAAATTACGAGGTCCGTCGCCAAGTGAGTGAATATTAACGTCGCATTGTTCAGCTAAACGAGGGCTTTTAGTGATGGACCTCGTAATTTTGAAGAATGGTCAAATGACGAGGGCTACACCTGAGCTGGCACCCCCTCTCCTAACTATCACACCAACGAAAGGACATTTCAGCTCTCGATAGATTTAACATGCATTGGTGCCCTACACGGCGGGTCTTTTGTGGCACTGGGCTTGAACTCGAGACATGCCAACCATGATTCGATACCTTGACCACCTGATACCCCGGCCACAGGACCGTCGCCAAAAGCCCTCAAGAAGTTGAGTAGAGAAGAGAGAGTGCGACTTTTTTAATATCCCCTCACTTAATTAAATTATATGAAATTTAAGGAATACTTGAAAAAAAAAAAAAATATTAGAAGTCGAATATATATGTATATATATATATATATATATATATATATATATATATATATATATGTATATATATATTAAAAAATTAATCTAATGATAATTTTAAATATCCAAAGAATTATTAGTATTTATGGTAAATATATGTTTTTCAACTGAGTATGTGAGACACGCATAAATATCTTTTTCGAAATTCCAATGCAGAATTTCAGTGGAGCTAATACAAAATTCCTAGTTTTGCATGGTTAAGATTATAAAAATGTCCAAATTTTTTAATTATTTTTTTCTTCAGTCAACTACTAATGGAACATGAATGATGAGGAATTATGCATAAATATATATTTTTTTAACTTGAATTTATAAAGGATCTTTATATTTATTTATATGCGCAAGTGTTAACTGTAAATTTGTCCAGATGCTTTTAAATACTCTTTATTTGAAGATTCAAGTTCAAAAATATAAACTTGTAGTTAAAGTTCTCTTTGAATGAAATTAATGTTCAGACATTCAAAATTCAAATATAATTTGTTATCTGAACAATACAAAACAAGGGATTCTATGTAAGATGCCCTGAATATATGGCTTTAAAATTATGAAAAACTAAAAGCTTTAAATAGGGTTTTTTTTAACAATGCATAAAATTTTTTTGCAAATAATGTAATACAGAAGCTTAAAAATTATTCATGTTTAGAAGTGTCCGAAATTTTAAAAGATTTTAAATTTTGAACCTTTTTTTCTATTTTTTAACACATAACAAAATAATCATTTTTAAAAAAAATCCTTTAAAGTATTGAAAGAAAAATGAAACAGTAAATTATCCTCAATGTTTTAATATATAATTTGAATTTAAATACTACAGATATTTTTTTAAAAACTTAGACATACATTATAAAAACTTAATTCCATTTGAGAATTTTAAGGTAAAGAAATAAATGAGAATTCTCAACTCGTTGACTTGCAATTATTTCCGTACACTTCAGGGTTTAAAGAAATTCTTCCCAGTTTCTTACGATTGCTACAAGGGAAGAACCGGTCTCTCCGTGAGCCGTAAAACTTCCCTTCAATGCCCATTGTGTCTCCCCGACCGTCTCTAATTATCTTTCAAGATACTAAACCTTTAAAGGGGGGGAAGAATTCGGGAAAACATGACTTTACCGTTTTTGAACACATTACTTGAGGAGGAAAAAATCAGTTTGGTTCATTTTTGGTGAGTCCCCGGCCTTACGAAAAATTCAGTGTGGTCCGTTTTCGAAGCCTCTCTAGTAGGGTGGAAAAATCCGTGCTGTCCGGTTGGAGGGTTAAATAATTTTTTGATTGTAATAATATTCTTAAACAATTTGATGTATATTTTCTAATCTAAGTGACACTAAATATCATAAATATTATCTATTTATATACTTTTGCAAAATCACGGTTCCGAACGTAGTCGGATACCGTAAATCTTCAAACTTGTACACCCTGCCAACACTACTTCAGCCTCGACATGTTATAAAGCGCATCCATCAAGTTCTTAGTGGCATCAATTCTAAATCCGAAGAAATTACAGTGGGAAAGCCCCCTCTCACACAGCACACACACACGTACATACACGCACGCCCACATACACACACACACACGAGCTGTATGCAATGGACACGTACCTAGCATGGACATTCTTAATAATGAGTCCAGGTTTTTTAAATAAATTGGACCTAGAATTGTAAAAAAATAAATGATTATCTCGGAACGTTAACACTTGGATTTTCAAAAAGCTCCATAACATACACTTTAGGGAAGCAATTATATAGTAAATTTGAATATGTAGATATTTGTTAATTTCACTGTTGACAACAACAGTTAAGCAAAAGGCACATGTAATTGTCATTGAAGTTCAATTCTGTCAATTACATGAGACAGAACTGAACAGAAGAATGAAGATTCTTTGTGGTAATATTGCCAAGACTTAATTAATTATTACGCTATTTTCCACTTGCCATGAATATCATTTGAGCATGATTCATTACTTGAAAATCAATTTTCGATAACGGATATGTCATTCACATATGATTCATTGGCTTAAGAAGCAGAGCTATAAACTTAATCAAAATGAGCAGTATGGAATCAAATGCGTTTTAATGATGAGTATCTTTTTTCACTTCGTATTCCAGTACATGTTTGTTTATTATTTAAAGAACATCAATTTTGCTAATTTTCGAGGCTTTAATGATTTTCTACCTGCATATAATTTGGGCTAGGTTATGAGAAATTAAAAAAAAACTGTGATATTAATAACTTTTGTTTTATAACACAGGAATGTAGTCATTTACTGCAAGACAACTTTACAAACGACAATTTTGTAATATTTTTTTTTCCTATTAAACAACTTACCGACAAATTTAAATTGAATTGAAATGGTATTTTAAAAATAATTTTGAAAGTTATTTTTTTACTTGTTGCTCCTTTATATTGATTTACTAACTTGCTGGAAGACTTCTTATTTATATTCTTAGAGTTCATTTCAAATACATTTTAAGATACACACACACAAAGAAATCTTAAGCCAAAGTTTTAACAAAATAAATGAAATAATGTTCATATAGTATAACCTCCGTAATAAATAGAAGTTTTATCAAAATACTGATTATATGTATTTATCTGCGATGATTAATTAGTAGGCTTGTGTTAGAAATCCTCAGATCTTAATACAAATAGTAAAATTTTTCCCTCCATAAATACTGCATTAATATATAGGATGTTACATTGGGCACACGGATGGAGTTCCATTTCCCTTGTTATTGCATATTTTCAGCTATGAAACAAAATATGAATAATCCTCATGTTTTCACAATACATAAAAATGCGATAAAATGAATTTTTACGTTTGTTTCTCTCTTTTTCAATAATATGAAATTTTTGTGATAAACACTGAAATATAAGATGGAATTTAAATCTAAATCATACTCACATAACACATAATAATTTTTTAAAAAAAGGCTACTATTTACGGAGTTTATAGAACTATTGGAACAATGAGCTAGTGTTTATTAGAATAATAAATTTAATCAGATGTAATCTTACAAAAAACAATGATGAAAAAGAAATTACAAGAGCAAAAAGGAGACCAGTTTCTCGTACCAAACATATGAGTAAGAACTAAATTAAATATTAATTCTCTCCAAGATAATCATGGAGAAAAAGAGCCTTCTCTATCGATCTCAATGGAAATAAAATATACATTTTACTGTGTGTCAAAGTTTAAATAGTAAAATAAACATTTAAGTTTCTCGATTTTCATGATTTAAAAACTATGATATAAGATAGATTACTTCAGTGCAAAAATGTGCTTTGTAAACTTGCTTACAATTATAAGTTCCATTAAAAATTTGTCAAGTTATGAGCATTATATTCTGAATTGCTTAAATTTCAGCTCAGTCAAATACAGCAAAATCAAAAGCAAATTTAGCTCAATAACAAGAAACTAACAGATATTCCAAGTAAGAGTATCAAAATATTCAAATATTTTTATAGTCAAACGTTGCATAAATATAAATATTGTTTACTTTGAATGGTTAGAATGTATTGAATAAGAAATTCAAAATAGCTGTACGTTAAAGAGTGTCCTTTATTTTTTAATTCCAATGAGCTTATGTTCTTGTTTATTTATCACTTACATTATTTAGAAAGAGAAATAAAAATTATTCTCTTCAACAGCACTTTCATTTTGAATAAATCAAACAGACAAAGACAAAAGAATTATATTTATATTTGAGAAAGTAAAACAAATGCATTAATGCGTGTGGAATTTAAATATTGAAAACGTATAAGGATGTAAATGAAAAGATAACGAACAAAAAAATGTTGCAGTGAAACTTAGAATATGGGCATAAACAAACATAGTATACAAATACATTTTTTTTGTTGAATACATGCATTAAGTTTCCAGAAAAAAATATGTTTTTTCCCGAACCGTTTAAAAAAAGGAGGGAGGGAAGGGGATTTGGGTAATCATTTAAATTTGCATTGTTCTGATTAGAGAATACATACGAATTTAGATTTGAAAATTATAAAACAAATGTTGAACAAAAAATTTCTTCTTTTATTTAAAGCCGAACGAAAACTACAAGACATGTATAAGTTTATATTCAATCAGATTGTTAAAATATTTAACAAAAATGCTTCATGCTTGTATTTTTGTTGCTTTCTTGTTACTTGGTAATTAAATGTTAACTATAAAGTATTTGTTTAGTTTATATTAATGCTAATTCATCTAAGAGAAAAATATATTTAACTTAAAGGCTTAAAATAAAATAATATAAAATAATATTAATTCCATATAAAATAATTATATGGGATTAAGAATCCGTGTTTGAGAAAATATTTTTTTCTGAATAAATATATAATTTCATTTATTATGTCTAATTTTGTATTAGAGGAGGTTTTTGCTTTTTTATATATATAGTGTCATTATTTATTTATTTTGTAACTTATAACCTTGGGTGCTTGCCGTTTTGAAATATATTAGTAAAAAATATATTGTTTAAATAACTTTTTATTAGGTCTTAAAATGTAATGAAGTTGATTGTAGACCAAATGTTTGTTTTGAGTAAATTCAAATCTAAAAACTGAGATGTAATTGGCTGTATTTAATTAGTAACTTTTCTGACAAAATAAACTTAGAAACCATAGATAATTTCGTTCCACTTCAACTAAAAAAAAATATATCACTTCAGTTCCGGTTTTCGTTCCACCAAAAATAACGGTTTTCGGTTCCGTTGAGAATGAATAATTTTATTTTATGTGAATTCTTATTTGTGCTAAAAATATGGTTCTATCATAAACAAAATATGTACATGTAATGATGATAATTATATGGCTGACGCGTTAAATTAGAAAATGTTTATACGATGGTTACAGTAACAAAGCGACTGAAGATACATCGGACCAAAATAAACCGATATCTTTTTACAGCAGTTTCGGTTCGAAACCCTGCTTAGAACAATAATATAAAAATTCTATGTATATATATTGATATATTATCCATATGCATTTCAATTACAATTGAAGGAACGTTAAGAAATGCACGATTCCTCTAAATATTGAAGAAACTAAAGAGAACTGCATTAAAATGCTTTGAACTTTTTAGGTATAATTGATTAGCACTAAGCATTAACTATAGAATAATTCTGGGAACAGTCGTCAAAAAGTGGCACAATTCAATCAGTTTTACAGTTCTTATAGCATCTAGACAAGAACGTAATCATTCCTAATACTTCTACCTATCTGAATTTAAGTGGCTTTAAAAATAAATCACCTAATTTTCAATGAGTATCTCAAAAAATTATAACAATGAAAAATATTCTACTTTACATTCATCACAGGTTTTTCTACAAAAAATGTACAAGGTTTTAGTTGCAAAATACAGGAAAAAGTCATTTTTATGAAAAATACAAATTATATTTTTTCCCAAATTATAAATTTAACACAGTGCTTCTCAAACTTTCAATACTTGTGACCCAATTTTCAATCAGAATTTTCATAGCACCCACATCCATACCATAACAATGTATTTATTTCAAAATTAACGTACTAAAAGCTGCATGCTAATGCTACAATATGACTTTAATTATAAAGCGTACAAATTATCAAGATAAGTATTAAATTTTGTGTATAATTTCCTTTATAACAACACCATGGGAGTCACTAGTAAGTATTAACCTTGTTCTTAACTTAGTTTGGATAACTTAGTTATCAAATGCGTTATATCAATGTAAATGTATATTTTAATTTTTTTATTATGCCAGAATGTATTTTGTTTTGCTTTCTTTCAGTATATTTGGAATTAAAAAAAAATTTAACTTTTTGATATGCTCGCGGCCCCCTTGTAATGTTATCACAACCCCAAGATGGTCACGTCCCACAGTTTGAGAAACGCTGATATAACAAAAGTGAAATAATATATATATATATATATAGAATAGTTTAATTTTTCAAGTAAAATTGTTTAATTTTAACTTTTTAATTTTTCAAGTATAATGGTTTAATTTTAACCTTTTGATTTTTAATTTTTAAATTTTTTTTTTGAAATTTGGATATTTTCCAATTAACTTACCAAGTTGCAATAGGGGGAAGGTAGGCGCCATCAAACTAGTTTAACCCCACTTATCGGTCCTAAGTCCGAGATTGCACTTGGATATTTTATAAATTTTTTATTTTATTTTATAATTTTTTAATTTTGTTTGATAACGTTGGAATTTTAACTTTTAAATTCGCCATTGATTTTTTGAAATGGGATTTAGTATGATAAGACTCATATATTTCAGTTGATAATTGTGATTGATTTTATATATTTAAATATTTTTCATTCAGATGTTGGGCTGCTTTGCGCCTGCATGTGTATGAATTCACTGGTATATAATATCTTAATGATTCGAATATAAATTTTAAGACCAAGAATATATAGTTGATTTTGATTTCTTAATAGAATAAGAATTTTAGCTATTGATAATATATTTTGTTTACATTTGATTACTTTTTAACTATTGTGTTTTTTGAATTTTCTTATTATGTTGTTTGGTTTTCCAATGTTCATTTTTAAAATACATTTTAATGGTATTTCAATGCTTATTTTCTTATATACATATCTATAAAAATGTATGCTGTCTCTGAGTCATGTGCAGTTGAAGGTTTCACGAAGATTGATTTAGCACTTAGTTTTGATTCATGTGTTTGACATGAATATTCATATGTTAATCTCATGGTGTGTGATTTATTTTGAGACTTGAGAGTTTAGTTCTGAGTATGTGGATGAGGAGAATATAAAGTAATTTTAATGGAATTTTTATATATATTAACTCAAACAAAATTATATTAAAGATTTGTATATTTTTAAAGACTGACAACTTGGCTTTCAATTTTGATTGTCATTGCTCGGTGGTACAATATGATGGTCTTTGTGCTATCTTCAATCAATTACCATTAGAGAGAGAATGATACTTTTTTGGTTATGATGGAATATGTGATAAAATGAGACACAGTTACATAAGAGTGATTTGGAGGAAGATAGAGGGCGCAGACAATATGAGACAGCATGCAAAAAAATTATCAATAAAATAAAAATAAAAAAAAAAACGTTAGCTTCTTTTTCGTTGGTTAATGAGGAATTTACGAAGTTAGGAATACATGATAATGCAAACATTAAGAGATATAAAACGCGTATTATTTGGAATACTGGATTTGTAGGGAATTTCTATGATGTATCGAAGTGGAGGAATTATGAATCGAAATGTAATTATTTTAAATATGACGAAACATTTGATAATAAGTATCATAGTGATTCAGATCATTTAAAATTGAGATTTAGAAAATGTGGGGATAAAAGATGCAAAACCTGCCCCATGATGCAACGTGAACAGAATAATGAAGAATCAGAATTTAAGTTCTGTAAAACATTCATTTGCATATATATGTTGACATGTGGTGTCTGCGGCTTTAAACATATAGGTCAAACATCAGGAGCTATGAACCTGAGAATAACCCAACATAGATCTGACATTGGAAAAAATACATCAACAAAAAATATAGGAAGAATAGAAATACAACATTTTAATAAACATAGTTTTGAAGGTGTTGCGTTAAATATTATTAAAATTGTTCCAAATAAGATAAACAGACTATGGTATGAAAACGTTTACATAGGTATTTATAATGCTATGTATCCTTACGGATTGAATGTAATATGGAATAATAAAAATTTAATCCAGGCAGTGAAACAAAATGATAAAGAATCTATTTATAATAGTAGAAATAATAGTAATAAGACTAAAAGGGTTGGTAAAGGTGGACGCAAAAAGAGAGAAAATAGAGATATAGATACAATTAAAAAAGAAGTAAATAATTTATTACAAGACTTTTAGAATAATTTTAGTGTTGAAAAATAAAGTATTTTTTTATTTGGACTTAATAAAAAGGAAATAATAATAGTTTTAAATTTATTAAAAAGTATTAGATTAAAAGATAATCATGGATCACACTTGGTAATGGATCTATGCAAATATATTACAAATAGATTAAAAATAAAAATAGACTCTAAGGAGGTTTATAATATAGAATATTGTACTTTGCTATACATGAATAAATCATATAATGGGATAAAATTTTCTGAAATATTTGGGAAACACATGGATTTATTCCTGATGAGAAATGTGTTAATAAAACGAGAGTCCAGGTATAATAAAAAAATTAGTAGATCAATTTTTAACTATAATAGTATTAAGGAATTGGTAGATAAAAAAGAATGTGGTTGCAATGAATGCAAGAATTACATAGACGAATATCATGGGCACGTAATAACTGGCAACTTAGAAATAGTACATGATGACACACACACACAGAAATTAAGAGAAATTATGAGCAAAGGTACTGGTTATCGATTGACTATTTCAAACAGCAATTTAAATGTGAGAAAACAACTATCAGAAGATATTAATAAATTTATTCTAAATGTTGCAATTAAATATAATTTACCTACTTAGGCTTTTAAAGAATATGGTTTTCATGTCCTCAAGGACTTAATGAATTTTAATTTTAGAACAAAAAATGAAGATTTTTATAGAAAAATTAAGGGACCAATAGAAAACTTACAAAAACACTTTGTGATTGTCTATGTAGATAAAGTCCCAGGAAATTATGCAATTATGTGTAAATATTATTATAGTAAATTAATAAATGATCATATACAAAATAATAATGCATATGATGTAAGTAAATTTAGTATGAAAGAAATTAACAACAGATTATTGGCATTTTGTAAACAATTAAATATTTCTAGCAATAAAATTAAATATCCCCATATATTTCTGACACCTAAATTTCATAAGAATCCAATCAAATTCCGCAGTGTAACAAATGGGTTCAATACTTATATATCCAAATCGGGAAGAATTTTACAGTCCATATTACAAGATATAATAGACAAATTTAAGGATACTTCTATTATAAAAAACAGCCATGATGTAATAAAGAAAGTGGATCAACAACATGTATTTTCTGTGAATGGGTTCGATTTCGAAGATTTATTTAACTCTATTAAAATAGAAGATATAATTCAGGTACTTTCAGATGCATATGAGAAATATGATTTGAATAATTACATTAGTTTTGAAAAGTTCAATACACTTATTCGTTTTGTAATACAGGAGAACTTCATTATTTTTGATAACAAAATTTTATAAACAAATCAAAGGATTGTCTCAGGGTGGCCCAGCCAGTAATAGTCTCGCTAACCTGTATTTATACCACTATGAATCAATTCGAGGAAAGGAACCCTCTTGCCTCTTATTAAGATACATAGATGATTTAATTGTTATAGGTCATGATAGGTAATTTAAAACTAGCATTAATTTTTATCCGGAATATCTAAAATTAATACAGACGAATTTTAACTCAAACAGAGTTGAATTTTTAGATTTAGATTTAACTATTATTGACAACAAATTATATAGCAATATATATGATAAAAGGGAAGCATTTAAATTCAATGTCATAAAGATACCAAACTTCAATAGTTGCCTACATATATCTGTATTTAGAAATATAATTTTAAATTTTCTGAGGAGAAATAATAATTTAACTACGCACAATATTGATAAATTCAAGAATATCCAGAAATTTATATTGTGTTGCATACAGAATGATTATCCCATCAACTTCCTGAGAAAACATATAGATCAGAAATATTTCTTAAAAATATTTTTAAACTTGTAAAAGCACAAATCCACCACACAACATTAGGTCCACAAAGTCAGCTTGTTAGTTGTCCAGCTGTGAAGTATTTATGCATTCCACACAGGATACATTTTAATACACACTTAGACCAATATTTACACGACTACACTTTAAAATTATTTATGACCAATTAAACATATATATGTCCAATCACACATTTATGACCAATCAAGCAAGTTTTTTACTTGCGGTCTGGTTTGCATCTAATGCCAAGTGTTCAAACTCTAGTGTTAGATCATGAATCGTTTGAATTAACATGGTATTGGTAGATGTTATGAGCAAATTATGGATGTGGTAATTGATATATTAAATATGAAATGTCATGCTATAAGATATGGATTGTATTCTTGATGGGATACTCTTTGGTGAGTTTTAATGATTTACGCTATTCATTTGTGAATAAACTGTGTTTTTAATTTGAACATTCGGTTTTTTAGAATTTTTTAATTTGAACTTTCGGATTTTTTAGTTTGAACTTTTTGATTTTAGATATTTATTAATTTGAAATTTCGGATCTCAAACATTTTTTAATTTGAACTTTCGGATCTCAAATATTTTTTATACATATACAACTATTTTTTATACCTATACAACTATTTTAAAGATGAGTGCATCATCTTGGGTGTTTTATGGTTCACTTATATTATGCCCTAAATTGTTTTCAAATTTTAATATTTTAATGTTGTAATATCTTTCAGAATGCGATGGCGAATAGTTTAAATTTTCAAGTATAATGGTTTAATTTTAACTTTTTAATTTTTCAAGTAAAATGGTTTAATTTTAACCTTTTGATTTTTAATTTTTAAAAATTTTTTTTGAAATTTGGATATTTTCCAATTAACTTACCAAGTTGCAATAGGGGGGAGGTAGGCGCCACATCAAACTAGTTTAACCCCACTTATCGGTCCTAAGTCCGAGATTGCACTTGGATATTTTATAAAATTTTTATTCTGTTTTATAATTTTTTAATTTTGTTTGAAAACGTTGGAATTTTATCTTTTAAATTCGCCATTGATATTTTGAAATGGGATTTAGTATGATAACTCATATATTTCACTTTTTCAATTGATAATTGTGATTGATTTTATATATTTAAATATATATATATATATATATATATATATATATATATATATATATAAATCAAATAAATTATTCATTTTTATATTCTTACATTAGATTTGTTATTAATATTCCTTTATATCATGAATTTACCAAAATTATCTGTAAAATTTTACGGAAATATTCCATTTTGAAATAAGATGTCTGAAAAATACTTAAAAAAATTGAATATTTTCCCTTGTAATACATTCCACACACACACACACATACATGAATTGTATTTCTTAATCAGACATTTAAGTGTTGTAATAAAAAATGAGAAATGTATACATAATATAATTCTTATTGAGATATTTCACAAAATACGGCCCTTAGGGCTCCCGTAGTCCCACCATGAATTTCTGAGCCTAATGTTATTTCTCTTGAACTGAGATTATTTACTTCTAAAAACCAGGGTACTGCTTTTAATTAGAAAGAAAGAAAAAATAACACAAAAATATTAAAAGAAAGGGAATATTTCTCCAGAGAGATTACGATTATCTTTTTTATGATCTTAGAAATAATTTTAAAATGTAGACTAAAAGTATAAAAATTTTAATCCAAAGCACTTAAGAGTCAGAATTATTTTCAGTCTAATAGGAGTAATAAATCAATAAATCACACACGCGAGAGAAATTTTTTATTTTTTAATGATCTTGCAAATGTAACTTTGCAAATTTTTAAAATTAACTTTGTTACAATTTTAGACCAGTCATTGTTGCAATATGATGGAAGGGAGAGGAAAACAATGAATTTCCCAATTTTTATGGAATGATGCATATTATCATATATAACATGTGTACAATAGTTAAAAGATGATTTATGACCCAATTTGTAGGTTGTGTATAACAGTTGTGATTTTTTTCTTAAAATTTCAAACAATTTCATATAATTTCACAAAAAGGTTTAAGGTATTCGACTACGTTCGGAACCATGATTTTAAAAAAGCGCATAAATGGATAATTTTCGTGATATTTAGTGTCACTCAGATTAGAATACATGCATAAAATTGTTTTAAGGACATTTTGCCAAAAAAAAAATATTTAAATATAATATTTTGGCAAAAAATTAACTTAGAATAATCTTTTTTCCAAATGTTGTCCTTCTAAGAAATATGGTTCTATTATAATAATATTTTGCCTGTATACAGTTCAGATCTCTCTACAGAGGCTCAACTAGAATTTTTGAAAGATTCCCATTATTTCCAGAGTCACCATCCATTGAAATAATTATTGGCATTTTTTTCTTAAAATTCCTCCCCTTAGTTGTCGTAAAATATGAATAAACCCACTTTTAAGTTATATATTTCAAAAAATTATACTTGTGCCTCTGGACGTAGGTCTGAGCTATATACAGACAAAATATAATTATAATAGAAGCATTTTTCACAAAAGGAAAACATTTGGGAAAAAGGATTATTCTAAGTTAATTTTTTCCGAAATATTGTATTTAAATAATTGTTTTGGTCAAAATGTGCTTAAAACAATTTTATGCATATATTCTAATCTGAGTGACACGAAATATCATGAAAATTATCCATTCATGTGCCTTTTTAAAATCACTGTTCCGAACGTAGTCGGATACTTTAAGTGCAGTCTCGTTATTTTCTTAAAACACAATACATGCTGCACTTGAAAAATACTACAAATATTATGCATTTCACATGTGATTATGTAAGGAGGGAAAATCAAAGATTAGGGGGGGTGTAGAATTTTGAATTTTGTTAAAGTTTTAAAGGAATGTAACATATATATATATATATATATATATATATATATATATATATATATATATATATATATATATATATATATATATATATATATATATATATATACGCCTTGAAGACTCGAGTAACCTGGATCCAAAGAGTTTTATTAGGATTGAATTTACATCTGGGAGCTAAAGCCTTAGGTTGTTCCATGTATGTATTTGTCAATCATCTTGGATGGTATAGAAGTAAAACTAAATATGTTTGGCAAGAAGGCCTTACAATCATTTATCTCAAAGTATGGAGGCAATAAAAATTACCTATTTGCTGAAAAAATATGCTCTGATAGGTCGATTCAAGGAATGGTTCATTGACACAGACTTGCTACTGCCCGTGATGCTCAAAACCATCTGCCCTCATCATTGGATGCGAAGATAACCAGACAGAAATGTTGCACGATTTGTTTTACCTGCATTTCAGCCATGAATGGGCACCATCTCCAGCACAGTATTTCAGCAGAGCGAGGAACCTCATGCCACGTGATGAATTATAAATAACCTGAATGGAATCGGCATCATTCACTTTATTGGCAGCTTCCCTCATTTCCCTTCCCATTAAACATATGTAGGTCCTTATCGGAGCGGCAGAGATCTACGCTCCATATGCGTATATTGTACAGGAATTGAGATCTGCAGTGGACATGACGTAGCAAATATTATCTCTGGATATATTATTAATTACCCTCATTGACTCTATATCTCGCCAGTTACAGGTTGATGTAACAGCCTGTGGAGGCCACAGCAAACACTGAACTAAAAAGTCTAATATATATTTGTAAGGGGGTTTCTTTAATTATTTAAATATGGACCATTCTTGTTATATTTACATCGTCACGTGCATTCTTTCATGGTGTTGCGATTTCCCTTCTGGGATATCAGAAATGAATGACCCATTTACAAAATTTAAAAATTTCTAGATGAGTAGGTAGAAACTGATCATTAATATGCCATTGTAAAGATAAAAAGTGAAGTTTTGAGTTTGTAACATTGTTTTTGTCATATAGGGGGCAGCAATGTTGTAATTGTGAACAGAAGTGGAAATGGTGTCACAGTGGGGGAAGGCATTTTGTGAGCTCTCGTTTGCAAAAAAAAATATATCAGTAATCATGGTTCATCTTGAATTTCGGAGAATGTACCATAGAAATACACCGATATTTAATAGTATAAGATGGTTTAAACAGTTCCAGGAAATTGAATGCTTTTGTAAAGGCAAAAGTTCAGGGCGATCAGGTTCGCAATAATGCTATACGGGTGACTAAAGGAAGACACATTTAACACATTTGTGAAACAAATTTTACTTTACGTCAGGAAACGTTACGTACGAAAAAAAATCATATTTTACCTTCAACACTTAACTTCACAATTTTTTAAATTTCTATGAGAAAATTGTATCAGCTAGTTCTCAAGTAATAATAAAAGGGAAAAATATGAAAAAAATCAAGCAGTTTTAAATTGAATTTCCGTCATTCTTTTGTTTGGTACAGAAGTGCAACATTGCGCAGTAGTGCAGTAAATTACAAAACATTTTTTATATGATGATTTATTATTCATCATAAAATGTTTAAATCTCTTATCTGGTAATTTATTTCGTCAATAAACAAGAGGAAGTATAAAAAATATAATGGGTTCTTTTTATAGCAAAAACACAGTTCTTGAGGCATCAGAGATTTTTATAAATGTTGAGATTTCTGGAAAAAATGTATTTCCATTTAATGACAAAATTAGCATGTATTTCATTGCATTAATCTTTTTTTTTCTCAGATAATTGATTTGTAGGTTATTAAAAATATTGAGTCTGTGTGTTAAATTAAAATAAATCATATGTTGTAGAAATGCAACAGTGCGAAGTTAAGGGTTACAATTACACCTTAATTATCATTTTTTTTGTTTATTCATCTAGGAATTATTAAATTTCGTAATCAGGTCATGCATTTCTGATAACTCTGTATATATATGAGTGTGTGTGTGTGTGTGTAAGTAATAATTCCCCCAAGCATCCTTTTAATTAACTCTTTTAATAATATTCAAATAATCTTTTAATTATTTGGTTTGAAACTATCACCCTGATCTTAATCATAATCGACTAATAATATTAAATCATGAATCCCTTTCCCGCACATTGTAGCCAATCAGAGCTCTTATTACAAAAATGTAATGGTGTTCACCGTCGAGAATAAAAACCGATGTCTCTGGGAACCCTCTCTCTTCTCTCTTTTGTCTGTTTGCCTTCATCATGTAATCATCCGGCATATATTACTTTATGTTATATTTATTTCATGTTAAAATTGTACTTTTCACAAGCAATGCCGCCCCTAACGTTATAATGGCGATTCAATGAGAACTTGGCGAAATCTTGGCGGTAGTGCCAAGCTGGCATCATTTTTGGCGACCATTTTGGCGTCATTGACGACCATGATATTGATTGGCGAGTTCGGAACGCTCTGGACTCTTCTAGAAAGTAGTAGATCTCTCCACTTGTATCACGTTCAATGACACGAGAGGATATATTTGTGGAAGTTTCTGTCGCGCCTATAAAAAGATGCTTGCCGGTACGGCGATCAGTCTTGATTAAGCCAGCGAGTAGTGAGGATTGTTTTGACTAGCGATTAGCTCAGCTGGGCTTGTGAATAATCTTTACGTACGTGTATTTTTAAACACTGGTGATTGTGTTTGATTGCTGTTGAAGGTGTGAAGACCTTCGGATATTTACCCTGCGAATATTGCTGCTGAATTCTGTATTAAAGGATTGAATTTTCGATAATAATTTCACATCGCTCTTAAAGAGCTTTTTATTTTCTTTGTGATTGTTTTTGCATAAAATCCTAGAACCCGGACTTACGTAACAATGTATATATGTATGTATTTGTTCATGAGGGGTTCCCAAAATAACCTTAATAATGACTATGGGAAATGGAGGGGGGAAATTATGAGAAAAAACTACGCACATTTTGTTTACTGTCAAGAATGAAACAACTATTTCCAAGTTCAGTCCACGCAAAGGCTTCTTGGGTAATTTTGTTAAATTGCAATGTTTTTTTTCTTTAAAGCAGTTTCGCTAGGTCCTCTTTTAAATAATATAAGTTATATTAGAGAATAGCCAGTGGCTGTAAAAATTTGTTACGTGATCGGGACAAATGACCTATGACCTCTCGAGTTATTAAATATAACCTTCAAGGATAGCTCTATTGAAAAAATTCAAGTGTGCGATTAATTTTCTCGTTTCAAAAAAGTAAAAGCCTGAAGCTAAATATTCTTCAACTTCTCGAACAGATGAAAGTATAGAATTAAAGTATGAATATTTTGGAAAATATGTTCTTATTCTGGAAAAACAATGA
The DNA here is from genome assembly GCA_019973935.1 of Trichonephila clavipes. Lineage (NCBI taxonomy): Eukaryota > Metazoa > Arthropoda > Arachnida > Araneae > Nephilidae > Trichonephila > Trichonephila clavipes. The sequence continues at coordinate 3,676,370 of BMAU01011056.1, read as the reverse complement.
CAGATCATTGAAAAGATAAATAAGTTAAACGAGCCCTTTTGAAATTTGGTTAAGCATATTTTACTAAACAATGTGGAAATTAAAAGTGTTGTTTCGAAACTTTTTTTAAGGTTCTGACGTGTTTAAGGTTAAAGCTTCTTCAATGTTAGCCAGCATCAAGTGCCCCCCAATTTTTTCTTCTAGTTATTTACTATTTCAAAGGAAGCCTAATAAAATTTGTAAATTACATCATTTTATATTTTGTATATCAATGCTAGCAATGAATATCAAGCCATTTATATTGATTTTTTTAAAATTCTTCAAAGCCAAATTTTTACATAAAAGTTAATTTTTTTACTAAACACCACACACACAAACGAAATAGAGAAACTGAGAAATATAAATGAAATTCTAGATTTGTGTTACTGTTTTTTTTATATAAAAAAAGCGAAGGAGATGAAAATATTCTATTTTGAAAATAAGTTTTAAAAGGAGACTTATTAAGTACATTGAACACGAAATGTAATTTCCAAGAGTAAAAAGTGTATTTTTCTTATTTTTGAAATAAAATGAATGCTTTGTAAACGATATGACCAACTGATGAATATAAGATCGCAGTTGTTGTTGTTCTTTGTGTTAAATCAATAGTATGGCTGTGTTAGAAAATATTCGTACATTAAAATCTTGATATGTGATTTGAAATAAAAAGAGACCGTATTTTATTTCTGATTAAGGGATGATTTTTAAATAAAATAATAACTTAACAATCATATAAAAATTACATTTTATTTCTTTTACAAAAATATATTTGTAAAATGTAATATAAATTATGCTGAAATATATTTGTGCATTACATTATTTAAATAATGCAGCCTGAATTCCGTCTTCTAAAATATATAGTCACTGCATTACTTACTCATTTAAAGCGTTTCAAGGCTGTTTTTTGCGGTATTATCTTAAATCAACATTCTTAGAATGCTTTAGTAAGATTCTAAAGGTAAAGAAATAAAGTAAATAAAAATATTTAAAAAAAATCATCTGGATCAAGTGCTTTGAAAAGATACAATAAAATTGCTCCTGAAACTTAATTTAATTTGTCGTTTGAAAAAAAGATTACATAACATCAAAATTGTATTCCATAATTTCCTGATCAGCTAAAATTATTTTTTTACAGTTATATCCTTAAGAATATGGATTAAAGTTTATGAAGATACAGATATCTCTAAAATAATATGTTTCTTCAAAATAATGTGAATGTGTGTAGTATTAAACACATCTTTCAAAAATTAGTTTAACCCTTCATAAATCTGTATCTTGCTTTAATTATATAAATTTTATTTTAAAAGATCTAATTATTTGAGATATTTTGTTAAAGCAGTGTTTCTCAAACTTTCAATACTGGCGACCCAATTTTCAATCATAATTTTTGTCGCGCCTCCCCTGCACAACAATAATGTATTTACTGCAATAAAAATTCACTTTGAGAGAGAGACGCTAAAGTTACAATACGATATTAATTATAAACCATACAAATTAATACGATAAGTATATTAAATTTTGTGTATATGTAACTTTTAAGTAATATATATTTTAAGAAAAAATTACTTAAAATATATATTACTTACTTATTATTATGTTATTTTTCTTTCTCTAATTTTTAAATTGGAACAGATCGCAAAATGATGCATTTAATTAAAGATTTATTTCCTTCGGCATCCATTTCTCAAAGTACAAATGTCATTAGAAAAATAGTCTGGTCAATGTTGCTCTCTATCATACCCATCACATCTGGCATTATAGGGTACGTTTGCGTGAGTCTGGGCAACCTATCGGACGTCTGCGCAAAACATGTAAAAATGCTTTTCCTCGTACAATTCCAGTCAGTTTTGGTCGACTCGATACTCCTATAGCTACCGAATCTAGCTTGAATCTACATTTTTTTAAATTTACACGTTAATTGTAATTCACGGTAATTAAGTATTTACGGCAGTAGATTAAAGCAATATCATACATACATTTTTAAGTCGTAAGCGAACATTCGATGATAATTAAGAATCATCAAGTACACAGACGAACGAGCATGGTTCTGACAATTAAATCAAGGCGATATTCTCAAGAATACTTAAATTTTGGATTTACCACTACTGAAGTAAATGATGGAAAAAAAGCGCCTGCTCGATATGTGTTAAAACTTACAAATCTGTAGAACAGTTGTTGTTTTTAAAACATGTAAAATCATTTAGTTATGTTGGCAAAGAATTTTAAAAAGTATTTTCCGGATGAGGACAGCTTGGTAGCAAGTGATGGGAGGTCGTCGGTCCCCAAAGTTACAACGGCAGTTTGTACATTTGCCCTGTTTACAGGAAACGGATTTAAAAGGAATTTCGGGGATGCCTCAGGTCAACGGACTCTATGGCGGGTGAAGCTGTATCCTTGCACAGCTTGTTGGCCAATCGGAATTGTAAAATTTACCGCCAGAACTTTGAAGCGGATGATTTTCCGAGTGGTGCGGTCGCCCCTTTATAAGGGTTGGCGCGCGAATTCTCGGGGCTTTTTACTCCTTCTTCGTCTGCCAGAAAAACCTCCACAGCCGGGAAGCGCACCTGCTACCCGAGGTCAACCCCCTCCGTCGCTCTCTCCCCTCCTTCAAAGCTAAGTAGTATTCAGTTATGTGTCACTTAATTTTAATTTTATTGTTTAATAAATTAATTGTTACTTTAAAGAACCGGCCTTTTAATTTAGTGTACTGTTTTATTGTTTTTTGAGGATTTAGTGTTTAATTTTAACTTAAGCTATGATGCGACGTGACGTATCTGTAGAACCTGGGTAATTGAAATTGGGTTTAGTGAATTGATTAATCTTTTAAGTCAAACCGGCGTCGCTTTACAAGTTACGGGGGGATTTATTTCAAGATACTCCAGAAGCGCTCTCAACTTCCGAAGAAGAAATCTTCATAGATTTCACATCCCGTGAAAAATTAAAAGGCAATTTTGTAATAAATCCCTCTTTGAATTTTCGGTAGAGGTGGATGAGGAATTATCGGTACTGAAAACAGAAGCACTTCGTATACTATTACCATTTTCAACATCCTACCTTTGTTAAACCGGATTTTCTGCGGTGGATGCTTTGAAGACAAAATATAGATCTCAGCTAAATATAGAAAAATAACTCAGAGTGTCAATTTCTGATATTAAACCTTCCTTTGAAAAACTTTCCTCTACAAGACAAGCCCCCTAATAATTATTAAACTTGTTCTAAACTTAGTAATAAGATTGATTGATTGAATATTAACGTCGCACTGTTCAGCTGCACGAGGGCTTTTGACGACGGACCACGTAATTTTGAACCATGGTCAAATGACGTGACACCTGAGCTGGCACCCCTCTCTCCTAACTACCACACCACACCAAAGGAGGACGTTTCCACTCTCGACAGATTTAACGTGCATCGCTGCCCTACACGGTGGGTCTTTAGTTTTACTGGGCTCGAACTCGTGACAAGGCAAGCCACGATCCGATACCTATACCACTCGGCTACCGCGGCCAAATTTAGTACTAAGAAATTATTTATAAAATACCTTCTTCAGTACTGACATTAAACGTATACTGGCTGAAACACCGACTTTTCGCACGAGTACATTTTTTAAAAAAATAAAACATTATTCTTGATATAATAGCCGAACTGAAAGGAGAGTACAACTGCGTGCACGGCATTGTATACAAAAATGTAAAATGATTTTTTTAGATAAAGACTATAATTTAAATAACTGTTTAAAAGAACTGTATTTTAAACCTCACAGAATTAGCATTTAGAATTAATGTTAAATAATGAAAAAGAATATAAAATTCCGATGAAGAATAATTGTGTTACTTTTTAACATTTACAGCGAGAAGACTTCAAAATATTTTAACCCGGGAGCAGGCGCGTACTCGATACTAACGCTAATGGTAGTGCGGGGGGATTCAGTTACCCCACTCATTTGTTTATAATTAGTTTTACTGTACATGATACAAATCGGAATTCTAGTGAATATTTTAATTTATAGAAAGTATACTTACCTTCTTTCAAGGACTATTCAATTCTTTGATTATTTGAGAAAAAATCCAATAAAACTGAACTACAAGACAATAATAAAGGACGTAAGTTAGACACTTTTCACTAATATTACAGAAATATTAAATCAATTAATTCTTTTCCAAATATCGTAAAACTCTATTATTTACAATTTCCCTAAGCGAAAAGCAAACGCATAAAGATGGGACGGAACTCATATTGAATAACCATACCATAAGATTGAAGGTCAATCAAATGATTAGCAAACGTACTATGCAGCCTGGCTGAAAAGTGAATCATGTCTCCCTTTTCTTTTTCTACAACTAATGTACAGTATTTCAATAATAATTACAGTGATGAATTGTTTATCTTCTTAGAATTTTTCTCAGGGTCTGGGTTTCGTTTTTTTCTTTTAACGAGTAATATTTTATGTTAAAACGTAATTAAAAAATCTCTCAATGAGGAAATACAGCAAATAAATCAAATGTTTTTTTTTCTTTAATTTGGTTTTGGGATCAAATTAGCTATTTGATGACGGAAAAAAGCCAGATATTAAACATAAATTATGTCAGTGTTGTGTGTATTTTTTTTATTATGGAAAAAAGCATTTTGTTTTACTTCTCTTTCCGGTTATTTTTTTAAAAAAAAATCTTTAAATTTTCGATATGCTCGCGCAAACAAAAGAAGGAGTCAGAATGTTCCAAAATTCATCTTGCTTAAGGGAATAAAAAAATTAAAACTTATATAAGGTATAAAACTTTCTAAAATACTTCATTAAAAAAAACCTACATATTATTGTTTATAAAATAATTCACACACGTTCATCTTTACTTAACTATCTGCTTACCGAATATATATATGTATGTGTGTGTGTGTATGGTTGTATGTGTGTGTGTGTATTCAAATAATTAAAGGAAGATTTATCTAGAAAAAAGGAGAATTTTTAAAAATAACTTTATTTACAAAGTTACAAATTTAAATTAAATAACTTACTGTTATGCTTTTTTCAAATGTCACATATTAATGTTAAAATCAAATGCATTTTCAATACATACATATATCTTCAGGGAGTTTTTAACTTTTATTCAAAAACAAGATTATGTCGAATAAGCATAAAATAACATTATTTGATGATTAATTTTAAATTACTTAGCTTTGCTTGAAGATGACATCTGCAATTTCGAAATATTAAATACTTTTCTCTTAAAACTCACTTTCTTAAAATATCTTATACCTTAAGGAAATAAAAGCAAACTAATTCATACACATGGTGCCTGAAGATGAACTGCACCATCTAGAACTTATTCAATTACTTTGGTATGTAGCGAAATTTTCTATTTCGCATTTTGAATTCAATATGATTGTTTTTCCGAGACGAAATGTTTAATCAAAGGCATTTAAAATAAACATAGAAAAAAAGGAAAGGAAAGGAATAGTGGGAAGGAAGTGCAATATTTTATGCAAATCAATTTATCGTTCTTTGTTTTCTCCCATACGAAAAGAATTACCCGATTATATTTCCTCCCAATAAGAACAAAATTTCTCCATTTTGAAGCCCGCATTCTCTGTATTCTTTCTCTTTTTTTTAGTGTTATTAAGACAAATATCCCGTGGCTTAAGGGAAGAGAATGTTGGAAAGAAAGAACTCCAAACTGCGATAATTGATTTTTACCCTTTGTTAGTCTGTCTCCCTGGGGAATGAGATATCTTTTTTCATACATCATTGCATCGGATTCAGCACTGTATGAACTCGTTCGCCAGTCTGCATTAAAGAAGTATTGGTTAGAATAAAGAACTTAATTTAATAAAAAAACTTAAAAGCACTCTTTTTTCAAAAATCCGGACCGCTTGTTGGACTTTCAGTTTTTTTCCCCAAAAAAATCGTTTCTTGCATAGTCATGTAACTAATATATATATTTATATATATATATATTAAAAAGAGGAATTAAATTGGAGAAAAATACTTGGCACAACAACATTATTATTTTATTCATTTGATAAAATAAGAATAAGAGGGACATTATTTTGTGAATAGGAATGTGTTTATATATCGAGTTTAAAATAATCAAGTGTTCGTAATGTTAGAAATCAAAATCTTTACAAAATTATCAAAGTATTTAATATACTGCAAAACAACGCTGGACTTTGACACATTATCCTAAGGGTATGGGAAATTCTATATTTACTTTAATGAGTAGTGTAGATTTTATGGGTTGTATTCTTTGATTTTAAAATGCCGTAAAATTCGGCGTATAATTCGCCCTTTTAACACACAAAAAATAAGACTGAAATTTGTGAGTGCGCGTTATACGCCGGGTATAAAAATTATATCTTTAACAATAAAAAAATGATAGACTTCAAAAAATGTCGAAATACTGTTTATTTTAATTAAAATAAGTTGCATTCCTTAGGAATTTAAACAATTATAGTTCTAGAAGTATACTACTTTTTTAAATAGCTGGGTTAATACCTCGAATAAATGTCTTCAAAATATAAGACTATTGCATACGAACATTTCAGATTTCTTCGTAAAAACGGAGTGTGCGTTATACGACGAATATACCTTAAAATTAAAAAAATGAAGCTCGAAAGTGTAGTGTCCATGCTATACGCCGGATTTTACGGTAATTAAATATTCGGATGCATTTATAATCTAGATTTGAACGATAAATAAAACAAAAAAGAAAATTTACCAATGTTTTATATGATTCCTAAACACAGTATAAAATGAAATTTATTATATCTAGTTATGAAAGACTACTAGTATTTACTGGGACACTTCGCTGGGTATTTCATGATTTCATATATATGGCTATAAACAGAATTTTTAATTCATTAAAGCTTTCATATGTAATGAAAAACATTCTTATAACCTTTACCTCTTGATTTAAAATAAGGATTTTAATTTCTAAAGTACAAATATGTACGACCAACAGCTCAAAATCGGGAATTTTATGTATAATGACCTTTAACCCATGATGTTACAATTCACAAAGTTCGTTCTTTGTGGATCTATGCTCAACAAAAATCATGCTTACGAAATTTTAAGTCTGTAGAGATATAATAGAGAAGCCCACTGGCAGAGTGGTAGTGTATCGCACTTTCATGATTTAGATCAGGGATTTAAAACTAAGGACTGGGTAAGGCCTACTCAGCCTTTTATTCTTTCAATGGGTAAATAAATGCTCAAGCCTGCTTGGGAAGTAAACATTCGAAGTCTTACGTCAGACTGACCATCTGTCCAGAATATTTGCTCATACACCTCAGTCCCAGATCATAAAAACTGAGATTGGTACAATACGCCTTGCCTCTCAGGGGCTGTTGAGCCACTGAGTTTAGAATTTAGATATAATAGTCCAAAAATGGGAACATTTTATTTATACAACCCCTTAACATCTCTTGGCATTTGAATTACGTAAAACCCGTTCATAGCGGATCTCTATTCAACAAAACATGCTTACCAAATTTCAAATCTGTGAAACAATACTCCATAAACGGATTGTTTTTAATAAAAACTCCTTCCCCCTCCCCTCTTTTTGGAGAAGATTTTCGTAAAATCCATTCTTATAGCAGCTCTCATTCAACAAAAGAAAACCCCCACCGAATCTCTAGTATGTATGGCTAATAGAGGTTTCCGACATTTCATATGTATAGCTCTATTTGTGATATTTCATAATAAGTGAGGAATTGAATAGCTTTTCTTTATATATAAATATTAATTAAAGTAAATAAACACTCAATTTATTTCATTTTTAAAGATTTTTTCAAACAATAAAAAAATTAAAGGGGAAACATTTATTACACGATGTTGAAAAATTTTCAACTTAGATATTTTACGCAATAACACATGACAACATTAGTCAATAAAACCCCCTTATATATATATATATAATATTGAAATCTATATACTGTTGTTTAAAAATAAAAGAAATTTCTCTTTTAACTTCTTTTTTCCGAAAGGACTGGGCAAATTTTGAAGAAATTAGGTGCCCACATAGCTTGGTATAACATAAAAAAATCTACAGTTATGGTAGAAACATATGATTATTTAGGTACCTCAAAACTTTTAGTTGACGCGATAGTTACGTGGCAAAAATATAAAGACGAAATTACTCGAGGGGACAAAAAATGGGATGATAGGGAATACGATCTTTCTGATAGTTTCTCACATTTAACGAAGTGAAAATGTAATGCGAATGAGACAATTAACGAGCATTTGTGTTAGTTTATTCAACTCCTCTCCCAACGCTATTTACAAGTCATACATGATTCTGTATAAGAGGGGGGTATCATATGCAGTTGTCCTTACAAGATCATGTCAAATATACCTGCAAGGTTACTTCTACAGATTTGGCTGATCAAATCTTCTAATCCTAACTCCTGGCTACTGATATCTTCTTTCCAAAAAAATTTAGGTTAATGATTCTTATATGGACAAGGATTGCATTCAGGGAAAGGGAAGCATGGAACTTTAAAATTACATCCCTATAGTACCTATAATTCACATAGCTTATCTCAAAGACATGGAAATAGGCAAACCTATCGAACAGTATAGCTGCCCGGATCATCAAATATCCCGTTTTATGCCGTCTTCTTTCTGGGATATTGAATAAAGTGCAGTAAGTTCCGTCTTCCCTCAAGATCCGTGGTCTTCAACCTGGGTTACCTGGAACTTTGTTCCGCAAGTGATCACTGTTGTCTTAATCAAAGAACTAAAATTTTAGTAAAATTTTAATTATTATTAAATATCGAATTCTGAAAGGTAGTTTGCCCAAAGCATCCCACACATTTTCAATGGGGTTTAGATCTGGAGAACGCGCTGGCCATACGAGACTCTGAATACCCTCGCTGTCTAGACAATCCTGAACAGCGAGTGTTCGATGACATGTTGCGTTGTCGTCCATAAAAACAAATTTATCACCGACAGCACCACGGAAAAGATGAACATGATGAAGTAGAACTTCATCAATGTATCGTTGGCCCGTCATAGTCCCATTCGCAACCACATGTAGGTGCGTGCGGCCATTGATTATGATGCCGGCCTACACCATGATACTGCATGTTGGATATCGGTCCTTTTCCTGGATATTTTCTGGACGATAAGCAGTACCACTCTCGCGCCAGATCAGTTAGTGTCTACAATCCGATGACAGACTAAACCTACTCTCATCTGAGAATAGTACGCATGCCCAGTGCTGTTCAGTCCAATTGTGATGCTCACGACACCATTGCAAACGTGCTGTACTGTGCTGTCTGGCCAATGGGACACACACAACAGGTCTGCGTGCGTATAGGCCTCCTCCCCTCAAACGTCTGGCAACAGTTTTTCGGGAGATCTGCTTTCCTGAGGCAGCAAGAAACTGATTTGCCACCTGCTGAGCTGTGATGCGCCTGTTCCCTTTTACTGATAGTACGATATATCTGTCTTCTGTAGGCGTCGTACTTCTAACACGACCTGCCCTGTGCCATCTACTACACATTCCAGTAGTTTTAAATGACTTCCACAGCCGTGAAACAACGCTGTGAGCGATCTCGAACTCCCTGGCAACATCTGTTATTTTTCACCCTTCTTCGATATTTCCAATAATTCGGCCACGCATAAAATCATCTATGTGATGTCGGGAAGACATGCCAGAAATGTTAAGTTCGTCTATTAAATCTTTCCTGTAAAACTTTGACTTGAAACAACAACTGTCCACACGCGTCAAAACCTTTAAAGCTCTTATGAACGCTATCACGTGATGAACAAACGTGGAAAAAAAATTGCATACTCATACTTCTTCTTACTAATATCCCGCACTTATTCTAATTTTCCACATTCTGCTTCCTTTCATTTTGTGGTTGCTATGGATGATAGTGTTATCCGTCCTGAGCAATTGTCCAGCAGTGTACTTCATTGATCTTCATTATTTTGAATGAATTTTCCCCCCATAGATCCAGTTTCATGAAAATGGCTCTATGGTAAAATAATCTAAATGCAAACAATGCAAGATTACATTAAAGCAACCAGAAATCTGCAATTAAGATTGGTCTGTTTCATCTCGCTATTCCACTATTTAAACTTGGGTTTACTTTGGTAAACGTTTGTTTTCAATTTAATTTTGTAGAATGTTAGAAGCAAAACACCGCGTAAGTTGCCGATGTATACAAATGAAGGAATCTCGGAAAATGGTAAGTGCGCTTAGAAAATAGTTTCTTCTGAATGAGTGAGTTTGTGAATATTAACGTCGCACTGTTCCCACGAGGGCTTTTGGCGGCTGACCACGTAATTTTACACCGTAGTCAAGTGACGTGGACGACACCTGAGCTGACACCCCACTCCTAACTACCACACCACACCAAGGGTGGAAGTTTGAGTTCCTTTGAATGAACAACTTACACTATAGGTTCACTTTAATACTCAACGTTAGTAATGTTTATCATAATCGGCTAGAAAACTGTATATTTTGATTTGGAAGCATTAGTTTTAAATATTATAAAACAATCTTCTATTCTAACAAACCTTCTATGTTTTCCCCATTTGCACACGAATTCAGTTTTTTTTTAAATATTTCTAAGACCACAAAGCACTCAAATATTATTATTCGAAAATTTGAATTTATATATATGCTGGATATGAATTTGCAATTGGAAAAAATGGCAACATTAGAGTAAATAACATCAAGAAGTTTACTAATATGTTCCGTTCATGAATAAATATTGATATTTTTTATTAAAAACTTATTTAACAATGCTATAACTAAAAAAATAAAAGCTTATATCAGTGTTTCTTCTTCTTTTTACTTGAAGTCCTTGTTAAGATATGAAGTTAACACTTGACCCCTTATAAGTAATTGCTTACATTTTCAAACCATGTAACATAAGATGTTTGAAGCCTTATTGTTTTTCATTCATGAGTCGTCAGGATCATGGTTCTTCAATAATAGTAAGGAGTTTTAAGAAGGAGAATATGATTATCTTAATGAGAAGGAAAGTTTATGTTTGATTTTATTATGATTAGAATCTTTCGAAGGAAGAAAGGGGGTGAGGGGAACATCTTTCTCCCAGAAATTCAATTGCGTCCTTTTTATAAAAATTCAAAGAATTTTAGAATAAGGGTTTTGAAATAAATGCAATAAACCCGACAACTAAATTTCCAATGTAACATATTCTTTAGAAAGAACTTGCAATTATAAATTGAGAAATGCCTTATTTTCTATGAAATATCAGAAGAATATTTTCAAAAGTAGATGTATATTGAAGTAATAAAAATATTTCAACATATATTTTAGAATTTATCTGTGATCACCCCGTTGCTAGTGCAATTCGTTAACTCTGACAGGCATTGTTTTCAGTCTTTTCATTTATTTGCAATATGAAGGAAATCGTTTTTAGATATTCTTTAATAAAATATAAATTAAGCTACTGAAAAATAGCTAAATAATGAAAATAGAAGTAAAAAGAGCAGAAAAAAAGTAAAAAATAATGTATCAGGATTTCACATTTCCTTAACTTTTTTTTAACTTAAATTACTTTTTTTGAATAGATATAAAGCCTTTTTAAATTCAATTGAAATTATTCATTCATCACCAAGAAATTCGAGTTCATATGTGTTTGGGAGCAGAAAAGTAGTATTTGCAACGATGTATCATAGAAAATTCGTATTCTCTACAAATTTATTTAAATAACAAATTGTATCTGCGAATTGAACAATATTTTGACTATGACTACCGAGATTCTTTCATTGTTGAATTTTGTAGATTAATGGTATTTTTCTAAGAATAATAGAAACAACTAATTTATATATAAAAAAAAATTATGTTAATTCCTGCTAAAATCAACAAAGAAAAATTTTATTTTAGCTTCTTTTTATTTAATAGTTACATTTAATATAAATATGTATATACATATGACAGAATCACAACATTAATTTATAATTAATTTTTATTAATTACCATTAAAGTATCGTATTGCCATCCAAAACACTCGTGTATATAAAATTTCAGTTTAATGGAATGCTTGAAAACGTGAGAAAAAAACATTTTCAAGTTTTGACACAAGTCGCCAAAATGGCAGCTCAGTCGCCAACGAGGCTGTTTTTGTAATTCTTTAAATAATTGATTTTAATCAATTAATTTTTATTAATTATAGTTAAAAATTATTGTATTCTCATCCAAAATAATCATGTATATAAAATTTCAATTCAATTGAGCGCTTTAAAATGTATTTCATTAACGATTGAAAATTCCATCAAGATAAATAAATAAATAGAGAGTGTGAGCTAATAGCAGGAATTGAAAAAGAAGGCCATTATAACTTCAATTTATTTTATATTAAATTTGCAGACTATTCTATTTCTCATACACTATGTAGGTAAAAATATTTAAGATCTTTCATAAAGCCATTGATAAAACTTTAAGCCTAATATCTATAAATTAATGTAATTTTAATAAAACTTACTTTTTTTATTGCAATTTTGTGAAAATTCTGATATTGCTTTATTCTCTAAGTGAACGAAGTCACATCAAATGTGTTATTTTTGTTATTGTGGGTAGAATATCTGGAATATACCAAAGAAAAACATAGCAGAATCATTGATATTTCTTTAAAAAAATTAATTTTTTCCTTTTTTTTAAATTTTAAAGTATTATTACTTAGTATGGATGACATTAAAAATAATTGACTCATAATTACGAAACTTCTACCTAATTTAAGTCGCAATTTTTGAGTTATTAATGAGGTTTAACAATTGAAATAATAATTTTTATGTTTTTATGTTTTTTATGTTTTTTTATTGGAATGTTTATGTTTTTTATGTTTTTTTTTATTGGAAGAAAGCTTTTTTAAGTTTTTCTCACAGTGAAGTAACACTAATTGCCGTAAATGAGTCCCAGAAAAGCATCTGGTTAAAGCATCAATTGAAGATATAAATTTTTTAAAAAAAAAATAAACAGGGTGCTTGAGCATCATTGAGTTGAATGAATTCAAATCTTATTTAATCACCAAAGAATACTTAATGGAATCGTCATTATACGAATATCATCATTAAAAGAGAGAAAAAAATATACGGTTGCATTTTAATGTAATTTTTTTTATTTTTATTTTTATATAGATGTTTTGGATTCAAAAAGTGTTTTTATAAAGAAAATATGTTCAGAACATTAAAAACAAATCTTCCATATTTATATAATTGCTGTTAAAAATGTTCAATATTTTCATTTATTGAAGCAATCACCCAAATTGGATGCATTTCTAAAAGTTACGATGATTAATATTTTTTTTTCATATGAAAACAAATGATGTATTTTTAAAGTAATAAAAAATTAATAAGCATTAATAGATTTCATTTACTTTTAAAATATAGTTCTTATCTGTGGTAATACCTTTTATTGTAATTTTTTTTGTCTTTTCTTACTTGTTCTTTTCTAAATGTATAAGCAAATGAAAAATATATTGCTAAATAATTCTTAGTTTTTGCATCAGATAATCTTTATTTAATAATATAAATCTTAAATGAAGAAGAATAATTTTGATATTTTAGAACTGATAAATTATTAAGAAAATATATGAAAAGTAAACTGGTGGGCAAAACTTATGCAACAAGTGTATTTTTTGCCATGACTCCGTGACAAACCATCTGAGAAACATGAAATTCAGAAATGAGAGACAACATTTTTTACTTAAACCATGACTGAAGCAAAGTTGAGCAAAAATGAATACACTGCTTATAATATAAAATCAAATGAAAAAGGCTTTATTGAACTCAGCAACTAATTGCGCATAATTGCCTGTCCAAGAGAAAGAACAGATAGATGTTTCTTAGTATGGGTATATCCTCTCTTTATTGTAACGGTTACTTCGCACCATCTTTGCATACTTATAACTAGATTGTCCAATGGTTCTTGAGCTAAGCGTACCCATTATTTAATCAGCATCTGTTTTAGTTGTTGGATCTTCCCCCGAGAATGCAATCGTGACGCAAGGCATCACACATGTTCTATGAGTACAAAATAAGGGGAGAGAGCTGGCTAATCCATTCAAGTGATATCTTAACTTTTCAGTAGCTGCTGAACTTTAGGTCCGGTGTGTCCATGCTTTTTCATCCATAAAAACGAAGTCTGTTCCGAGTCTGCATCTGTTCCGATAGTCCCTCGGAACAGATGCACATGGGAAAGAACCACTTCCTTACAATAGCCATCTCCGTGTACAGAACATTTGTCGAAAACGTGGAGCTCAGTCCGCTCATTCAGCATAGCGCATCCCCAGAGGATACCGATGACAAATCAACCGGCGTTCAGAATCATTGTAACACAGCAACGTCTCTCATTTGTAAAGAGGACACGATTCCATTGATGAAATGTCCACTTTTTGTGTTTCTTGCACCCCTCTAAACGGTACTACCAATTACTAACTTTCAAAGGGATGTATTTCTCTGGATGGTGGGCTAATACGCCACCTTTTTGAAGGTTTATGGTCACAGTAAAATGTGACATTTGTTTTCAGTTTGCTGTACACATTTGCTGAGCAATGGTACTTGCTGATTGGTATCAGGTTCTTTTCGCCTGCTGGAATATATATCGGACATCCAATACAATTGTTTTCCGAGGGTGACCACTGCCAACCTTTCCAACAGCTGTACTCATTGTATGGGCGGCTTTCCAAGCTCGCGAAATTACACTTTTGTTTATTCCGAACTCTTTTGTTATACTATTGAAACTACTCTCTCTCCTCCTGCTTTTTTTCAATCATTCTTCCACGTATGAAGACGTCCAGGCAAATTCTTCTACCCATATCCCACAAAGGAACTCTCACTGGCAGAGAATGTCTTTAATTCAGTGTTTCTCAAACTGTGGGGCGAGCCCCTTGGTGGGCGCACGTATTGAAAATAAAAGGCTTAAAAAACAATTTTTTGGAATGAAGTAAAACAAAGTGCTTTCTGACATAATAAAAAATACACATTTACACTGATATAATTTATTTTTATCATCTGGTGATCAACAAGAATAAAAGATTCCACTTCAGACGCTCATTAGCTATCTTTGATCTTATAACGAAATAAAAAAAAGACATTTTGTTTGCTTTACTGCAATCCTATGATTAGAGATTTTTTTATGACGTTTCTTTTAACCCCTAAAATACTACTTTTGATTATCATATATTTGACCTTCAATTTTACTGGTATGTTTCACTCCGTCTCTTTTTCTTTTAAGAAAGTTGTAAATAATATTTTTTCTGTTGCTTTTTTCCCATGTGAATGAGTTATATGATATATGGATATGCATAGTGAGCACTTTGAAGGATTATTTTTATGAGTATTCTGAAATATATAATGCATAACGAAAAACGTTTTACACAATTATTTTTTTGAACTGACATCGATCTTTTTATATTGAATGCCCTTTTAACATGGGTGTGGTCGCATGTGGTGCAGAGTCAACCTAGGGTCACGAAATCATTAATTCTAGGGAAAATTGTTTATTCGTTAACAGTGACCTTGACAGTATCCTCCTATTATACAATCTTAATGGGAACTAAAATGAATAATCATATATATATGCCTCTTTTTTGAGAATGGTTTTAAGGGTTTTCAGGTAGTTTTTTTTTACAATGAAGGTACTTGTTTTGATCCAGTTCCCTGCGCGACCACATTTGTTCAAAAATATTTCCTATGAACATGCTGCACTTTCTCATATGAACAAATTTGTGTTTTTATTGTTGTGTTGTACGACTTATTATGGTTTATAAATGTAAAAGAGCAGAATATATATATATATATATATATATATATATATATATATATATATATATATATATATATATATATATATAAAAATGGACATCTGTTATCTCTATTGAAGGAAGTTGAAATTGTTCAAGCAATTGAAGAACCTGCTGAAAAAATACAAATAATCATGGTAGCGAAAATAAACATGAAAAAAGCGATATACATGAAACATTTATATTGAATTGATATTTTCAAATGCTGCCTAAAGAACTCTATGAAGAAAACTCTGAAGCCATAAATGTAGCACTTTGCCTTTTCAAAAGACACAAGGAAGATAAAGTTCAAAATGCTATTTGTAAATCATCAAACGACAGCAAAACTACAATAACATGAACAAAATATGACATTTTTGCTGGAAAATAACATTCCTGTATTGTTAGTGAAAAGTGTCTGTGATTTATGTCCGTTATTAAGGTCACGCATATTTGGAACATTAGTTACATCGGATTTTTTTCTCAAATTATCAAAGAAAAATTGGAAAAATCCTTGAAAGTAGGTAAGAATATTTTCTCTTAATTAAATAATTCACTGGAATTGTGATATTTATCGTGCATAGTAAAAATAATTATAAAAATAAATTATAGTTTAAAAGAAAAAAATATGCTTTTATAGTTAATCGAACTAAAAGAAAATATATATATATATATATATATATATATATATATATATATTACTTAAAAGCAACATATAAAAATATTCAATACATATCTTTTCAATTTGTACGGTTTATAATAATGATCGTATTGTAGCTTTTGCATCAATAAGTGCATTATTATTGCATTCAATACATTATTATTTTTGGGGGGAGCGCGAGATAAAAATTATGTTTGAAAATTGGGTCGCCAGTAGTGAAAGTATTAGAACCACAGCTTTAATTGCACTTCCGTTCTTCCTTCTATTGCAGTCTTGAGCTGTGCGTGCTGACCGCACGCTTTTTGCGGATACTCATACCACTATGACGTTTTGTCCTGGCAAATGCATGCGCATCCTATTTTGATTAAATTGATGTTCATTGCAATCACAACACGTTTTCTGCTATTCCATGGCTATTTGCTCAAAATTCACATTATTCGTAAGTTTTGCAAACTAGTGTATTTTAACATTTATGTCATATACTCTTGATCATGTGAAAAAAATCAAATTTCCTCTTTAGAGAGATTTTAAGGATTTATTTCTTTGCTCCTATTTAATTTTTTTTCATTCCCTTTATTGTTTCAGATTCTCGAATAGTTTCTCTTTAACATTATACTTCAACTTTCTATTATCTTCATATTTTCAAACTACTGTGCCTGATTTTCAGACACGCTTTAAACTTTGAATATATTAAATTATTGCTGCCCATCTTTCAACTTGCTAGTGTCCTTAACCAGCAAACCTCAAATTTGCTTCTCAGTGAAATGTTAGAAAACAATCAATAAATTAATTGAAAAAAATCCGAAAATACTGCATCACTCTTCGAAGTTAAGGTATAAAAATAAAAATTTGTTTGTACTAGGGTGTATAGAAATTCTTTTTCTAAATTTCAAAGCCTACCAATGCGGAAAATAAGTTCTCTGGTTTATAGATAAATGTGGGGAGGCTATGTTAGAAACTGCCGCAAGGAGAATGAAGTTGAGGCATTTTTGAGTATGATAAGAAATGTATATAATATTTAATAGAGACTGGGATAGAAGAGTACTTCCTGTCAGCGGACGAGCCCCGATTGCACAAATTACACTACTCACTCAAACTCATTTCTTAAATTATAAAACTCTAATTTACATGTATTACGTAATTCTATTTATTTGTTCTGTTTCAATTACTACTATTAGCACACACTCTCTATATATTTATTTATTTATCTTGGTGGAATTTTCAATCTTTAATAAAATAAATTTTAAAGCGCTCAGTTGACCTGAAATTTTATATAAATGTTTATTTTGGATGGCAATACAATAATTTAATTATAATTAATAAAAAATAATTGATTACAACTAATTATTTAAAGAATTACAAAAACAGCCACGTTGGCGACTTGTGTCAAAACTTGGAAAGGTTTTTTTTTCTCACGTTTTAAAGCATTCAGTTGAATTAAAATTTTATATGCACGATTGTTTTGGATGACAATACGATACTTTAATGATAATTAATAAAAATTTATTACCAATTAATGTTCTGATTCTGTCAAATGTATATACATATTTATATTAATTGCAACTATTTAATAAAAAGTAGCTAAAATAAAATTTTTCTTCGTAGATTTAAGTAAGAATTGCCTTTTTTTTGTATTGCTTGTTTATCCCAAAATTCATTTTTGGCGCGTCTTTTCAGTTAAATTCATTGCAGAAGCTGAATTGATTGACACTTTATTGATAAAGTGTTCAGATTTTGATAAACCTGTAGCCCTTGCTGCTTCCTGGAAAGTTGAGTATTTAGTTCCGTTGATTGTTATTAAGTCTTCATATGAGGCAATGCCTTCTTCTCACACAACAATTCTAGTCCAGACAATCATTGCGATATTTATCTGAGAAAGCCTGCAACAATGTACTATAGAAACAGCATATGAAGCGACATTATATGAAGTGAAACACATGGTTGCCAATTCAGTGCGCGTGACATATGCGAAATCGGAGTTAACTTGGGGAGCTATCTTGTCCCTTTGACATTGTTGCTATAGTTTGAAATAAATGTATTGTAGCATCACAAAAATCATTTTTTTATATAGAGAGAGTAAAACAGTACTTTTAATACTTGTTAGTACTTTTGTACATGTATTGTGATGAAAGTACACCTACTAAATAGTTAAAAGAAAAAAAAACATCCATATTTTTAACAGCTTCTTTAGTGTTATATTTAATAGAAACCATACTGTCACAATAAATGTTCATGATGAAGTGGAAGACAGAAAAAATCGTGTATCTAACTTATTCAACAGTGCAGGGAAAGAGAGTTGGGATTATGATATGCTGCAACATGCATTGTACTATTCACTACTCTGCACTCATTTATTAAAGAAACACATCAAACCAAATTAAAGTGTTTTTATTTTTTTGAAAAATCCACCTCCTAGAGACAATGTTGAAAATTAATTTTTTTTAAAAAATTATTGGTTTTTTTTAAAATCTTTGTAGAACATCTTTTTCTTAAATTAGTTAGGTTCCTATATTAATAATAAAAGATATTTCAAGACTCTATCTTGAACAGTAAAAATGCCTTAGGGATTAGAAAACACTCTCATCTTCAAAATTAAAAATCTGAGAAAAACATATTTAAAATTTGTAAAGGCATAAAAAAAATTCCAATGCCTGTAAAGCTTTAATTTTTTAATCTGTTACTATCCAACTTATGCTCTACATGAAAATTCTACTTGAAATAAATACGACTGAAATATCTTTTTTAATTCAAAATATTCTAAGACATAACATTGATAACAACTGTTAATTTGATCAATTATTCACTTTTATCAGAACCTTATATATTCACAAGAGTTTTAAATGCAAAATATTTATATAGAAATTAGTAGTTATACAAACGTAATCCAGAAATCACCAAGTTTGTAAATAATATTAATTTTTTTCTCAGTTCCCCATCGTGGCAGTTAAGCAAGTTTAAGTTTTTGTTGCATGGCTTTAAAATACTGCAGTGTAGTACTACAATAGATTAATTATATTGTAGTTTGTGGTACATCAGGGAAATATTTAGTTCATTCTGCAACATTTGTATTCGTAGTCGAATTGTAATATTACCTGAAAAAGCTGCATTTTAGATTTACCATTTTCAGTCATATTCCATCCCTTTCAAGTATTATTTCTCACAGTACCCTGCGTACATTTTGGTCATGGCATTTTTCAAAAGGAAAAAAATTAATGAAGGCAAAGTATAGAGCTTTTAAATTGTATAAACTATGTGTCAAAAAATATATTGGTCTTTAAATCAATATTAATTAAGTAAAGGTGAGAAAACTCAAAAACTTAAAAACATGAGCAAACAGAAATGATTTTAGAAATTAAAATTGTAGTTAAGAGCCATTTCACACGAAATATTGAAATGTGTTAATAAATATTTTTGATTAATTCAATCTAGGAATGCAAAAATGCTTTAAAATGAAACCGAATTTAAAATCAAAACTCAGAAAATTAAAATTTCTTAAAACCTAATTGGTTTTTAGATCAGAAATTGAGCAAGTTTTTCAAATATATGAAATATATATTTGCAATAAATTGGGTGAACTCTCTGTTGGCAGTGAAGTGTAGAAAATGTCCATTTCACAATCCTCGCCCTAGGCCACAGCTGTGAAGGAGAAACATCCCCTTTCGAACAACACAGAAACCGAAAAGCAATAAAATCATTCCCTGCAAAACCATTTGAGGACCTCCCGCAGTTTTAAGGGGGAAGGCATAAAGCTGTGGTGCGCTTTCGAAGCAGTTCACAAAATTCATTCGAAACCTTTTCGCTATCACTAGCTTTGAAAAAGTAGACCGCTTTCGAAGTGAAATTCAATTAGCGGGTCATCCACTCAGAGGGTTAAGTACCATATTTTGACAAAAAAAGAACATAGAATGACCAATTTTCAAGATATTCTCCCTTTGTGAAAAGTGTTTCTATTATAATAATATTTTGCCTGTATATAGCTCTGACCTCTGTACAGTGGCTCAACTAGAAAAATTTTAATGTATAACTTAGAAATGGGTTTATCCATGTTTTACGACAGCAGAGGGGAGAAATTTTAAGAAAAAAACGCCTATAATTATTTCAATTGGTTGTAACTCTGAAAATAATGTGAATTTTTCAAAAAAAATAGTCCAGATTCTCTGGAGAAATCTTAACTTAATATAGACAATATATTGGTATTTTAGAAACATTTTTATAAAAGGAGAACATTTTGAAAAAAGGTTATTCTAAGTTAATTGTTTGCCAAAATATTTTATTTAAATAACTTTTTATGTCAAAATGTCCTTAAAACAATTTTATACATGTATTCTAATCTAAGTGACACTAAATATCATGAAAATTATCCATTTATACGCTTTTTTTAAAAAAAATCACGGTTCCGAACGTAGTCGGATACCTTAAGTGCCAGCTTAGTTGTCTTTCTCTTCAGTTGGTTTTTTTCTTGTGAATTAAGTCGTCACCAATACCTATTGTATTGATTGTAGGTGCAATGTTAATAAATATCGCATACAATCAACTCAATACTAAAGTTGAGTAGTACAATAGAGCTCTGATTTCTCTAAAGAACTATAATATGCATGATAAACCATAAAGCTGCACATTAGATGGAATTAAGGCTCAAATAATTCACGTGCTACTGTCAGGAAGTTAGGGGAATAATATGATAAATAAGTTATTTCTTTTTTTATTTGATCGTGATTAAAAGTTCCCGAGTCATTTAGCAAAGAATAAGTAAAAAGAGTATCAGTGCAAAGTTAATCTCAATCAAACTAAACCACGCGTTAAGATTTCTTATAATGAAATAGTTTGTATTATAGCCTGCAAAGTTCGATATTTTTTTTATTCGGCTATCTTTGCCATTTTTGTGCAATGGTTGCTGTTGTTAGCTATGTAGATGAAATTTCAAACAATATTTCCGAACTACAATAGCTCACTGTTTAAACTTTTAGCTTCAATATCAGCGTAATCATCCTAAATCATTGGTTACTGTGAGCCTTGAATTCACAACACTCTTCGTAAAAAGCTGACTGGAACTTTTTCGAGATAAATCTAAAATTTATCTCGTGGTATAGAAAATCATTATGCAAATATCAATTAGCTTCCCTATCACGCCCCTACAATTAAAAACTGCTTACTTACATAAAATCTACATACATTTTGAAATTGTAATGGGCATTTTATTTGGCTCAAGTAAAAAAAAAATAATGCAAAGAAAAACTATACATATATGTATTTACAGGATAAATTTCACTATAGACTATATTTTGATATGAACTAAAATAAATCAATTTTATAAAAATGTATGTCCTACCTCATATACAAAAGTGTAAGAAGAAATAAACGGAAAGAAGTTTCTGTTTTTCTTATTATTTACTTATTAAAACTTTAATTTAGGAACAGCATAGTGTTTAGATTATGAAACAAATGTTTGATTTTTTTATCAAAACTGAATAAATGCCATTAAATGAAATGGTTCGAAAGGCACGAATAAAAATATAGATGAATGTGTATAAATCAAAGAAGTTTTTTTTAAATCAATCAGCCACTCAAAATTTTATCTTTAGAGAGAAAGGAAAAATTTCTTCCATGTGTATTTCTACCATAAACACAAGCTTAAAAAATTAAAGCATTTTAATTCCTCCAACACTCGTATTAAAAATATTTTTTCTCATTTCTCGTAAATCTCCTGATTTCTCACAGGCAAATAAAATATTTTGCTCGATTTGTTGATGCGGGTTGCTTACTGATTCCGAGGAAAACGGGAATTTAAAGCTTGATTTATGTTTTATTTTATTTCCGCTTATTCGTAACTATTTCTGTTCGAATAAAATATGGCTCAGCAAAACATACTTGATTCCCTATTCTGGCTTAATAAAAGTAATGCATTCTTTCCCTTTCAAAATTGAAATTATTACTTGTTTACATAGGTAAGCATGATATCTACTTTCTTTTAAATTGAAAAAGAAATGTACAAAAATATATTTTGATACTGCGTTGAAGTTGAATATTTTATTTAAAAAAACTTTTCAGTAGAATTTGTTTTCCTGGAATCCAACATTGTAAAATCCTGGCTGATTCCATTATTATATTATATTTTATCCCATTGTTATTTTATTTCATCGCGAACAGAAATATATCCAAGATCATTTTACCTATGTAACCACAGTTTCTGCACTTAGTTACATAGAACGGAGAGAAATGTAAAAAGAATTGAAAGTAGAAAGAATTCCGGGAAAGGATTCAAACAGTATTTGTGAAAGGATTTTCAATAAATCTATTATTTTAAGCATTTTTTTCAATATTTGTTTTTAAAAAATAACTAGCATATAATGACATGTTTTCAAAATATATTTATTATTTCTTTGCTTTGATGTTCTCTTAAACCGTACAATTAAGTATATTTTAATCGATGTATATAAATAATATTCATATCGATTTCCTCAGTAGATATTTTATTCTCTTTCGTGGATTTAAACATTATAAACTAAGCTACTACAGTCTTTCCAAAATAATACTTTTTAACTGTCTGTATTTCACCTGTAATTTAACGTATTAAAAGCCAAATAGAGATATGTATACATTTAGTTAAAAAAATTGACGAAATCATGATTAGAATTTACTTTGAATGGGTATAAAATTGATTTCAATTTACATTCACTTTTCCATTTCGGTGTTCAACAAGTTATTTAAGATTATTTACATTGCTATTATAATAAAGGACTTTCAACTCAAAAATGTCAAACGAAGAAAATCTTAAAAATATAACTTGTTGTATAAATTTCAATAAAATTTTCAATTTAAGCTATAAATTTTGTTAATTTAAGAAAATTAGCTTTAGTTTCAAACTAATTTTTTTAAAAATAAATTTGTATTTAGTTATACAAATAATCCATATAGACTTATATATTGATATAGTACCTATAATATTCAATATCTCAATTGTGATTATTTCTGTAGTTTAACTTTTTTTATTTGTATATCATTATCACGCAAATCCTCTTCATAAGAGATGCACGGACGCACAAGAATTTTATCTATATCCCTACGTTCACATATTAAACCATTTTAAAATGCCTAAGACTATGTACAAATATGTATTATAAAAAAATCCGTAATATCCCGGGTTTCTCTAAAAGTACTTGAAACGGGAGAAAGAACCAGAAACAACATATTCGATGCATAATTTACCCCTCTTTATGCTTGAAAGAAGTGTATGATAAGGGGATTTCTTAGTGAAACTACGAATATAATTAATTACATTTTAAAGTGTAATAAATTGCATAGGTTTTACTCCGCAATGTAATTTATTACATTCTGAAGTAAAAAATCGACTCTAGACCAATTATTATTAAATTGCTCTGATTTGTATGCTTGGAAGAAGTAAGTGACCAGATGGTATCACAATTAAATTACTGCCCTTGAAAGGATTGAATGATTGTAGTTTTCCAAATTATAATGAAATTCTGCTTCGATTCCCATGTAAAATAAAATTCTACGTATAATTTTATAGGGAAAAAGATATATATATATATTTTTTAAATTAAGACATTTGAATTACAGAGACTGAGAAAAACACAAATAACTAGCAGTCCCGACAGACGATGTCCTGTACACACGTCTTAAATCCCATAATTAGGAAAAAAAATAATAAGTTGTAACAATCTGGACCATTTTGATGAAATTTTTATAAAGGAAGTTATTACAATACCTGACATGATCACATGTACGGTTACCACAATTCGATCTATTGATTGTGGGCGAGTATGTATTTATTATGAACTAAGTTGAATATAGAAGTTATTCTGAATAGGAACTTGTGAACTTTTTTTGATGAAAAGGTAAAAAAGATAACACTCGAGCTATTTTCATAACAGATATATATATTTTAATGCACAAAAAATAAATTTATCGTAATGCCATAGAATATACAATGCTTTTGATTAATCCATGAGGGGTATAAACAAACAAATGCGATGGTTTGCCGAACCTCAGACATGCAACATATAATTGACCGCGCGAAAAGCAAGGGCTTTCTAAATCTAAGCCACAAATTCTCCTTGTTTGACCTCGTGACTTATTAATGGGCATAGCAAATGCCAAGAGAATTGGGAATTGCAAACATTTTAACGGGTAGATGAGTCTGAAAGAATCATTGGGATCTGTGGTAGAAGTACAACTTCACCTTGAAGTTTGCCGCTCAAAATAGTGACCTCAAGAATATTGTCCATGATTTTTTAATGAACAATCACGTGCCCTTTCATAATTTTAGCGCAT
Organism: Trichonephila clavipes; assembly: GCA_019973935.1. Lineage (NCBI taxonomy): Eukaryota > Metazoa > Arthropoda > Arachnida > Araneae > Nephilidae > Trichonephila > Trichonephila clavipes. Next base: position 3,651,649 of record BMAU01011056.1, on the reverse strand, counting down.
TTTTAACTAATTGTGATATCGGACCGAATTGTGAATCTAAATCATTTTTGAATCCAATTGAATCCATACAAAAATATCATCCAAATCGTTCCAGCCGTTTAGGAGGAGTTCAGTCGCATACACACGCACAGAAGAGTTATATACTATATAAAGATATATGCCGATAGTGGCGAAGTAAATAATCTGTCCGATTCTGTAATTATTTTTGTCTGATTTTGATTGTGCAATTAGATTGCAATTTTAAAAATGGCGAAAATTTCGAAAAAAAGTCTCCCTTCTTATTTCTTTTTTTTTTTTCTTGCTGCGCATTAGCAGAATAAACAGCACACATTGGTAAAACAATTATGCTATTTAAGGTTTTATTAATATCTTGTTAACTATCTACGATAATGTACCGAATTGTAAATCTAAACCATTCTCGAATCCACTTGAACCCACACAAAAAATGTCATCAAAATCGTTCCAGTCGTTCAGGAGGAGTTCAGTCACATACATACGCACAGAAGAATTATGTATGTAAAGATTATTTGAAAATATATTAATTAAAAACACTAAAAAGCATGATTCGTCTGCATTTTTGTAACAATGAAAACCCGGTTTTGGCCAGTTTGTCTGAAAATCGATTTTCGATGCAAACTTACATAATTTTTATAACAAAAACGTTGTTACAACAATGCAGGTGAATATTGAGTTGAATGTTTCTAATGTTTTTAATTAATATACTTTTAACTAATTGCGATATTGTACCAAATTGTAAATCTAAACCATTGTTGAATCCACTTAAACCTAGACAAAAAATTTCATGAAAATCGGTCCAGCCGTTTAGGAAGAGTTTAGTCACATACACACGCACAGAAGATTTCTATATATATCGAAATAAAAATATTCAAATTTTTAAATAAATTTAATAAAAAAAAGAAATATTTTATAAATATGTTTATATTAATAAAATTGGATTTTATAATTTCTCTGGGAAAGGTATGTTTGGTTTATAAAAATTTTTAATTTAGTATCTTATTCATTCCTTATACCTTAAGAAAAATATTTGACTGTTAATTAATCACCCATCAAATTCTAAGTATAACTTACAAATCAATTGTAAAATATAAAGTAAATTTTAAAATATTTTGGTACTGGCATATATTGTGGTTCATTTACTTTGAATAGATTTTTACTATATTTCTCTTAGGAGACAAAATTCTTGTTTTCCACATTTACAAGCATATCAATTATGTCGAAAATATTCTTCTAGATTTATTAATAGTTATATTAGCTATGTCACAGATACCTACAACAAAATTGGATTTTTTAAATTAATTTATTATACTTTAAAATATTTACATGTTCAAAGATAAACCTGTGCAAAACAAATTGACATTTTATTTATATTATTTGTACTCATTTTTTTATTATGTTTGGGTAATTATTAGAAATACGGTTAGAATATTATTGCACTATTGTAGACATATAAATCCAGAAAAGCCAATTGTCCAATAGCATAACACTGCATTGCATAGAAATGAATTTTATTTTCGAGAAATTTCTCTCAACCTGAATGCAAATATTTTGAAAGAAAGAATTTAAGTTGCTAGCATCAAATATTTTTCTCATATTTCTAGCCTTTCATCGACCAAAGTATAAAAAAGGGCTTTTACTTCAATAAAAATAAAATACAGTGCAAGACCTTCTTATCTTCCTGGGACAGGAGAAACAAAATTATGTCATTTAAGGATATTTAACTATAACCTATATATGATGAAGATCTAGAATAGCTATTAGATCTCTTTTTGGTCGTTTCAAACTGTACTTCGTAAAAAATGGTTAATAAATAACAAATAACACCGATTAAGACAATGAGCTTCGACATGTTTATAGGTTCTCTCAGGAATTGGAAAGTGAGAAACCCTTTTTTCCCAAAGTCGCGGTGTGAATTAAATATATAGATTTTATAAAACGCTTAGAGAGTGTCTATCAAGAAGGGGATTTTAACTAAGAGTACGTGAAAATATTTCTTTTGGCTCATGAGCCAATATGATGGGAATAATGGATGCGTATATTATTTTTTTCAAAGATAATTGAATAATCTTCAATTTATTTCTCTTTAATAAATCAAATATCGCAGTAACATTAGTTAGATGTTTCATCAAAAATACCTCACTGGAATTTAATCGTACAATGCATTGAGTATGCATTCAGCTACACATTTTTATTTCAATTTAAAAGCATCACGTGATCATTATAAAAGGTGACAATGCATGTTTAGAAATTCATTATATTTGCTTTTCATGGAAACCTGTTGAAAGGTGCACCATATGGTCGAAGCGGTACTAGAATAATGTTTAAACTAGAAATCTTAAAACATACCGGGATGTATGTTCCATTAATATATAACTCCAGCTTTAAAAATAACATCAAACTATTTCTGATAAATATAAGAAACATATTTGTAGAAATGAACTTTATTTCTATTGTAAAATTGCTACAATGTGGAATCTGCCATTAGGGGATTATTTCTAGTCAAAAATATAGTTGTTTTCATCTGGCAACATGAACAAATATAAAACTGGAATAATTATGATTTTGAAATTTACACTGGTTAACTAATTGTTTATTAAATTTGCATTCTGAAGTTTTACAAGAGCTATTAGTGACGGAACTTGTAATATTTCCCAAGGTCAATTGACAAGGACGCTTCCTAGACTGTCAATTTTCCAAACTTCAACATCATGTGAACGTAGAAATTTATCCTGGAACCATGGATAGCAGTGAGTGTCCTCCCAATAAAATAGATCTGATAGAATGAAGTTATATTGAGATTTTTAACTCATTCACACATCTACCGTGTATAGTAATTATAAAACTTAACAATCACTACACTTAAATAGATTTAATGACATAGCTAAAAATAAAGAAACAATATGTTTTCAAACTGCGAGATAAAAAAGCATTCTGAATTGTAAAATATCAACTGTGACTGAAATGAAATCTAAATTAAGAGCTGTACTGAAGAAATTAGGTCTCAATGCAGATGAAGTTAAAGTATCTGATTTAAGATTACAGGATAATAAATGTGTTTTTGTTATCCACTTAAGCTGTCATGTGAAAAGAAGTAAAATATTTGATCAGATTATATGAAATATTACTAATTTTCACTGCAGTAATAACCATGTATAAGAAGCGTACATTTAGAAGATGTAAAATAATATAAAATTGAAAAACTGACTTCTCACAATTATAAATTGTTACTTCTTGTGTAAGCGTGTACACACAGATACTGGAGAAACAATCGAGTTTTAAAACTATATGAACTCAAAATTTATTTAGTTGAGGTTCTTAGCTCTTATGGAGAAATACAAACATTAAAGCTCAGGGGAGACCTTTAGTAAAATTGACTTAGGGAAAGGCTAAAGGCAAAATCAAGTTGCAAAATTCTGTAACTTGATATTAGGTACGACAAATAAATCACTGGTTTAAGCATTAGATTCAAAATATAGCCAAATGGTTACAAACGTTACACTTTGCCACGTTATCTATACATTATTGTAACGCAAGTAATTATTTATGCATTAATAACATTGTGTAGTATTATTTAATAAGAACACATTTTTTTCTTACGTAGGAAATAGATTTTGAATATAACCATTTCAGGCCTTCATTATTTTTGTCTTATGAAATATTTAACTTTATATTATTAAGTATAATATTTTACCTTAAATTACTAAATACATAATACAAGTGTATTGTAAATATTATATATAGTCGTTGTAACACACAGAAACTGATGGGAAGCGATGTGTTTTTTAATGGCAAAGATGTAAATGCAATGTTTAATATCTTACATTGTGATAAAGCAATCTACAGTTTGAAAATACTTAATTGATTGATTGGTTGTTTACTTACACCGTACTTTAAGGATAGAGGAGGACTATTGGTTACTGTAATTTTGAATTTAATCCTAACACTAATTTCTACCAAGAAATAATAACAGTTTCAGTTCATTTTATTTAAAAGATGAAATATGAAAAATATGGAATATCTCGAAGTCATCTAAATCAGGGGTGTCAAACACGCAGCCCGCTAGTACGCATATTGCTGCCCGCCGACTCTTTTTAAAATTTTTTTAAATATAATGGGGTTTTTTCCATTTTAAAGCTTATTTGAGATATATATATATAATGTATATGCCTGTTACCTGTTCTTGTCTTAAAATAAACCCTTTTTGATAATAGAAATGTCCTTTAAAAATAGATTAATAATTTATCAAACAGTTACTTTTAATTTTACTATAATAAATTACATTTTTAATAATTTCCGTATTGCACTATGCATATCCTTTACTATGGATGGAACATGATTCTCTGTGTGTGCGACTTTCTTTTCTCCTCCTTTTCTGTTTCGAGTGTCCAAAAAGCAAGAGGCAGTCAAAAACGTTTTTTAAAGTTAAAAAAACAATATTCAGGACAGTTAAGATAAAGGGCAATGTATACTTAATCATTTGCGAATTACAACAAAATCAAATTTCAACAATGAGTAATGAATTATTTATTCAAAAGGAACACCGTAATTTTCAAGAAAATGGCAACACTGTAATGATTTAAATATTATTTGATCATTGCGTTATTATATTATATAAACATTATTACATTATAGGTGTCTGTATACATGAAAAATAATGAAAACAATAATAATAATTAATTCTGTTTTAAATTTTCACTGCAATAAATGTTTTTTGTTTCCAAATCTGATATAAAGGTACATATTATATGTGCGGCCCGCGAGATTATAATGTTTTTCCAAAGTGGCCCACAAAGTCATTTGTGTTGGATACCCCTGACCTAAATAGATTAATATATGTAATATAGCAGTTAAAATATATAAAGTTACACTACTATATTTGTACTATTAATTTTCTTTAAGCAGGAGATTGATTCTTTTGCATGAGCTATAGAATCAATTTTGCATTTGATTACAAAGAATAATTATTTTAGTTTGAGCAACAAAATGAATTTTACATTTAATTAAAAATTAACAAAAGTCAAACTTTTATTTTAGAACACGTACGATACCTATCAATATCAAAAATTTTAATATGATTTCTTATGCGGCCTATTTAGCATTTCTATTACGTTATCGTAAAGGAGTGAACTAAAATTTCAACAGACTTATATGAATTAAAACCTTTAGTATCTACAAAATGCAATACATATTTGAATTCTATGTTTTTTTCTACTTGAAACAATTATACTTTCAAAAAATGTATGTATGCAAATTTTTTTTTTAATTTTTTAAAACTTCAAAAACAATTTTCAAATCACTTGCAATTTTTTTAGACAATATATGGTTTCCATTGAATTGAATGATTTTTATTGCATAAACAATAGTTATTGTTACTTCAAAGTGAAATTTATTAAAACTCGTCAGTAAATATAAAAATTTATTTTTTAAGTTCTGCATATGTTATTATAAAACTTATTATATGGATATAAAGTTCATTTGGCTTTTAAAAAGTTTTTAACTATTTTTTGTATCTTGTTTATGAAGTTGTTTATATATATATATATATATATATATAAATGTTAACATCTTTTCACTCAATAACTATGAGTGTTGTAAAGAAATTTTTATGAATCTATTTTCAAAAGTATTTTAAGAAGAATGCAATCAAATTACTGTTTTATTTTTTCTCAACATTGCATGAATTTTAACTGTTGAATTTAATTGTTATAAAGTTCGTCAAAAAGATACAATTTAGAATTCAAAGCATGTTAAACATGCATCCAAGCTATTTGAGAGCAAAAATACAAATCTCATATTTTCCCAAGGAATTTAAGTTTTTTTAACGATAAATATTTAAATATTTTTATAGTAGCATCACTCACTGAGATATAACGGAAAATAAAGTTTTACGAATCAAAAATAAAACTAATCCTGAAAGTATAATTTAATGAATATGCTTAGAACGTTTATAAGTTTGCTTACAATAGAATTAGCTTATATAATTATTTAGAAAGCTATTTCGAGAAGAATTAAGAAATTTTAATCAGTGGGTAATGCAGCTACTTTTTTCGTGAAGGAATTGTGTTTCGATTCAGAATTACTAATTAAGTTATATATTTTCTTTCCAGAAAGGAAAATGCGGGATAATTTTGCTTTTCTTTTCAAATGTTTTTGCTTCTAAAGATGATTTAATTCCATTGACGTGAAGAGTATTTATATTTTTTCGGATTTATTATTTAATGTGTGGTCCTTTTATTATGATTATTTTTATCTTTTAAGCAAAAAAATATAAAGTACGTAGAAATAATTTTTTGATACAGAATTCAATTATAAACATATTTAGATCAAAACTTTGAATGAGCAATGCTAAGAACTTCAAACGATAAGAATAATTTTCGAAAGAAATATTATGAACCTCTTTCCATAAATTTTTTCTTTATATTTTTTCAAATCGAAATGGCGTTGATTTGTTTTTTGGTTCAACTGTTTAGTTATTAATTTATAGTTGATTTACTTTTCTTGATGACTTAAAAAAAAGCAATAATTTCCTACGGACAGTTTTTAAATGAACATCTTCTTTCCAATTATTCTGATTAGTCTCTAGAAATACATGTTGTAGTGTTTATTTATGTAGTTAATATATTACTTGAGCATTACACACACACACACACTTCATCTGGAAAATCATTTACCTGTATATTACATTTGAGGTTATAAATTTTCTTTTTGAGAAGAAAGTAAAATCACCTGAATTTTAGCAGAATACCTCAATAGATAAAAAAAAATGTTTCAATTTTTTTCTTACTATAGAACTCAACAAATTTAGGTGCCAGCGTATAGACCTAAAGTCGATAAAAGACTTGATTGCTTCTAACGAAGAAGTCTGAACCATCGATATGAATGAATCAGCAAGTGCGTAAAAAGTTTCCGAAAGAAAGCATCTTGTGCGAAGCATCAACCTCAAGAAAACACAGAATTCCTGACAATATACTTCTTTCTACCGCGAATTTGGGCTATTGGGGTTACTAGTGGTATAAGTAATTTATTTGGTTTGATTTATTCACGTTATACGAACAAGAGAATGACACTGAAATTATGAACAAGTACAAAATAATTACAAACATACATAAAAAGACTAAGATTAAAAAATAATAATGTGTTCATTTTACATATGATTTATTCATATTTATAAAAAAATAACTTAAAGTTTTATGACACATTCATTTTTAGAAATGACTTCACTTTAGAAGTAATCTTCAGTAACATTTTAAAATCTTGTATAGATTCATGCTTAAAGTAATTATAATTTGATTTATCTTTCGTTTTTCTGATGATTCAAGATATTTACACGAAGTACAAAATTAATTACATTTTACCTCACAATGCGGGTATTTTAATTTTAGTATACATTTTCTCTATTTAATGATAAAAATTTCGTTACTTGGTAATAATTATATGTATTTTAGAAAATTCGAGGAGGACGCCAGTTGAGGAATTAATAATTGTTGCCAATTTGTTAAAAGTACTTTAATGCGTCGATAGATGGCAATTTTGAGCCACTTGTGTGAAGAATCTGGTCTGACATTGAGTGAGGCTTGTAAATTTATCTGAATTAATCGTCTTTAATCGGCCTTATTTTTTTATGTGAGCATTTAAAGTGGGGAGTAAAACTTTTATAACTTTTTACGTTCCTCATATTTAAAGTTCATTAACGTACTTGATTTTTTAAATAAGATATTAGCAATATAAGGGAGCTACGCATAATGTTGCTCATACGATGCATGTAGAAGTGCCCATAACATTGCGGCAAAAAGGAAATAAGTGTGTGGGTCTGCCTCCCCCCTCATACTTGGGGGAAGACTCCACATAGTTCAGAAATAAAGGAAATAACTTTTTGTTTTCATTTTATAACACTGTATATTAACGTATAACATATAACTACAATTAGTAATTAAGCTAAGAGGATGGCACAGGGGATCTCCATAGGACGAGGATTAGCAATGTGCAGTGCTGCAGTCGACTACTACTTCAGTCTGCTGTAGACTGTTTTGCAGGAAAATTAGTTTTTAGCAAGCTAATTATGGAAGAATTTAATTTTTTTTTGTTTTTCTATGGTTGTTGTTACTTCACATTTAATTTGGTAATGTTTGTCTTATTTTTTATTTACTGTGGTGGTGTTGTATCTTACTCCATGACTGGTGGCATCTTTCCCATATATATGGGGTAATATGCCACAATTAAATGAATTTCTTTAACATATTAAATTTCTTACTTATTTTCATACTAAGAAAATAATTAACTTGAATATATAACCAATTAAATATTGAAAAATAATGCGCATTTTTGCCATGATTTTGTTATTTTAATTTTCAATGCACAAAAGTCGAAAAATCTTTAAGTGTGGCAATTTTCCCCGATTTACTACATATATAGGGGATGCTGGTCAGTGATGACACAACAGTTGTATATTATTAAATTTGAAGATTTAGCTGTTCATAACAATTTAAAATGCAGAAACTGCGTTTAATATTTAGCGTTTTCAATTTATAAATCGTATTATAACAAACACGAGGCTTTATCGTCTTTACAACATGGCGTCGTCTCTGGTTCAGCGTCGTAGTGCGTTTAACAACTGGCAGGCTCCTAAAACACTGAGAACGCTCCTAGGCAAGCACAGTACATTTAGTGGTGTGGCTTGGAAATAGCAGCTGGCACCACACGATAATCCTGGAATCGGCTGGTCCTCCAGACGACACTTCAAATATACGAAAAAAGCAAAACGAAAGAACTGGAATAAGATATCTGATAAGTAAATATTTAGAGTTCATGAGTCTTTTGTCTCCAACAAAGTTTTCAGAAGGGTTATGGTTCACGTCTTTCTCTTATTTTCTTCACTTCTTGAACGTCTTCCTTTCGTCCTTTTCTTATTTATTCCCCTTTCGTCTTATTTTTGCTTCTTCAACGTATTTCGTTGATTTTTATTTGTTCGTCTTTCGTCGTTTACTTTTGAAGATCTTGCACAAATCTGACAGTTTGGTTATCCTATGTGGTTCAAGGTGATCACTATGATAGGTTATCAATGACACGTCTTTTTTCTTCTTTGTTAGTGATTCACAATTGCCAATCGAAATTTCTTCTGTCTGAGTTTGGAAATGAAGTAATTGCGTCTTTTCTCAGGGGTGCTTCTTTTGACTTCTATTCGCACACTTTCAGGAACGACTGCTACTGCGTTAGTTTTCTTCAAAGGAGTGAAAGCATTGTCTTCTTTCAAGTCTTCCGTGCAAATCTCAAGATGAAGTTCTTCAGTACCAGCAACAATATACTGATGGGAGGCCGCCAGCCCCTGAGATACAGTTGCAATTTTTGCATTTGCCCTGTTTACAAGAAATAGGGATTACACAGGAATGTGGGTGCGTCGGGTTCAACGGACCTGATGGCCGGCAAGGTTGTGTTCTTACGCGGACAGTGGAATCCAATCAGTGGGTAGATTTGATAGTAATGAATCCGTAGCGGATTCTTTTCGAAGTGATCTGGTCAACTTTAAAAGCTGGTCCGCAAGAATTCTCGGGGCTTTTTTCCCTCTTACGTCTGCTAGAAAAACCTCCAGTCGGGAAGCGAACTCGCTACCCGAGGTCACTCCTCCGTCACTCTTATTCTCAACAGATAAGTACCACCTTTGTAATATTTAACGTTTCTTTTACCAATATGTTAATCAATAAATATAATTTTTACCACTATACGATCGGACTGTTAATTTAGTGTAATGTTAATTTTTCAATAGAAACTTAACTAATTTTAACTTAAGTCATGATGAGATGTTAAATTAAGAATCTGGGTGTAGAACTGATAAATTAAATGAACGCTCTATGGGCATCGCATTAATACTCACCAGGCTATTCAGTACTACATTGAATCATAGGGTCAGGTTTTTCTAAGCGTTTCAAACCATCTTCCAATTTAGACAAATGAGATGGATGTTGAAGTTCAACAGGAACTCTTACAACAGGACTTACAGTCACAGTTATTTGGTCACATTTCTCATGCAAACCATTTTTCTTTACAGGTACAAAGTTTGGAGTTATCGTTTTGACTTTTGAGTGGTAAATTTGAGGAATGTCCGGTACAACATTCATTTCAAAATCACCAGGAGATAAATTAATTTGCAAAACAAATAAAGTGGCAAATTCTTCAGTACATTTGGACTTTATTTTTAATTGTAGAGTCATTTTCATTAATTATAGTCTCATCCTGCATTAATACATTTAATCCAATTACAACATCAGGAAACATAGAATCATCATTTACTACACATATCTCTACATTACACTTAAGTTCATCAACTTGAATATCATCTTTAAAATAACCAAACGGTCTTACTTTACTTTTACGAAATCCAATTAAAGTAGAATTTAAGGGAAACAATTCAACAAAATTTAATTTACCAAAAACAGACTTTCAAATCAAGGTCACTCTACTACAACTATCAATTAATGCGTCCAAATCTAAGTCACCAATTAATACTTCCTTACATTTAATGTTTTTTCCTTATTAACAATTAAATGAGCAACATCTAGTTTAGTATCATTGTTATATGGGCATTCCGAAGCATTGTGTCCAAAAGCTTCACACCGAAAAGATTTTAATCCCTTATCTGTGTGCATACACTTTCTAGAAGTGGGATTTTCGATCCACAATTGAAAAAATATTTTCAAGTTTTGACCCAAGTCACTAAAAATGAAACCAACGTAGCTGTATTTGTAGTTCTTTAAATAATGTTTCAATTAATTATACTTAAATTATCGTATTTTTATCCAAAACAATAGTGTATAGAATATTCCAGCTCAAATGAGTGCTTTAAAATGTGAGGAAAAAACCTTTTCAAGTTTTGACACAAGTCGCCAAAAATAATGCCAACGTAGCTATAATTGTAATTCTTTAAATAATTGATTTAAATCAATTAATTTTTATCAATTATAGTTAAAAATTATTATATTATCATCCAAAATAATCATGTATATAAAATTTCAGCTCAATTAAGCGCTTTAAAATATATTTCATTAACGATTGAAAATCTACCAAGATAAATATATAGAAAATGTGAGCTATATTAGTAGGAATTAAAAAAAGATCTACAATAACACAATATGAAATTTTGCTTTAAAGATCAAGAAAGTTTCCCAAAGTCATTAAATTTTAAAACAACATTCACTAAAAAATTTAAGAGTTTCATTACTCGTATTTCAATTTTCAATTCCCCTTGTATCAAAACATATATTCCATTGCCCTTAATCAACCCTAAATGAGTTCATTTCATCTATCTATTTCATATCATTTTTATCAAATATTTATATCATAAACTTATCAGTTGTGCCCCAAAACACGTAATAATAATTTTATTATAGATTGTGTAGTTTGATATTTTTTCAAGAATTGGTTAAAGTTCTGCAATCAATGCTTGCCAGAATATTTTATCTTTTATATGATTAAATAGTACAACATACACCACTTTAGTTATCACTGAGTTTTTCTAAGGACGCTGAAAATGTTCCCGAAGAGGGTAAAAATGGGGAGACTTTCATCCCGAGAACGGTGATTGACGTCTTAAGATGGCAATTGTGTATGTGTCACATGTGAATAAGACAAATGGAGTGCGAGACTTCAACTAGACTACCACATGCTTTTTTTCACTTACTATCTACTTTCTTAAATGGGAACAATAGACCTAATTTACTATAATAACAAAAAGTCTAAAAGATGATGAGAATAGAAAGCGTTCTCTCTGAAGAAATGCCTCTTTTTTCCTTCTTTTCCAAAGTAAACAGTTTTGTGATCTATAAATAGTAGAGAAAAAATAATATTGAATCGACCTGTTTTTGTAGTCTTTACATGACAGTTTTTTTAGAATGTAACTTAGAACTTTTGTCATTTTGTTTGTTTTTCAGAAGAAAACTTGTTATTTTCTTTTAAGAAACCTTGAAGGACTGGGTTTTATTTCTTAATAATTCGTAAAATAACTCAAATATATTTTTCCTAAGTTTAAAAGGTATATGTTGTAAAATATATTCTGTTTGTGGATGCTTACTTGGTGAAACTATAATGGAACTTTAGAATACATAAATTTAATGCAGTTTTTATTTTGTTCTTATTTTCTTACATCACATATGAATAAAAATCTCTCATTTAGGAAATTAATGTAACTATGATGTGAGGAAAAGTTATAAAATTCCATGCATTTCATATTTACTAGGTTCTTAGAATCGGTAGAGAAACATAAATTAGATTTTAAAAAAAATATTATATTAAAATGAAATAATTGTATTTCTACATTTTAAATGCACAGTTGGGCTCTAATTTAACGAAACCTTATTCAGCAAATTGCATGATTTTAATATTTTTCCTATTTCCCCCACTGAAGTGAAGAGGAAATCCCCGATTTAACGAATAATATACCCCACTTTAACGAATTATTTCAACAACCGAAACAGGAAAGGGTTCATCCCTTTATTAGACAACAGGTGTAGATGAGTCATGAGTGTAACCTATTACGTTAGTTTGGAATTGGGCAGGAATTTTTTTTTATCTAATTCCATTGCAAAACGCAAGGAATATTTTCAGAGATTTAACGTTTCGTTCTCTTTCTTTAAAGAAGTAAGGTTTAATATACGCCCAGTTTTGCAGAAAATTTTGTTTTTGAAAATTTGAGAAGCAGGGCAGATTATCGGAAACGAATAAGTAGTAACATTAATGCAAAAATAGACAATGAAACCCCATAAAAACGGTTACATTTCCTAATGCATCACATTATTTGGAAACTGTGAAAACATACCTTATGTTGCAGGATGTAAAGGACGCAGTATTTTCTTCTCTGCATAAAATTATAAGAACTCTTTCTGAGTCAGTAATCAAAGATTATCAAACATGTATTAGTCAATATTTTAAAATTTCTAATTAAATGGGGCTTAATAAAATTCGCCAAACAGCGCTTTAGCAGCTGAACGCAAAGTGTGTAATTTCTAACAATAGATATTTTTTTGCATCATTGCTTATTTAAAATTTCCGGAAGGTAAATGTAATTAATTGTTATTCTTTTAGCCCCGATATTACGAATATTTTGAAAAAAAAAATAAAATGTTAGGTCTCGACGAATTCGTTAAATCGAGAACACAGACTATATCAGGGATGTCGAACCAATAACACGCGTGCCATTGACAATACGCGACACAATATATTAGGCACGTCACTGATTAAAACGGTTTTCATTTTTGTTCAAAATAAAAAAAAACTCACCGTGAAGTATCACCAACAGAGTGAGTGATCGGTCACAGTGGGTGAGGTGGTGGAGAGCACACTCGTTTATTATAGTATTCCAATCCTAACACATAAGTTATTTGTCATCTAATCTTCAGCTGCATAAGTCACACAAATGTTACTTTAGTTTGGGTTACATGTATAACTAAAACATTTACAGCAATGCAGTAAAATGTATTTTTTTCGTAGGAAATTAAGAGTTTTGATAGTATTTTTTTTTTTTTCTCGGTAATCACGTCAAAATTATTTGACGGCACGTCTATATCTCATTAAACATTTCTTCAGAAAAAATGGCACGTTGATTCATAAAGGTTCACCACTCCTGGACTATATTTCTATTCCTAACATAATGTTAGATTAATTTTGTATAAAATGTTGTACTCGATATTTGTCAAAAATAATGGAAATGAGAAAATGGTATTAAATATATTATCTACAAGCTTATTTAGAAAATATGAGAGTTCAAAAGGATGTCAATACAAATAAAAGAATCCTGAAAGTATAGTGAGATATCCATGCAAATGTCATTCATGGATTATATTATTTAGCTGCATGATGCATCGATTAAACGGATTTTTAAATCGTGATGATTTAAAAGTCATATATTTGTTTTTATTCTAAAACTTTTAAATTTAGTCACAATAAACTAAATAATTAACAATATACATGAAAAATGCTTAAGAAAAATTAGAATACTGTTTTTGGGTTAAAACTCTAAAATTCCTAAGTCTGTTGTTCGTAATTACTATTACATAATATCATAAATGTACCACAATTGTGTAATTTATACTCCACATTTTACAATACCATATAAATGTAGTATGTTACTAAAGCAATTAAAAACGTGATTCTTAAAAATCTATGTACATCCACTCATACATTTTATCTCTATACATATACATTATATAAATTTGCAAAACAAATTTTCTTCAATTATTAATTAAGTTATCTTAAAATGCATGTGATTTTTAAGTTTTTTATGATCTAGAAAGCATATCATTTTCAATAATCTCAAAATGTATTTTTAAATTCCTGTTTACTTTATTAAAAATTTTATTTATTTATTTAAAAATTTAAAATTTATAAATATTTTAAATTAAAAGGGAAATATTGAAAAATAACATAAATTTTTTAAACCATTGCAGACAAATCTTCAATTCGTTTTTCCCTTAAAACTCTTAAGTATAACTATAACATTAATTTTACAACAGTCATAAAAATTACAAAATCATTTTACAAATTGTGATATGGTCTTTAGAAGGATATTTGTATGATGCTTCACATGTCAAAGTACTTTTTTCCTTGCAGATATAAATAAAGGAAATTCTGAAAAATTCAAAATTTTATTCTGCATTTACTACATATGATTCTGAAGTCACCATCATTTATTTTTATAGCTGATACCGTTCCTTCACTTTTTCTCATAGCATATTCATGATTTTTGCTTATTTATGGCACTATCTTGCAATTTGATCGCATTTGTTTTTGTTATTGTTATTTACAAATATTTATATTTATCTTAAGACTTTTACTAAGTATCATATTATCTGCTTTATTTCGGCATATAGAGGACATCATATCTCATATGCAATAAGCTTTTCATTCCATATTTTCTCAGTTATTTCTAAAATTTTATTTTAAGCAAGTAATATTGACATCGAATTGCATGCGTACGGAAAAAATATGTTTTTTTTTAATTCTAAGCACAATGACGTTTTTGATTAATGCATCAAATTTACTTTATGTCAAATCTTAATTGCATACGAATGTTTTTTTTTTGTTCATGTCATATCTTAAAAGGTATGTGTATTCGCTGTTATCCAAATCATAATGTAGTTCAAATTGCAAAGTTTTTAACTAATATTTTAACTTCAGGTAAAAATTCAATACATGTAATTTATATCCCTATTAACATGTATTATTACACTCTGTTACAATTTACAGAAGATGGCTGAATTACTTTTAACTGAAGAATGTATATGAACTGTTGATTATAATGTGATCTTGAAAGAAATGTTTTTTAATGATGCATTTCATATTTTACTTCAATATTTTTTTTCTATTTTATAATTCGCATTTTACTATTTATACTTCAATCATAATTTTAAATCCTTAATTTATCAATGTAATTCAACATTTAATTCTTATAACACTTTTTCTTCAGTTTTTTTTAAGTCTTTCAATTTCTAATGACGTGATAAATATAATTTAACAATGAACAATTCAACACCTTTACAATAAACTGATTCATGCCTTGACAATGAATATATTTTTTTATATTTTCAAATTTTCAAGTAACATTTTGTCATTGTTATAAATGGTTAAGGCTAATAATTATTTACTCATTTTTAAAAATGATTAAATTACTATTTGCATATATACAAATCAGGCAAGCAAATTTTCCATTATTCGTTTCTCTCTTCTTTGTTTTTCTTGTAAAACATCGAAGATCGTACAACACAAACTTGAAAGAATTTCCTTTCGATAAGGAAAGCAAATAACAAAAGGTGAAACTGCATGTCCTAGTACTGAAGAAGAAATTATTACCTAGAGCAAGGTACATGAATCATTCAACAGGTAATTTAGTTCTCTAGCACATTATATTTTTCTCTTTCTATAAAATTACTTTGAAAGGGAAATATTTTCACTAGGTATCAATATTTCTCGTTCATTTTTGACAGACTGCATTTTAATGATCATCATCACCATTGGCATTGAGTGGAGCCATAAATTGCAGCACTAGGTTATATGTTTAACGGAATAGTGAATAATAAGTCTCCGAATACTCTATAGCCAATTTCGATGAGTTTGAAATTTGAATTTGTATATCGAGTCATAGGATTTTCTTTAACAGAAATACAGACTGCTGAATTCTTGAATGTATTACACGAAAATTCACATGCTGATAAGGATTTATAGCGCAATTTAACAGCACTTTATTCATATGATATTCAAATTTTACTATTTGCATGAAAGAAAGTATTATGCATGTCAGAAGCTTTCAAAACCACACAACTTGCACAAGCTTGAAATAGTTTGTGTTTGTATAATTAATAATTACATTTACTAAATTACTGAAAAACTAAAAATGCAAAGAAATAAGTAGAAATAAAATAAGACAATACAAGTAAAAAGTAAGATAATCTGAGAAGTATAATAGCAAACTCTTAGCCTTAAAAGCTAAGATTACATGGGTAAACATAGCGTTAGGGCCAGTTAGACTTTCCCAGTAATTTAGCTATACAACTGGGCTGTAAGGAAAGAAAATTAGAGATATAATAACCTTCCATTAATACTAAGAATAATAATCATAACACTAGAAGAGTACAAAACACACATGTATTACTTTCCAATTGTGTTTTTCCTTCACCGTTATAACATTAATTTTCTTAAAATATTTATATAATTCAAGAATAATAGAGCTCTTTGAACGGTTTTATATAATAGAAAAGAGACGCTCCAACAACTCGTTTCATCTTAATAATCTTAAAAGATTTAATCATTTACATGGGTTTAGGAGAAACAAATTGTATATTTGATCTGTTTTAAACTGGTTTATCTCATCTCATAAGTAATTTTTTTCTCTCATTATATAGTATCATAAACATTTGTTTTAACAACTGTAGCTACATATATGTATAACTGCATCAAGCATTGATTGTTAACATTTCCGTCTATACCTCAAAAAGTATCATTTATGTTTAATGGAGAAGTCATGAACTCAGTGATAGTTATAAATGTAAATCCCTGAAAATATACTTTTATTCATTTATCTCTTCATTTATGTGTTTAGAATTTTCTAAGTATACTTATACACTCACCTTTGTGGGCATAAATGTCAAAACAGAGTTTTTATTGTGTGTGTCTATTTTCTTTTAAGAAACTGTAATTTCATGTAAAACATGTGTTATTACACTTTCGGTGCTCAAATTATTTAAACACTCTTTTGACATTTTGTCTTATCTTATAAGTCTATCTGTATAAATATTTATTAAATGCACTTAGTAAATATAGAATTAAGTCCCATAGAATAGCAACAGCAACGTCTTAAAAACCTCAAGCGCAACAAAAATAAAGACCTGGAAATATTTAAATAAATCGAATAAATACGAAACATTTTGAAACAAAAGGGCATGTTTCCTTCACGACCTACAAACATAACAAATCCATTATCAATATTTCATTCAAACACATTTCAAAGTTAATTTTCCAAGAAAGAGCCAGAACAACCAAAAAAAAGCGGAATGAAATCGCCATATTCAGTTTTTAATTACAACTTTCTACAAATGATTTTCTTAGAGACTTAATGTTGATTGCAATTAAGTGACGGAAACATCACATTAGATGTAATTGTTTTCGCACAAGATTCATAAAAAGACTTCCGATAAACGCCACTTTATTTACCACTTTCCACCAAATATTTACCACCTGCCTTGTTCTCGTGTCTTGTCCGATATTACGTGCATCCTCTCGTACTAGTGAATCCCGCCGACACATGCAGAGAAACTTCACAACAGCGCAAAATGACTTTGCGGTCGATTTTAATTATAAGTTGAGCGCTTCCTAACTTGGCACGCAAAGCCTTTACTCCGAGATGTTTAGTCGCTGATCGTTGATGAGAAAGGAACCTACGAATGTTTATTATGAATAATAGCCGAAATTCTCAGGTGGAATTTAATCATTTTGAGGAAGCAGAAAGGCAGCCGCGGGAATTTTCTTTTATTTATCCGAAAGATATGGTTGAAAGAAACCAAAGAATGCTTGTCTGACTTTTAAAGTTCTGGTTGTATTTTTCATAAAGTTAATTTTGGCATGAGAAAATGAAAAATTTCATACAGTATAGGATTTAACAAGCTGAAATTATGAAGCTGGAAGCTAGACGCCATTTTTCTTTGTTTTATGTTGAAATTCCACTTGGAGAAGTACTAATTTCATTCTAATGCAATTAAAAGGGCATTCTGTGACATATAAAAGGTTTTTTTTTTCTGCCATAAACTTAGAAAAATTAGGGAGGCGCATTATAATTAAAATAGCATAGATACGGAAAATATGGATTTTAAATTACTTTAATTACTCAAGAGATATGCTATATTTCAACTAATATAAAAATAATTAATTATTCACTGGCATAGTTATTTAAATTCCTTTTACTTATGAGAAAAAAATTATATTTAACGCTTTGAATTTCCCATTGAACGCATTGAAAAATTATCGTGAAAATTAATTCATAATCCTACTGAAGTATAAAATATGTATAATGTAGTAAAATTATAGCACTCTTATTTAATGTTTCAATTATCCTTTCTTTTTTTTGTTCTGCAACTTTATCAGCAATAGTATTTGCGTAACGCATTTTAAATGTAAAAATGTTTCCCGAAATCTTGTCAATTACCTGTGATTATATTTATTTATATTAAAAGTCTATTCATCTATTATGTAAGAATTCAATTAAGCTTTCTCTCGAGGGATCTGAATTCAGATGGGCCTTGAGCCTCCAAGGACTTCACTTGATAATATTTTTTTATTTTACCCCCGTAAAGGGAATTAACCACAATTTATCTTTCAAAAAACTGAAACATTAGAGCTTTTAAAACTACATGATACAATCTTGCTTCGCCTGCGTATTCAAACCATTCAGAAAGGCTTTACTGGAAATCATATGATTCCAGTAGCTTCCGGTTGATCAAAACTATAAAAAGTAAAAACCTCGGGAGTGCACAAAGAATGTTTTTGTGGCTCTGCCTTAAATGTTCTATTTATGTTTATGCTGTACTTTTTATGTGCCCCTGCTTTGCCCGCTTCTTCGTCAAAAAGATATGGTTTAAGAAAATACAAATCTTTTTTCATCTCAATGATTGCACAAATTAATAATACTAACCAAAAATGACATATTATAAGCTAAAAATGCCCGCAAGTTAAGGTCAAACTTTCCCATTGATTATAGGGTTTGTGTGTGTTACCACGAGATTGGACTTACGATCCATGGATTTGCGATCTAATATATATATATATGTGTATTTCTTTTCATTTAGTCAGAAAATCAATTGTTTGATCACTAACTTGTTGTATTATGATTGAAATGTTGAAACCTGCAATAACAAACAATATATTTAATACGCCCATACTCTCTTGTAATTTTTCTCATAGTTTGAAATAAACAATCTTTTTTAAAAATAAATAAATAATAGTTTACGGCTGTATCACGCAAAATATCAAAAATATTTGCATGCAACATTTAAATGCTTTTAAATATGGAAACATAACCATTTGATCAAAACAAATATACTTTACTGATATGTAATATATATTTCCTGATAATACTTTCTAATCCCACATGAGGATACAATTTAGTTTAAATATTTTTTGTTTAATTGATCTTTTTAATGACTAGAGTTTATCATAAAAATATATAGAAATACCTTACAAATATTTAAAACAAAGGATGATCAAGTTGTTCTATTTTAACCATTAGGGTTCAGTTATGAATTCTACAGAATATTATATATGTATGATATTATGTTAAACGGGGTTTTGAAAGAAAACCGAAACAAATTAATAACTTGTTTTTGTATCAAGGCACCGTTTCAGAGAGAGGTATACAATTCCATTTTCTTTAATTATGAAATACATATTGGCTTTATCATATAGTTAATATTGTAAATAACTTGAAAAAAAATTGAGAAATAATAATAAGTTTGTTCAGGCCTTAAAGAGGATTAAAGTGAATTAAAATGTAACAATAAAAAATTAATCCGATTATTTTTATACTTTCGTTACTAAAAATAAACAATCTTTCTAAAACTAATTAAATAACAATGTGTTTTAATGTATAAAATATCAAAATATAAATATACATTATTTAAAGATTTTTGAAAAAGGAAATATAATCAATTAGTTAAAACAAATTTACTTACAGAAATATAATACATCCCATAATAAGATATGCTAATCACTCAAGGGAATAAAGTTTAATTTAAATATTTCTAGCATTTGTGGACCGGATTAATAATTTTATTTTATCATAAATGTCAAAATACTTTTCAAATTATTAAAGTATAAAAAAAATGATATATTCAACTATTTTAACCATTATATGTTCCCGTTTTGTTTCTTAATAATATAATAATAATTTTTTAATTACTCTTTTTTTTAAACAAAACACAAAAATCTTGTTTTCATATTAATTTTCCTTTTGTGATGAGTTAAAGGTGGCCAATTTCCTTTCATTGAATTATGAAATATATATAATGGTAATTTATAATGAAATATATAATGAATACATAATGAAATATGTATATTTGAAATATGAAATATATATAATGGAAGCGCATCGCGCTACCACGCCACAGTTCCGGAATTCAAACTCCAGGCTGGGCAAAGTCAACTCAATCTTTCATCCCTTCAGTGTGTCAATATAATGAGTACCAAGATTGGGCATGGGAACTAAACAATGGGGATTAGACATAAGACTGACCACCTGGCCGGAACATCTTCTCATGCATCTCAACACCTAAGGTCACGAAAACTGAGATAACACATTAGGCTTTGGCCCTCATGGGATGATGTGCCACATGGTTTATTTTTAGTTTATGAAATATATGTATTGACCTAATCACAAAAAAAACTTTGTAAATAACTTCAAAAATAGCCTTTAGAAACAATACATTTGTTTACTTCTTAAAAACCATTAGAGATGCATTGATTTGAAGGTTGTTTTTTTTTTAATTTTCATTATATTATTATTACTATTTAAAGGGGATTACTTAATGTAATTTTTAATAAAAGAAAAAATGCTTCAAATAAAATTTCTTTCTTGCTATTTTAATAGAATGTTTTGAAAACGTACTTTAAAACAGCACATATAGTCTAAATAAAAGTTAACGATTAAAACATTCAGAAAAATATTCAACCTTAACATAGTTTTCTAAAATAACGTTATACAGTTTTAACTCGATTTTTGAATATTTACTTTTCATTGCTTCCAAATAAATCTTAGTTTGTGAAATTCTATACAAATATTTTTGAGCTCAGTTTTTTTTCTTTTTTTGATTATAGTAATTGTAAGAAAAATTATTTATGTTTTAAGAAGACTAATTGCCTTATTAGCAATTTCTGTTTATAAATGCAAGGTAAAAAAAATATTTGAGCTGTATTTGAACGCAGAAGAAAACGCGAACAATTCCTCTACCCACAGGAAATGAGGGGTCATTTACCATAGGGGACAGAGAGATTGAGAGCGTTTTAGTAAAAAGAACGACTGATGACGCGTGGTGTTGACTATATGTTTTTGGGTGTAACAGCATTTTATATTATACATAAAGTTTTATATTCCACCGAGAAGTTGTTATGATTTATAATCCTGTGAATTTACTCTAATGCAGAATAACAGTTTGAGATAATAATAGGAGTATACAATATGTATATATATATATATATATATATATATATATATATATATATATATATATATATATATATATATATATATATATATATATTTCTTTTTTAATTAGGGAGGCATTTTGACACTTTTTTTAAACTATTGCAATATTTTTTTTCGATCAACTGCATGCACTGCTAGTGTTTCTTTCTTTTCTTTCTGATAAATGCTACAGTAATTCTTGCAAACAATTAGCATACGTGCTTTTGAATTATAAGAAGCCAATTTGTAGTTGTAAATTTTGTTTTGATTTTCTGTGCCGACATTGAGTTTACAAACTACACTGTAACTCTACCTTTCCTTTGAGCACTTGTTCCAAATAATATTGTGAAGGTTCTCCCTTATCATTCTGATTTACACATCTTATGCATCACTGATGAAGCTCATTTGGCGCAATCTTTAATGTATTATAATAATTTAGGTCTATTTCTAGAGTGTTTTTATGTGCTTTAAGCGGAGACTTCTAACATATTACTTGGAGCAAGAGCAGGCATAAAATCACTAAGACTAAAATGTTTAGATTTTTTTATTGGTAGATATACAAACAATGCATACGTCAATCACTCTATTTTCAGTTTTTCTTACACACAGTTAAAAATTAAATACCTCACTGCAAAAGCTACGTATTCCTGCTCAAATATTTAGAAAAGTCACAAAGTTAAAATAGATAATAAAAAAAATGTCAGCGTTTTAGTTTTTAGGATGATGTGTCCCTTTAAATTTCGTTTGAATTTTTGTATAAACCGTGCAAAAAAATAATTTTTTACTAACAACAATATCAAATGTTTTTCACATAATAAAATATATAACTCAGGGATCATCTAAAAAAATTGTTATTTAAACATTCTACAATGTATTAAAAATGCATATCATAATAAGGCAGTGAGTAATAATAAAACTGTGTTCGAACGTATATTTTTTTTTAAGTTATTGCTAAACCCCATGTTTTTTCTACATCTAACTTTTTAATATAAACGTGGAAAGTAAAACATACTGAGAATTACAAATGATATAAAAAAAAATATTGTGAATTAGAAATCAACAAAAAAATTTTCTCCCTTTTTAGGATTTCTAGATAAAAAAGATTTTGCTTGGGGTAATTATAATATTTTATGTCTTCCAATAAAATGTCGCGTTATAATGAAGTAAAGTTTATTTCAGATGGTTAAATAAACAGCATTAACAAATCATAATTAATTCACAATTAATTTAGTAAGTTGTTTTTATATTAATATCACAAACTGAGAGATATTCAGGTATTCATGTTTGATTTGATTGAATCAAATAAAAGTAGCAATTTTAGTTTTTAGAGAGAGAGATAAGTGTTTATTTCTATGAAAATTCAGACTCGAAACAAATAAATAAACAAGATTAGAGCGTGATATTTTTATCGATGATGTGTGTGTGTATTTCTTTTTAAATCTCAAAATGAATCAAGATAATCGTTGTTTTGCATCAAGTACAAAAACATCTTTTATTTAAAGCTTTTTTCGAAAATTGTCATTATGGTTTCAAAATAGTAATGAGCCAGTTCTTAATACATGCATTAAAACTCTATTCACCACTTACCCCCGGAGCTCTTGCCCTTTAAGTTAATGGGTTTACTAAAAGATAGTCGCTTTGAATCTCTGTTATCTCGTTTATTTCATAGGTCCCTCGATGCCAATAAGTTGAAGCTCCGTAATCGCTACCATGCTTCTCAATTCCTAAGGGTACTGTTTTACGGGTTTAAATCTTCTTGCTAAGCACTGAATGAGTAGAAGAATTAGCATGAATCCGGGTGCAATGAGAGACGCTCTCAAGCTCATCGCTGATTTATGAGCATCGATATTTCTCGACTCATTGCCTTCACTGAGAGTTTAAGTCATTAATTCTGTGAACAAAAGTACAACAATTCCCATAGCATTTTATAAAATATGAAATATTCAAATTTTATCTGCCTAGTTGATGGAAATCATTTAACTCGGAATATGAATATGTTACGAAGTTATATTTGTGGTTTTTATTCGTTTGTTACAGAAAATGAAAATACAATGCACGTATTTCACTTTTTTTTTTTTACTGATTTTGAGAAAACCTTTCTCTTTGTTTTCAAAAATATTTCATTTTTATTGAGTTAATCACCTCAAATTTTAGGATAGGTTGAACAGCTTCTATCCATTAGATTCTATTTCAGTTTTTTTTATTATATTTATATTCAAACATATATATTTTAGTGAACCTAAGTTTACGGCAGTGTGAGAGGCGACAGAAAGAAGAGATATATTTTAACAATTTTATTCTATTTTTTTTCCAAATCTAATATGGTCACAAATAGAAATGGGAGCGAGTTTTATTATTTTAATTACTTAGCACGAATATATGAAGAAATCTACAAACGCATGATCTATCTACTCTGAACAATGATAACATAATTCCCTATTCCTATGGCAATATACCTTGATAATCTAAAACATAATTCTCACAGATAGAAATCAAATTACCACTGAAAACCTAATAATGTTTTTCCTCCTCGAACTTAATTCACTTAGCTCTAAAAAGCTGATTTATTTACATAAATCAGGGTTCCTTTGCAGAAATATGTTCTCAATTTAAACATTTCATTAAACGCATTTCCTCTTAAGCATTAGTAGAAGGACTCGAAGCGATTCCATTATAATTTTTTCCGTCTTTTACAATACTTGTAATAAGACTATACAGGAAAATAAATTTTCTTTCCCTCTAAATGACAAATGAAAATTTTTTTTTTCTTTAAAAAACAACAATGATTTTACGTAATAATGCACTACTCAAATTTAAGTCAAAGGTTTTAAACGCTTTTTCCTATTTTAAAGCAAAACTTATGTGAATACGTATAACTAAAAAATACCAGCTTTAAATATTCTCAACAATCTGAAGAATAATTGAAATGTTGAATGTGATGTTATAAAGAGTGTTTTTTTTTCAGGTATAGAAGTTTAAGTTGGCATTACTTTCCAAGATGGCGACCGATTTAACAGCTGTCAAGTGATTTATTCTCAGTTTGGTTTGGTAATTCATCATGAATAGACTCACGCCTGAACAACGCTTTCAAATTGTGCAATTTTATTTCGAAAGTAATGGCTCTGTGCGGAATACGTATCGCGCACTACGTCCATTTTATAGTCGACAAAATCGTCCATCAGAGCAGTTAATTCGATTAAGCATGGAACGTTTTCGCACCACGTTTAATCTAATGGATAACTCGCATCCCCAGAGACGCCGTACGGTGCGTACAGAAGAAGCTATTGCTACTGTAGAGCGTAGCATTCAGTAAGACCCGAATGAGTCCATCCGCCATCGAGCACAGGAATTGCATCTGTGTCCATCCACTTTATGCAAGATTTTGCGGAAGGATCTTGGTTTGCGTGCTTATAAAATCCAACTCGTGCAAAAATTGAAGCCAAACGATCATAAAGAAATGCGTAGATTTGTCGAATGGGCCCAAAACGAGATTGCCGTTGTTCCCGATTTTCATAAGCAAATTTTGTTTAGCGATGAAGCGCACTTCTGGTTGAATAGCTACGTCAACAAACAAAACTGCCGCATTTGGAGTGAAGCTAATCCACAAGTGTATGTCAAAACACCGATACATCCAGAAAAACTGACTGTTTGGTGCTCTTTATGGGCTGGTGGAATCCTTCTTCAAAAACGATGAAGGCCACAACGTTACAGTCAATGGTGATCGGTATAGAGTGATGATTACTAACTTTTTCATTCCTGAATTGAACAATCATGATGTCCAGGATCTGTGGTTCCAACAAGACGGCGCAACATGTCACACAGCTCGTGCCACAATCGATTTATTGAAAGACACGTTTGGTGACCGCCTAATTTCACGTTTTGGACCAGTGAATTGGCCTCCAAGATCTTGTGATTTAACACCGCTAGACTATTTTCTGTGGGGCTATGTAAAGTCATTGGTCTATGCGGGTAAGCCACAAACGCTTGACCATTTGGAAGACGACATTCACCGTGTTATTGCCGATATACGGCCACAAATGTTGGAAAAAGTCATCGAAAATTGGACGTCCAGATTGGACTACATCCGAGCCAGCCGTGGCAGTCCTATGCCAGAAATCATATTTAAAATGTAATGTCACAAGATTATCTTTCGAATAAAAAAAAAGTAATGTCAATCGAATAATACATTGTTGTTTTATTGCAATTTAAAGTTCTATACCTCTAAAAAAACACCCTTTACATTAAATTTATTAACAAATAATTTTAATAGTTTGTTCTAATTATATAATTATCTTTATAAAATTCCTCGTGAAAAGAATCAGTAACATATTGTTGATTTTATCATGCTAAGGCATGCCATGCCCTAGAAGGAATAGGACTTAACAGAACATTGCAAAGAGAGAAATTTCTTTTTTGTGAGTCTACGCTAGTGAATTGTGCATAAGATGGAGTATAATTTTTCGTACAATTACACTGCACAAGACATTGCTCAGCTGCACAGATATTATAAGTATTTCAATAATCTGTCGCTAGTACGTAAATGTTTTTTTAATTTCGCATCAAAGCATGTGACTCCGCTCCAAATAATCGATCTTTTCAACAATAAATTAACGCAAGTGTAGTGACGATCAATAAAAGTATTCTTAATAACTTTGAAATTTGACAGGTTATCTCAATAGATGAACTTTGGATCCTTGAAAGTTTATTTTCTAATAAAAGCGTTTTGCTTCTTATGGCATAGTTCAGCGTATTGGAAAACAAATTCCCAAGATAATTAAATTAAAATTTCATCGGTTGTTTAAATATTTATCAAAATGATTGATTAGAGTCTTAAAATTATTAAATTGTTTGAAATTAAATGAAGCCTCCAACTGTGATTTTTTTTCATTTATACTTTAAAAAATAATAAAAAAAGTATTAATTTTTTATCTACATTTTCCTTTAGATGTCGATATTCAGTGTGATAAATAGAGTGTGAAAGAAATTGTAAAATGGCCAATGGTTTTAAGAATGGTTATGATTGAAATTTTCCATATTATTCACTAATGACGTTCTAGTAACTCTGTAGGGAGATGTTCTCTCAAAACAACAATAATAAATTTTCTGTATCCTAAACTCCACATCATATTCGGCCTTAAAGCAGTGCTTCTCAAACTTTCAATATTTTCACCCCAATATTCAATCATAATTTTCATCGCATCCACCCTCCCTCCATACAATAACAATGTATTGAATTTGATAATACTATACTTGAACACTGAAACTACAATACGACTATAACCTCTTAAGTGCCATTGACATATATAAATGTCTAGCTCAGCCAAAACATTAATTGTTCTGGACGTATATATACGTCTTTCCGAAGTACGATCCTTTCTGTGCACTGTTATCCATAATATTATTCTGAAGGCTTTGGAATGCAATAAAATTACATTGACAGTGTTTGCGAAGTATTTACCTATTTTAGAGGATTTGTATATTTATTCCTTCCTCTCCCTAATACACCACATACGCGCGCCATTGGAAAGCGAATTGCATAACTTTTAATCAGTAGTTAATGGATTAATTATAAATAGTACAAATTATTAAAATAAGTGCTAATTTTGTATGTAATTTTATTTATGACAAGCCCTTGGAGTCACAGATAATTCTTAAACTTGTTCTAAGTTAGTATAGTTAAATTTATTATAAAATACATCGAGCAGTACTGATACATTTATAAGTGTATTACTTCAGTGTAGCTGTGTACTTTATTTTTTTATTATGTTAGAATGTTTACTCTCAGTAAATTAATAAATATTTTTAAAAAAACATTTAGTTATCAACTTTTCAATATGCTCACGCCCCTTCGTAGAGTTAGCACGCCCCCCTAATGGGACGCACCCCACAGTTTGAGAAACGCTGATTTACAGGTTATTACAGCTGACTGGATATTAGGAAGGTTCGCTTACAGTTGTTGCTAAATTTCTGATTTCTGGCGAAAACAGATTTAGTACAAAAGTTTGCTGAGTCTAAAAAGGTCTAATATAGTCCTAGAAGGTCTGAGTAAAGTACTTACGTATGAAAGCCCAAGCAATCAAGTGAATGTTTAGTATTCTTTTTTTTTTTCAGAATCACTTAGAATGGATGAAAAATACTTATTTTGCAGTCACAGGATAAGAAACGTTTGATATAGGGGACTTTTACCTTAATCAAGAGAGAAAGGGAACTCAGGTCGGATTCCCCCATCTACTGATGGGGGGGAAGTTTTTGCAATTACGCACTGTTTTGAGACTCGTCTACGAAATCTATGGAAATTTGTGCGGGCATCTGGGTTTCAAACAGCCCTTAATCCCGTATCTGGCAAAAGTATATCTGACGACATGGCTTTTCGTTGAGTTTTCATGTTTGTGGTGTACTGCATGGCTATTGGACGAGTGGCGGAGGACCAGTGGGCGGGCCTTCGAGGCTTGGATCTTCACATCTCGAAAGATTTCTGGAGAGAGAAATTCAATGGAAAGCAAAGCTTCCTATTGGTTGCTGGTAAATGAGGATAATGGTTCAAAAGTGGTTGCCCATATGGTGAAATGTGAGTGTGAGTGGTGTTGCGACGTAATGTCCAGTAGGGGTGAAAAAATTTATGCGTTCGAAAAAAGCAACCGGGTGGTTTGTGAAGTGGTCGCCCTCCTTCCCATTGACCGCTCCCGGTGCTTCTGCAGTTCTAACTTTTTTGACACTCGTTGAAAGTATGTTTCTAAGTTAGCCGGATTTTGAAGAAGGGAAAGAACACTCGTTCTTTTAGCCATTGATTATTAATTCGTTTCCACTGGATTGATTATTAATTCGGATCCACACACTTATTGTTAATATTGTGGGGCCAAGAAATCAGCCTTAGTTTGTAAAAAATAGAAATAGTGAAAACGTTACGATAAGCACTGTGGAAAATAAATGGAACGTATATATGTACAAGTAAAAACATATTACAGTTAATATAATATAATTGCATGTATAAAATAATTTACATCCCACATGTCTGATGATTCGTGTGACCATAGAAATTTATAATGTTATGATTTGTCTGTTTCGAAACATTCATTTCAAGTTATTAATTTTGTAACATGTCAGAAGCATTTTAAAGTAATCTGTATATCACTTATTTATACTGAAAATAATTCACTGCAAGTGGAATAGATGTAATACATTATAGAGAGAGAGAATCCTAGTTATAATATTTATCAACCCATCAGTTCTTTAGTATTTTTAAACATAACTCATCATTAGGATGTCTATAATATTTCTTGAGTAAATTAATATAAAATAAAACATGTTTGTGCGTTTTTTAAATCAAAATTATATTTGATATGCATTTTTTTCTTGAAATATGACAGTGAGATTATCATGCTAATAACATTTAATTAATATAATTAAAAAAGTGTTACTACTTACAAAGGCGTTTCTTTATTCCATAAAATCCTATTTTTGTCAAATTAATAACTCATATAAAAATCTCTTAAGCTTGAAAGGACTTAAAATATAATTCATTAAACAATTTTTATATTATTATACATTTTAATCTCATTACAATTGTTTTTTTTTTTCATCATAATGTCACAGTTTTAAAAAAAATATGTTGGCCTTTTTGCGGAAAAAAAAACTATACTTTTTCAAAAATGTTCTCATTTTCTACGATTATGTCTACTTATTTAGAAGCAAGGAATATGGATGACAATGTACGATATGAAAATACTCCAGACACTGATTTTTTTTTTATGTCTGAAATTCTTGGCGTGCCGTAAGTATTTTTTTTTCGCCTCATTGAAATTATTGTGAAAACGCTGAACTAGATGTAATTCGTTTCCCTAAAGTCATTACTTAACACCAAAACTTCACATCATGTTGCTACAAAAGAATTCAACTTATTTTGATGATATTTTATTTTTCCTTTTTTTCTCTTCACAAACATTGTGTAAATGAAGTAAAACTCTTATTATATTAAAATAAAGAATCCTATTGAGGTAGCATCCTTTCATATATGAATGTATTTATGAATATTTATGTATATGTAATCATTGGCTCTATGCTATTTGTTATAATTCTAAATAATACTAAAATGATCAAAGTAAAATAGTATCTGTAATGTAATAGAAAATTCTTAGACTGAGAATTAATACTTCAAATTTAAATATAAATTATGAGCTTTTGCTTTTACCTTTATTTTCTTATGTTACTGGGCTAAAATAAGGAGAAATATAGTTTAAAAATGCTTTTCATGAAAACTAAAATCAAATTCTAAAAAGATAAAAATCCTATAATTCTAAAGTAAAACAGTATTCTCCTTATTTAGAAGTGAGTAAGAGAACCAAAAATGCTACATAAACTTTATGTAATTAATAATAACTAAAATTATCTAAAAAACTATACATGGACATATCTAAAAGCAAACAAAAATAAGAGGACTCCAAGTGATTGTTAAGAGCGAATTGTTACTAAACAAACTTTAATCAAAATCAACATTGAATTTCGTTTAGATAATGCAAAACCAATGTAGAAAACTTTTTAAGTTCGAAAAATACTAAATAAGTGCATTCATGATGCTATATTCAATACTTTTATATCAATATATCTATTTATTCACTCAAGAACATTGAAAATAGCGACCCAAGAAGGAAGCTAAATACAATCGCGAAACTTTGCAGATAAGTACAGCGTAATGTGATATGCCAATGGTCCAAGTTTTGTGTCAATACGCATGCTCATGCACGCCGAGATGGCGCTACAATCAAGAAGAGGGTGCTATATAAGCCAGCGGAAATTCGAAGATTCATAAACGTAACGATTACCCGCCGATTGTAGGAAGACTTTGGTAAGCGAAACATGCCAGGTAAACGTCCTAGAAGACATTTCTCACTGTTAAGCGAGTTTGAGAGAGGTCTGATCATCAGGATGAAAACTGAAGACTGGTCGACGCGCCGTGTTGCTGGCCAGGTGGATCGTTCGGAGTGTGCCGTTATAAATTGTTGGGTGCAGTGGACACGAGAAGGTACCCACGCGCGGAAAACCGGGTGTGGAGCGACCAGGAAGACCACGAGGAGAGGGGATCGAATTATCGTGCGGCAAGCACTTGTGAACCCTACAGTGACTCGCTCAATGATACGAGCAAACGTAGGCTTAGCAATTGTTCCACAAACAATTTCCAGACACCTTGCAGAAGCTAATTTTAAAATCCAAGCGCCCTTTCCGTGCACTCCCTTTAACAACGGAACATCGGCAACTGCGTCTACAGTGGTGCCAAGCCAGATCAATGTGGAGTGTCACAGATTGGCAAAAGGTTGTGTTTAGTGATGAATCCCGGTTGTTTTGGGGGCAAATGATAACCGTGTACGGGTGTGGAGGCACCCTGGTGAGCGGTACAATTCCCCCACACTGTTCTACGTCACACTGCCCGCACAGCTGGTGTAATGGTGTGGGGGCCATAGCCTATGATAGCCGATCCACTTTAATTGTGATGCGTGGAACCTTAACGGGCCAACGTTACGTTGAGGATATTCTTCGACCCCATGTAGGACCTTTCCTAAATGGTCTCCCAGGGGCAGTTTTCTAGCAAGATAATGCTCGTTTGCATGCAGCAAGAGTTGCTCAAGACTTCCTACGTCATTTTCAGACTCTTCCATGGCCTTCCCGCTGCCCCGATTTGTCCCCTGTAGAGCAAGTGTGGGATCATCTAAAACGGAAGATGCCATCGTGTCACTCTGTACATGATTTAGAGTTGGCTGTTCAAGATTTGTGGGCCCATCTGCCTCAGAACAACATAAGGTGTCTAGTAAACTCAATGCCCGACCGTGTGGCGGCATGTATTGCAGTTGGAGGTGGTCCAACGCGCTATTGAATTTAACCAGTATTTGTGTCGTTGCACACCTTGTTTTCATTTAATTGTCTTGTTTTTGAGATCAAGTAAATTTCTCATCTGTGCCATTATGTGTATTAAATTTCATTTCAATCCGATGCTTTTTTCTTGGGTCACTATTTTCAGTGTTCCTGGGTTTACTTTCAAAATTTAAGATGTAGACAAAATTAATTAAACCTATATCATTAAGATTTGTAAGTAAAGCTTATTACAAAAAAAAACCAAAAACATTAAACTTCTTTATATATAAGTGTCACAGCTTAAATAATTAATAATAATGTTTCTTTGAATGGATATATAAAGGTATTAATTTTGAAAAAGAAATTTATTAAAGTTCAAAGTATATATTTTATAAAAAATATTATTTAATATATGATGCATTATATGTAAATTTGTATGATTCTAGGTTATCAAGTAAGGACAAGGTGTATGTACTCTGTATTGTGGCCCTAAACCAATAAATCATACGTATATCAATTTATTTCGCTGTCTCTCTCTCTCTCTATTAGTGCATATAATATATATATATATATATATAAACTTGTATGACATTTCAAGCATATTTTCTATATAAAGCCGAAATATTTTCAATGTTATATAATATATAACGTGATATACAAAAGATTTTTAAATCATGTGAGAAGAGCATTTCATATTAAAAATATTCTGATTAGAAAATTACTCAGTTAAAACTATCAGCTTAATTTATGAAAGCCTCATACACTAGGCTGAGTTTTAACACGCATGCACATATATATGCATTTATAGTAACATACAAAAATGTAATGACTTGATAAATGAATCTATAAAAATGCTCTTGCAAAAATGCAAAGAAACAACTTTACACTTAGATTAAATAAAAAAATACTATACATTCAGAAGTTAATTTTTTTAAAAAATATATACATAGGTAGCAATGGTGAATTGTACTTATAAGATGTGCTACCCCTCTAAAAATATCTTTTAACAACGTCTGATTCATATTGACTGATTACTTCTTCTGTCTATAACAGAACGCAACAAGAATCAGTTTCTATATTGAACTTAGACATACCTGTAAAAAATGGTAATATTTATTCATCTTTTGCCCAATCCATAGGTTACTTAGCTCAATTTAATCTGGCTCTTATCTCTATTCAGCTGAATTAGATACATTTAATCGGTGTACTTGCATACAAGCATTCATTAGGAAGATATATTCGGTTAGTGGTAGACGAAGTTCAGTTAACGCCGAATGAATCGCGATGAGGTGAGGTACAATAATGTTTCTTCGTGAAGAGAGAGCTGGAAAATGATCATCAAGACTTATTGTAACACGTGAGTGGCCTTAAACAAACATTTGAAACTAAATTCCCATTCGAATAGATTTCAATGCCATTAGACAAACACAGTAAAACAACAAGCAATATAGTATTATCAATTTTTATCTATCTGACATCCCTTCACCTAAAAGAATCATGTAAACATGTTATAACTGGCATACCAACAATATTTTGAGGCGAAAGACTTGAGACTGATAAAGTAAGTTTTGAAACCTTCGAAGCTTCACAAGATTGCACTTAAGGAAATATATACGTTTCTTATAAAATATTTTTCCCATCTATATAAAGTAGTAGCTTTAAAACATTTATTTTTTATGTTAATATAACTTAATTATTTTTTTTAAAAAACTCCTATTAAATTTGTCAAGGAATTTATGGAAGTATGGCATTAAATACATGTTAACTTTTGGTGCCTAGAATATCTGAGAAATTCTTCAAAAATATTTAGAAATTATTTTAAGAGGACATTAAAAAAACAGGCAAATTTAGCATTGCATATTTTTTTATAATTAATATCCAAATTTTCGATAAAAATATTAGAAATACTGGAAAATAAAGAGAACACACGTTTTAATATACATAATAATTTATCCTTATAAGTTTTTTATTACTTTTATATTATACAAAACATTATCCTCCAAGTAAATGAATCAAATTCCTTAATTTTATACATTAGAAAATACAAGAAGGATTTCAAAAAAGAAACAGTTGCATGTAGGCAGTGAGAATAATATACAACTCAAAGAAATATAAAAACCAGTGATAATATACTGAGGAGTTGATAGCTCAAGAAGTAGTACTTAGCAACTTTGTCTCAAAGATTTAGAAACCTTATACAATCAAAAGATGTAATTCCCGTTTCAGGTCAATTGAAAATCAGAGGTACAGTTTCCGTTTCAAATCTAATTCATCAGCAGCGATGATCCTTGTAATTAAAGCGTTGAACGATTCTGGGAATGTCATCCAACAAAGTTGGAGAGTAATTTTCGCGTAACTCGACAACGTATCGACACAATAATTTCTGCCCCATTCCGGAACGTCACTCATGGGAGTTCCCCTGATTAACTCGCAGTTGCCGAGTCAGTTGCGATGGAGATTCCAAATTAGTAGACACAGGTCTTGATATAATTATACTGCGCCTCCACTGTTCAACGATCTAGTATCTCCGAATCGCGAAATTATATAGATGTTCTTGTCAGTTCCATATATCTCTCCGAGACAATCTTTAATTGTGTATTTAGAAGTGTTTCTGAGACGTTTCGATATTTTAAGATTCTTCTAATGACATGGCATAATGATTTCTTAACGAGCATTATGGAATGGTGCAAGGAAATTAATTGAGATGTATGTTATTTCTCTTTAATATGTAAAACTGGGAATTTGGAAACTCAAATATTTTAATGCTAGATGATAATTTATATTTTGAGTTATATGTTCATGATATGTATACACAGCTGTGAGGGCTATAGTGAGAAATTAATTTTAATAAAAAACGTTGAAAAGTATACGCATGAACAGTACATTTAAAAATGTATTGTCTTATTTTTCATTTAAAAGTCGAGCATGAGATTATATATTATTATAATCAGATTGATATATATTTTATGTATTATTCATAAGGGAAATAAAAATTTTAAAAATGAATTTAAATTAAGGATTTTTTTATATGCAATTTAAAGATATATGTTTATAATGTAGACAAATATTTGTTTCATCGCCAATACTTCAAAATGTCATTAAATTTAAAGTATATAGGATTAGTTAAAAAGTGTGTGTGTGTTTACTTACATTATATATATATATATATATATATATATATATATATATATATATATATATATATATATATATATATATATATATATATATATATTATACCTATTTATTTTGCTGTTTAAAATGAAAATTCCAGTGATGCGTATTTCAAATATTTGCAAATATTTTTATTACATCATTATACACAAAGCATAAAAAAGTACTTGATTGACAAATGTTTAACATAGATTAGAAAAGTTATCTGAGGCTTAAGAAGCTCTGCTTGTATTTAAATTTTCTTTCGAAGGACAAATTGATCTACGTATTTTACTACTTTAATTAAACGTTAGTCAATGTATGGCTTTCGTATTATCACATAATTTGTACATTTTAATTACGATCATTATACGATACTATGTTACTTGTTTTATTTCTGTAATATATTATTTGCAAGGAACTAACATATTTGTATAGTATTGAATATAATAAATTGTTTTTACTTTATTTTAACTAATTACGTATTTTTTAATTTTTTTATGAAAATAATTTTATACTGATAAATTAGCATTTTACCTAAATATCGCATTAATTTCTTCTTATTGACGGATATCGTTTTTTACAACCTTAAATGATGTAATATTACATTATGTAGTTGTAAAAATTATGTTCATATCTTTCTTAGAAATAAAGAAGGATTAATTATTAAGCTAACTTCTCTTACCTTTAACAATGTAATAACTTTTTATGTGTGTTTTCTTTGACATCTGTACAGAACTGATTCAGCCAAACCAGAATCATAAATATTGTAGCTTTAACAATCCGACGACTTTTTGCTACTCTTTCTGGTCTACACATTTTCTGAACCAAAAAATAAGAATTAAAAAACATCAATCTTATACACCCACGGATTATTAGTTATATATACCCTGTTCGCACAGTATTGTGACGTAGTGAGCTCTCAAAATTACTTCATTACTTAGTATTCAGGGGGATCACACAGCTTTTGGCTAAAATACATTTTATTTATAAATTATTAAAATAAGTCACTTCATTAGAAAATTTCAGTCTTCAAGTTCGGTTTAATGTTCTTAGATCTTCAAGTGATTGTCTCCTGGATGCGGCTGTGTCCCCGCGACTCCTTCTGCTGGTATCACCCCCAACCATTCACTGGAGCAGCTGTCCTACAGTTTTCATCATTCCCTCTTTCAGAGATGATCGTAGTTCCTTTCTTTTGATCCTTTCTGGATGCCTGCCCCGCAACTTCTTTTGCATATGTCCGAGTGTGGAAAAAAACTGATGTGAAGATGCGGAAGATCCCCGTCACCTTTCTAACCGACCCTTTAATTCCCCTTGGAAGGTCCTTTCACGCCCCCAATCTTCTCTGGTTGACAAACGTAGCTGATCTGCACACTGTACCTTCACCTTCGTCCCAACTAAATTAGGTTTTTGAGACAATAGGCTATATATATATATATAGTGCCCAAATGAGATCAACACTCTCGCTGAATCTCATACACCATACGGAGGGTATATCAATCTACTTGTCACTTTGACACTTAGTTGACACTTTGACAACAGTTTGACATTCTTTCACTCAAATAATTTGCACCCTACGTGTGCGAAGTTACGAAATAATAGAAACGGTTCAACAGGAGTGTCCTTTTTATAAATCGATATGGCTGAAATCATCTGAGTGTCAGAGATAGAAAAGTATGGTAACATCAAGCCATTTTCAGAATCGGCACAACATCTGTTTTGCACAAAGCATGAGAGAAGAATGTATGGTCTCTTTTTGCAGAATGCAATGCCCCTTTTCGGCACCCATTAAACTAGAGAAGTATTGTTGTGAAGTGTTCATGTAATGATCTTACGCTACAGTATCATCTATAAATTGCATGCACTTTTCACACATATTTTCATTAAATAACTGAGGTTTTCTTCTAATTTAAAACTTTAAAAATTAAGGAAAAATGAAGTTACTTTTAAAATTTAGGGAAACGATATTTTGCATATGTAATCACATTATTACTGTATATAATTTCTCCTTTTTTATCTTTTTAGTAAATAAATTATTGCTTTCTTATTTTACACATTTGAATTAATGATAACTTAAGTTAAAAGATAATAAATAATTTCACAAGTTATAAAGATCCGCAGATTTTAAATTAAAAAAACATGCAGCTATAAGAATGCATATAATTTTAACTTAAACCTTTGTATCTCTTTATGTTTGGCTGTACAAGTTCTTGAAAGTGAATTAAATCAATACAACTATCTATCCTACATTTATGTAAATTCTGGTAACAATATGATACTCAAAAATTTAATATATTTCAATAATTAGTTTAAAAATAAAAACACTGCAAATATTTCACTATTAAAAATCTAAGAGGTGTTAACATAAATAAGAAAAATTCAATTTTACCGATACGTACCATTTAACAGTACAACTACTTCATATAATTTGTCTTTGGCTGTACAGATTCTTGGACACAAAATAAATCTGCATAACGACACAATCCTTCTAATACACTGCTACATTAACATTAACTTTACTCGCAGTGTGTTTTCAACAAGCATCAGATACTTCACAAAGAATTAAGAACTACAATGCATAATCAAAGCATTTCGCTACTGAATGTAAAAGTAATTAATCACTGTTCTCTAAAAGCACTCGCTTTTCAATCACTGATAAAGCGATTTCTAGTCTCATTTCAATTAAGGTAATGCTTTTCGCATTTACTTTGTGAATAAATAGCTTATCATTAATAATAAACATTGTAAAAGGGAACTGAAAACTTTTGTTACTCTGCGCTTGTTATTAAATCCCGAAAATATCAATTTATTTTACATACTTAAGTAATGCGGCTTTTCATGCCTTTATTGGAAATATTTTGATCATGTGAATAACAAGAAGTACAATTTAATAAAAGGGATTTCAATGTATAAACATAAAGTATTGTGTTTAAAGGGATTATATTTCTAAATATAATTTCGGAAACAAATACCTTTCAACAATAAGCTCCACACCAGAATGTAGAATAGTAAAGAATGTAAAATTAAGGCATCTTCTGGCTTTACGCATAGAGGCAATTTACGTTTTACGTGCATCCTACTTTTGTTATATAGTACTTATATTCCTTTGTTTGGACTATGAGTTATTTAGAAGAGATGGAAATTAGTAATAAAACCTATAAAGAATAGTTTTTCTTACTTCCAAACTGCAGTTAATTAAAATAGATGTAATGAAAAACGATAGACAAAGAAAATTTTAGAAGCATGTATTAAAATAAATTATAATAGATATTCGAACCTATGTATTTGGATGTAAATATCACTTGTAAAACTTGATACCAGAGACAACTGAATTAAATATTAAGGATATTAGATAAAAGCTACAAATCCAAATTGTGTAAGCGTTATATCTTAAATTTCAATTCATTTAGCATGTTTCAGAATTAATCTTATAAACTTAATTTTCCTTATAATATGGAACAATGATTTCGCCCAAATAAGCGAAATTCAAGATATACAAGCTTGAGACATTCATCCGGTATAGTGGCTAGTGGCGCTGACTGCTGTGCGGTAGAACCTGAGTTTGAATCTGGGAGAAAGCATGATGTCTGTAGACATATAGTGAATGTGCGGGAGGGGAGCATTCTAAATAACCTTCGATCTGCATTTTTTGTCGTGAGGCTGGTGGAAAGGGATGAGAGACCCGGCAGTGTTGTCTCTCTCAAAATTCTGTTGGAACTAGGCCCAATAGGACTGCCACCTGCATGGTGATATAAGTTGCGGCTAACGAGAGACGTACATTAGCCTTTTATCCCGATGCTTTTTGAGGACCTCTATCTGATTCTACTACCGATTAGGTGGCATCAGGTAGACCAGAACAACATCATTCTGAGTCTGTAAAAACTCAAAATTCTAAAACATGATTAATACATTCTTTCCTTTATACAATATCCCGCTGCGTAAATATATATTTTTTCCCCTCGATGTTAGCAAAATTTAAAAAAATATATTAGCTCAATATTTAGCCTTGCATCAGTCTTTGAGACAATAATTTAATCAAGCCATGAATCAAAATTTAATTTGCGCATGGCTGACCAAAGAATCCGTGCTTCTAATATCATAATCTATTTTTCGTTTTTCTTCAGTAACGTGTATTCAATTTCTGAAGAGTCCCAGTTATAAGCAACATAACAAACAATGCTCAAAGAATTATGTCACTAACAAAACGATGTCATGTTGAAGTATAATGGAAGTTACTGCAAGTTGTGTATTCCGCTTCCTCTTTAAAGACCTTATTTGACTTAGTATGCAAGTTAAAGGTGTGAAGTGCTGACTATAACATCCTTCTTTTCACAAGACCGTACTTCAAATGAGATGATAACCATTGACAATAGCTTCATGTGGACCTCTAGAGTAACAATAACTTTTAACTATATATATATATATATATATACCAACGTCTTTTTTAAAATTTAAAAAGCTTTAAAAATATTTAAGGTATCCGACTACGCGTTCGGAATCGCAATTTTAAAAAAGAGCATAAATGGATAATTTTCATGATATTTAGTGTCACTCAGATTAGAATACATGCATAAAATTTTTTAATGACATTTTGACAAACAAATTTATTTAACTATAATATTTTGGCAAAAAGTTAACTTAAAATAATCTTTTTTTTTTCAAATGTTCTCATTTTGTGAAAAGTGGTTCTATTATAATAATATTTTGCCTGTATACACCTCAGACCTCTCTACAGGTTCTCAACTAGAATTTTTGAAAAATTCACATTATTTACCACCAATTGAAATAATTATTCGCGTTTTTTTCTTAAAATTGCTCCCCTCTGTTGTCGTAAAATATGAATAAACCCACTTCTAAGTTATATATTTCAAAAATTCTAGTTGAGCCTCTGAACAGAGGTCTGAGCTGTGTAAAAGCAAAATATTATTCTAATAGAAGCATTTTTTACAAAAGGAGAACATTTGAAACAAAGATTATTCTGTTAATTTTTTGCTAAAATATTGTATTTAAATATTTTTTTTTTGTCAAAATGTCCTTAAAACAATTTTATGCATGTATTCTAATCTGAGTGACACTAAATATGAAATTTATCCATTTATTCGCTTTTGAAAATCACGGTTCCAAACGTAGTCGGATACCTTAATGAGCTCCCTGGTAACTTATTAGGTAATAAGTTCGGGAAAATTTTATTGTTCTTCCAAATCATATGTTTTTTATCATGCAATTTACTTCTAAAACCATGTTTCGTTTTGTATTAAATATATAAAATAAATTAAAACATCTTGCATGAGAATAAATAAAATATTATAAAAGAAATATACTAAGACATCTACTTTAACTCTTTAACTACAGTTTGTATAGAAACTTAAAAAAAATAGAAACTTTAAATTAATGAATGTAGGAAGTAAATAAATGGGACACTAAGTGTTTATTTTTTAAATTTGAACTTCACTGAGATTAATGATAATAATCTTCACGGCTTAAAGTTTTTGATATATGAGTACTTTTTATCAACGTAACGTAACTAATAATTATCTTTCTGTGTTGGTATATATGAGAGAAATTTCAAATAAAAATTCAAATACGAAAAAGTTATTAAAAACATTGTATTGCTCAAGCATTTACATTCAAAGTCCTCATATTTAACGTAATAATTATATTAGATTCTAAAACAAAAATTAAATCTGATGTTTTAAAAACATTGTAAATTCTTTATTACATTTTATAAATATCTTGAAACCAGTCAGTACAAAAATTTTATGAAAACTGGTATTTGTTTGTTTTTTAGTGCCTGTTATTTTGTTTATTTATCATTGCTAAAAAATTTCCCTTTTTATAAAAAATACTTTTATTTTAAGTCCTTTGTCAAAGAAGTAATATATTCGTTTTTTCAATTATTAAGAAACACACTAGTGTGTTTAAAATTAAAAATTTCATTTGGGAAATATTGATTTTCTTTTTATTTACTAGTATATTTACTTTTTAACATCATTAATATTTCATTCCCTGGGACCAAGTGAAGTAAAACTAAGCTTATTTTAGATACTCAGATTTGCTTAAAAGCTAATATATAGTTAGCTAGCAATTAAGTCCCAAGTTCATTGTTGGCTATACATCAATCAAATCGTATGCTCCAGTCAAGACTACACCGAAGATCCTACGAGTAATGGATATAGTACACGTTAAATCTTCCGGAGATTCAAATGCACACAAAATATTCCATTACTATTTCATTTTCTCTTAAATTCAGATATATTTCATTTCTATATAATGTTTAGTAATATTTTATTCTAAAGTCAAATTTCTCAGTAGAAATGACAAATTTGAATCTTAGAAATCGCTTGTTATATATGTTGTGCTTGTTTCAGACAAACGAATACCTCTATTACGAAAAACGTAATTTGTTCAACACCCACTCCCCCAATAAAAGAAAAAAACATACTGTTTTGAAATTAAGTACTGAGCTTCTATGCTAAAGAAAAATGTTGATTCAATAGTTGCAATTTTATTGATAATTTTTATTTCATTATATGGTCCTCGGAATTCAAAAGCTCATTTTAAATTAGCTCTTCATAACAACATGTACATGTTACAACACTTCTAATCAAAAAGTTAAATACTCAGACTAACTAAAATAAACTAAAATTAAAGCAACCAATGAAATTTCATCATTTCAAAATTTATTTGAATTAATATTCAACTTATTTTGTTACTTTTCTTTATGGGTTAAATGAAATTCTGCAAATTAATTATAGAAATATTCTTCTCTTGCAATGTATTATAATCATTGAATGATTTTAAGCCTTCAAAAATATGAATTAGGGTTACTTTCTCGGAATATGTATATAATATTCTTTTTCTTTTATTCTTGAATTATTTTGTTAACTATTACAATGAACTA
This sequence comes from Trichonephila clavipes, assembly GCA_019973935.1. Lineage (NCBI taxonomy): Eukaryota > Metazoa > Arthropoda > Arachnida > Araneae > Nephilidae > Trichonephila > Trichonephila clavipes. Next base: position 3,610,025 of record BMAU01011056.1, on the reverse strand, counting down.
AAAAAAGCAGGTCTTAAGCTCAATATTTAGCTCATTGATGGCAGGACATTATCTTTGACTAAAATTAGCTTATCAACTTAATAAAACTATGTGGCAGACTCAAACTTTTTTTTTTTTTTTTTTGCATTTTAGATTGTGGTTAGTGGGCATGTATATTTTTTCACGTTTTAAAATAGTATAAATAATAATATTTGTTAAACAAAAAATACTCCAAAAGTGTAATTTTAAGGCATAAAAATTATAGATCATATTCTTATGTAAATAAATACTAAATATTATAATTAAAACGCAATTCCTGGAAGTCGATATAATCTTTGTCATTGCGTTTTTCTGTTAATTGCTACACAATCAAGAGAGCATAATACCAACAAGCAATCATCAAAATGTCCATCTTGATGCGTTTTGCTTCATGATATTCATTATTGAAAGATCATAAAATACTATTCTGTCTTGATTAATGCTCTGTTCAGGAATGGAATTTTATTTATTGTAGTTATGTTTAAGAAGTTTTTAACTGATACAATGAAATTTTAAGAACTAAATATTTATATGCAAGCAATATTTTGATTTTTACACAAGAAATTAAATTATTTTATAAAATCATGAATTGATGGAACAGTGAAACTTACTTGATGTTACTGAACAGTTGAAATCACTTAATTTTGCTTTGTAGTAATCGTTGGTTGTATGATGTTCCTCCCCTTGGAAAAACATCTCTCGACGTATCAGAGTGAGCTAGAGGCGTAGGATTAACGAAAGAACTAGGAACAAACATTATCTTAATATGACTTTATTAAGATATTCAACTTAAACCTTTAACAAATTAAATTATAATAATTAATATGAGAAAATCTACGATGGTAAAATACGCAACACACACAATATATATATATATATATATATATATATATATATATATATATATATATATATATATATATATAAGACTTAATCTAACACTATCAATAAGCGAACCGCCTAATCTCCGATTCTAATATTAAATAATCAATCCTAACTTATTACAGCTTGGAGCAACGATCAATCTTGTTATATGCTTAATCTTGTCTTTGTATGCACTGGTGTGCAACTTGGCCGTTGCATACATTTGACTAATAATAACTTGTATTCACGTCACGCAAAACCCATTTAGACTTGAACCACGAACTGTAATAACCACCAACTGCCACAAACTAACTTCAATTGTCAAACATTGCCTTACATTGTCATCCCGCTTACTCTAAGATTCTATATTTAAAAGTTTGTTCATTTGCATCTTTCATTCACACTTCACATCTTGGATTTGGTTGGAAAATAGTTGCCATTAATTCTGACCCAAATTACCCAAAGGACATGTTGAAGAAAAGACGCGTGAGACGTCATAACCCCTCCAAGAAGCAAAACGTGATTTATTCGAGGGTCTTAATGGCCCTGAAGAAATTACGTGCCTAAACTTTATTCATCTACTTCTAACTGTCCATGCTCTAAATTTTAACTTCGAATATTCATTCTAACCATTAATTTTCAATGCTCCACTTACATTTTAATTTTCACTATTCATCTTAAGTTTAACTTTTAATATTTCTCCTTAATTTGATTTTTCAGCAGCCACCATAAATTTTACTCAATTAACTAGACCACCACTTATAGTTATGCATTTTAATCACGGTAGATTCTTTCATGTACAAAATAAATGGACATGCCTCATCCGGGCCAAGGGACCGTGGAAAAACCATACATGACTTAAATGGTAAAAAAAGGAGGTCAGCATGTCCCTTAACTAACGTAATTCTACTTAAATGCTACTTAAAGTATAACAATTCTGATTCTTTATAGTTTCATAGACTTCAGCTTTTTCACAATCTTCTTGCCCACATTACAGATAAATACCAGTTTGAAGTCCTTAGCTAAATAAAAATTTTCTATAGACTTCAGGGTCAGTCACCCTGAAACAAAAGATTCCTAAGTCATTTGGCAATAACAAAATTTCACACATTATGATTACATTTCACAATTTTTATACATTACATATCAGTTTTAAATTGCAACTAATTTCTATACATATATTTCATCTGGCTCTTTCAAAAACATCCCCCTCAAATCGCGTAGCGCCTGTTAAATGTTATGTTAGTATGCTATCTACGCCACGTTTCCCAAAACTAGATGTACATTAATATGAAACAATGTAACAACACATATACATATACGATACAATTACAAACATTTTTCAATAAACCATTAAAACAAGTAACCAAAGGAATTGTCGCATCTTAGCGAAGTCAGACACAGAAGTAAACAAATGCAATTTTACAATTGTTTTCTCCATATTTATATAAAAATTTACAAGACTAAAGTTTATTTTTCTCTTCTAGAAAAACACACTCATTGTAGTGTCCACTTTTGCTTGGCTTCTTAAATTTTAAATATCCGATCGTGACTTGCTTCATTGCAATAATTCTTCCGACCACTTGTTCGAAAGAATATAAAAAGAAACGATACAACCTGGTTCTTATGACTTGTAGTTGGCGTTTCCTACCAGGACCTCCAAGGATAGAGACTTTCCCGTACACGCTGCTTTCCTTTCCTGGTCCTGCCATTGTTGATCACCTCCTCGTCTGGTTCTCATGTTGTTTGATCTTGTTCGCTCTTCGATGGGGCTGTCGTTCCTTTCTCTGCCTTTTCTGGATCGAATCAGTCCTCCCTGTTATGTTTTCCTCTCTATGGATGGTCGGGACTCCACTCTTTTTCCACTTCGTGGTCTGAGATTGTAGCCGCTTGTGGTGGGCGTTACTGTTTCTTCTCCTCGGCTTTTCTTTCTAATTTTTGGCAGATTACTATTAATTTTATAGTTCGAAGACAAAGCTCTTTCACGTAATATATGTTCTGAATCCTTCTGAATCTTCCTTTCTGGTCCTCCCGACCCATATTCATGTGATCTTTTATAGCCTAACATTTCATGTTTGCTTCTTTTAATCCTTCTACTTTTCTCTGACCAAGAACTAGGTATTAATATGATAAGTGGTCCGCGCTTATTGGTCATATTTGTGTGTTCCTAACCCTGATCATTTTTAAAACTTAACCCTTTTTCCTCCAACTCACGCTTTACATCTGACCCTTTCTTTTTACCATCTTGCGACTCCTTTGATCTCCGTTGTACTCTGTCAAAACAACTCTATTCATCGCGTAAACTACCGTTATCCGAGAACTACCGTTATCCGAGAACTACCATTTCCTATCTCCGTCTCGTCACATTTCCTATGACGATATATTCTAACCTGATCTACATTAATCGTTAACCTTTTTCCCGCCTTCCATATCACTACGTTGTTATTCTTTACAACTAATACTCCACAGGGACCTTCAAATTTTGGTTTAAATTTAGCAACCACTTTTCTTGTTGCCGGACTTAAAGGATGTGTTGCTATCAAAACCCAATCATTCACCTTAATTTGCACATCACGCCTACGTCTATTATAATATTTCTCCCATTTTTCATGCTTAGCTTTTGTGTTTCGTCTAGCCTCCTCAAACAATCTCTCAATATCTCCTACTACAAATTCCCTTCCGTCTGATACCATCACTAATTTCTCAAAAGGCGTAATCAACTTTCGACCTAAAAATAACTCTGCAGGGGTTTTTCCCGTTATTTCGTTTACTGCCGTACAAATAGCATAAGCAAACTCACGTAAGAAATGGTCCCGTGTGCCACATGTTGCTCATTGACATAATTTGCAATCATTTTCACCAAATTACGATTTACGCGTTCTGTTCTATTTGCTTTAGGTCTATATACAACAGTCATCACGTGCCCTATGCCTAATCTTTCACTTAAATTCTCAAAAATATCGGAGATAAATTGCGGGCCATTATCACTAATTAATTTTATTGGAGCTCCAAAACGCGATATATAATTATCAAAAAAATTATCTGCTATAACTTGAGCAGAGGCTTTTTAATGGGTATGATTTTAGCCCACTTGCTGAAATGGTCCGTAATTACTCATACATATCGGTTACGTCTTACTCTCGACACAGGATACGGACCTTACAAATCTAACGTAACTATTTCATTTGGATAATTTGATACAATTGGAAATAACCGACCAGCTGGTAACGCGTTTTTATAATTATTAATTTGGCACATATGGCATGTAGAGACATATTGATCAATGAATTTTTTCATATAGGGGAAATAACAAACATCCCTTATTTTATGATAAGTTTTAAAACGTCCAAAATGACCTGCTAATGTCTTGTCGTGAAATTATCTCATTATTTTATTCCTTAAAGATTTTGGAATGTATACTCGCATATCTCCTAATGACGTTGCATATTTCGTATGAAATAACAAGCCTTCAACTAACCAAAAATCTCAGGATCAATTCTCACATATTGTCGCATTAACTGAACTATCTTCTGGGTTTTCCAGATATCTATAGATATGACCTAATTCTGGGTCTGTTCTTTGCTCTTCTATTAAAAGATTTCGTGACGAAAGTACTAAATTCCTGATTATTGCACAATTAACTTTCTCTCCTATTATACTTTCAACCGAATTTTTATCTGAAACATTAGCCACAACATTTAACTTCGTTTCTGACACATCAACGCGCAAATTCCCTTCATCTACCGTAATATCTTCAACCTGCGAATCTTTAATAGTCAACGATTTCCAATCAAAGTCCAAAGTGATCTTTGATTTACCTATGAAATCTATCCCAAGAATGCATGGGTATTCCAAATCTGCCAACACATTGAACAACCAAGGTTTTTCAAACTCCCTTATTCGAATATTTAATTCCACAACAATATTTTGATATTTAGCTCCCTGTGCCGTGATCACCTGAGTACTCGATTTCTTTACTTGCTTATAAAAAAATATTTTCGGTATGTCTCTTCCAATATAAATGATTTCTCCGCTCCAGTGCCCCATAACGCTTTCGTAAAAGTCTCGTTTAATAAAATAGGAAGTTCCACCGGAGACCTGCGTATTGCTGAAAGTTTAACCGGTAACTCATTTATCGACTGTGTCTGATCACTTTTATCATCACTCACTTTCAAAACATTTAATCGTCCCATTTGTCTTTCGCCTCAATTAAAATTTTCACTCGAACCCTTGTTTCTATGTTCCCCTCTTCTAAAATTGTCATTTTGACCTCGGTTTCTAAATTGATATCCCCTATCGTTAAATCTTCGACCATCGTTTTGAAACATATTCCTGCTCTCGAACCACTGATTTCCTTGACGGCCATTCTCATAGTTACCCCTATAATCATTTCTACCATTATTCGGTCTACGCATCACTTCAGAATTTCTCCAATTTCCTCGATTATTACCAACGTTAGACATCCTACGCTCATTCCAACCTCGTCCTTCCACATTATCACTATTTCTCGAACCCCGTATTGCCTTGCCTGAATATCTTTCCTCAAACTTAGCTAAGACTTCCAACAATTGGACCGTGTTTTGTGGGTTTCGCACTTCTACATAATCTTGGACTTTTGGTTCAAGTCTAACAAAATATGATTTATAAGGGCTCTCTCTCTGACATCCCCAGTTCTAATTTTTTTGTGTGTTTTTAATAAATCGTAAACAAAAACCGTCGGCTCCTGGTTCTGCCTATGCTGTGACGCGTAAAAACATGTCTCTAAATGTTTCCTATTTTGGATGGCAGGGAATGTCATCGACAATGCTGCTTTCAGCTGCGCGAAGTCCGTGGCGGTATTCTGCACTAACGTTGATCCGAATATTTGGTATCAATCTATGGTTCTCCCCAGGAGATGACCTTTAAAACAAGCACACGATAAATCACTGGGTATTTCAAGTAATTTGATTTGATTGTCAATACCCTAAAAAAATTCGGTGACGTTCTCAGACCCAGAAAAGTACACTTCTGGCCAAACATTAAACCCTCTCGCGTTTCTCACGTCGGAGTCATATAGATTAAACCGAGTTGGGCGCCATTGTGATGTTCCTCCCCTTGGAAGAACAACAGCTCTAGAAATATCAGCGTGAGCTAGAGGCGTACTATTAACGAAAGAACTAGGATCAAACATTATCTTAATATGACTTTATTAAGATATTCAACTTAAACCTTTAACAAATTAAATTATAATAATTGATATGAGAGATTCTACGATGGTAAAATACACAACACACAATATATATACATATATATAATATATATATATATATATATATATATATATATATATATATATATATATATATATATATGGGAAAATGACTACAACCTAAGGATGATAAATGATTTATTTAACAAGATGAAATATCTAGATTATACTGAACAGCAAAGGAGAACGTCTTTCTCCTACGTCTAAAGCTTAGCGTCCCTAACGTCCGTCTACATATTTTCCCGTGTGTCCTTTTAGTCGGACATTCCTGACGGGGTGTGACGTCAGTGTGGACTGCTCCACCCTAAGTACAGGGGGAGAGGTTGTCCATTGCACATATCCAACCCTACATCGGCCATCATGACCGGGAAGGCGACCTCGCCTGATTACATACAATGATAAAATGCACAGATACATAGTAATGAAATATTAAAAATGTACACAGTTACACAGTAGATGAAAGAATTATACACAACACAAATTATCATCAAAGAAAAAGTACAAAAATACTGAAAAATAAACAGATTTAAAGTAATATTTCGTAAATAGAAAAAATTTCATGCATTACCACTGGGGTAAAACAAATTATGTTAACGATACAAATAAGATCAAGGCTAAAATAAGAATCTGGAATAAGGAACAGGAACATATTGAAGCAAGATGCTCCTATTTCTAAACACTTAAATTTGTACTAAAATGAAATAAGAAAATGTTAGAGTCATTCAATAAAAATGGAATCAAAAAATAAATAAATAGATAAAAAGTCTGTTGTTAATGTCCATAACGAAAGTCTTTCACAGGAAGAAAAATTGTGAACAGTTTTTATTGGAGAAATCAAGTAGAGTTAGTTTGGCTTAGCCAGAGTTTCATGAATTCTGCACAAGTAGACGTTTTTGATGGTCCCTCGACAAAATCACACTTTTCTACGTCATAGGTGTCATTGTGCTTGACTTTTGTAACTTTGTATGGTCCGAGGTATTTTTGCTTAAGTTTCAAGCCTAGACAAAACTGAGTGCGTTTAATTGCTACTAGGTCATGTAGTTGATATTTATAAGCTTGTCTGCGCTGGAGATTGTACGTGCGGTGATTCTCATCTTGAACTTTGTAGATTTGCTTTTTGGCATCTTGACGGAGAGCATCACGTTGTTCTTGGAATTGAGCTGTAATCTCATCGTTAAGAAGTTCGACAATCTCAATGTCCTGGCAAGACTTCATCTTGGTGCCGAAAAATGGAGTCATCTTGATGCTTCTTTGAAAAGTTGAGTTCAGGATTTCTTGCAGGTGGGGTACGTGAGAATACCATTTCTCGGGATCGTTGACAGAAAGTTTTGACAGCACAGAACTGATGGTGGAATTTTGTTTTTCAATTTGGCCATTAGATCTCGGGAGACCAGTTGTAATGGAGATATGAAGGATGTTTTGCTTTTTACAGTAATCTTCAAATGCGGAGGAAGTAAATGCGGATCCTTTATCAGTGATAATCCTAGCGGGGTTTCCGAAGACATGTCTTTGGTTTTCTAATCGATTGATGACTTCTGCAGCGTCCGTAGATCTAGTGGGATACAGCCATGTAAATTTACTGAATGCGTCAATCACTGCAAAAACATGCTTATATTTCTTAGAAGTTGTCACTAGGGGACCCAAATGATCTAGATGAAATGTATGGAAAGGTAAATCGTTTTTTTCTACCGGGTTAAGCGTGTAATCTTGTTTACCACGTTTCCGGTTTGTGAGAATGCATGTAACACAGTTTTGAATGCATTTTTCAACTTTGTCTTTAAGTCGAAGGATGCAAAAGTCTTTGCTAACTAAATCTTGTGTGCGTAGAACAGCAAAATGTCCACGTTCATATGCAGTTTTAATGATGTTAGCCTACATTTCGTCATTGACTGTTTTGTAAAGAAGTTTGTTCTTTACGATATAGTTGTCATGCGGCGTTGTTTCTAGAAGCGTCTTTATCGTTGTTATTTGGTCATCAGCCTGTTGTGCTTTGAGAAATTGAAGATGAACACTATTTTGGATTAGCATACAATGTGGAGGTCGACTGAGAGCATCCACATGAGACATCTTTGAGCCTGTACGGTGTTCTATTGTATAATTAAATTCTTGGAGATAAAGTGCCCATCTGGCTTTCCTGGGGTTAAGCTCTTTTTTACTTAGTGTTTTGACGAGGGCGTCACAGTCAGTAATAATTTTGAATGATGTTCCTAGTACATAGATGCGAAAATTTTTAAGTGCTTCGACCACTGCAAGGACTTCTAGTTCAAAACTAGTGTACTTTCGTTCATGGTCTGATGTCTTTTTTGACATGTAGAATACAGGGTGAAACTGGTTGTCATGTATGGATTTTTGGAGTAGGACTGCACCCAAACCATCGATTGACGCGTCAGTGTGAATCTCAGTGGGAGAATTTTGGTTAAAAATACTTAAAACGGGTTGTTGGGAAAGTAAGTATTTTAATTTTTGAAATGCTGTCTGTTGTTCAGCAAAAAATTGGAAAAGGGAGTCTTTACGAAGGAGGTCACTCAAAGGTTTTGCTATGGTCGAATATGAGGGTAAAAACTTTCTAAAATAGCCAGTAAGACCTAGAAATCGGCGAACGTCTTTAATATTTTTAAGATCAGGATAATTATTAACATCTTTAGTTTTTGAAGGGGAAGGAAACAATCTACCGTTTTCTATAATATGGCCAAGAAACTCAATTTTATTATGCAAAAATTGACATTTTTTAAAATTTATTTCAAGTCCATAATCACAAGCTACCTGTAGAACAATTTTTAGATATTCAAGGGCTTGGGACTCATTAGCAGCGGGAATAACGACATCATCCATATATGGGAGAACAATACTTTTCGAAATCAGATGTCGGAAAATGGCATTTATGTACCGCATAAAGGTGGAAGGACAAGTACTCAGTCCAAAAGGCATTCGTCTAAATTGATACTGACCATTGTGAGTAACAAAACTAGTAAATTTACGGCTCCTTTCATTTACCGCGACATAGAAAAATCCATTTTTTAGATCTAGAGTAGTAAATATTTTAGCATTTTGGAGACAATCTAAAATATCGTCAATTAAAGGAAGAGGATAGTTATCTTTAATAAGTTTGCGATTTAAGCGTCTATAATCAATGCAAACTCTTGATTTCCCGTCTTTTTTCTTTACTACCACAACTTGACTAGCGTAAGGGTATGAACATGGCTCAACAATTCCATTTTTAACCCATTCATCAACTTGAGCGTCCACTATATCTCGTTCAGCAAATGGCAAACGTCGGGGCTTATGAAATATCGGTTCGTCGTCGGTGGGAGCGATATCAAGCTCAATGTTTACAGTTTTTGTTTTTTTAGGCGTATATGTCGATAGCAGTTGTTCGACTTCAGCTCGATTATGTTGAGAAACATTTGGACCGATATCAAATGTGGGTGAACCGTCAGAAATCGTCATAATAAAATTTTCATTTTCATTATCAGATGGCCTTAAAATTTGTGCAAATTTTACGCCTGTAGGCGATATATTTAAATATGCTTGTTTAATTACGTCACAACCGATTATAAGGTCATAATTTGTACAAGAATTTGGTACAACAGAAATAGTAACAGGAAAAATTTGATCATCGATAGTAATTTCAGAATCAAAAGTTCCTATCACATTAATTCGCGAAAAACCAAAACCTGTTAATAATGTGTTGGGTTGTTTCAGTGGCGGTGTATCAATATTTATGTAAGTAGGATTTCTTAATAGTGTTAAATTGCTGCCTGTGTCTACTAACCCGTTAAGTTTACGCCCAAAAATTGTTACGTCTTTACACATATTAATAGGAGAAGGCAATTCATGCACAGCATTTACACCAAAAGGTGGTGTAGAAGTGTTATTTAAATTAGCTCGTCGGCATTCAAATGATTTGTGACCATAAAGATTACATGAGAGGCATCTTGGGCCACGTGAATGATTAGGACAAGATTTTGATAGATGACCTATATCATTACAATTAAAACAACGTTGGGGATTTCTAGCTGCGTCGGAAGCGTTACATTTTGTGGGTTTTCTTTGGAAGCTTTGTTGTTTAAAATCGCGTCCTCGGCTTTCATATGAATGACGAAAATTCGGTGAATTAGAGTTATGTATTCCCATGTTTTTAATGACAGTTTCATAGGTACGTAATTTCTGCTTAAATTCGGAAAATGAGGTTGCACCATAGAGGATTATTTTATCTGAACGAGGTCCATCAATTCCATTAATTACGTACTGGATAATTGATGCTTCGTCAATTTTTGAATCACATCTATTTGCTAATTCACGCATGGAATTAAAATATTGCATTAAAGTCTCGGTTTTATACATTTTCCTTTTTTCTAATTCACGGTGGATTTCTATTGAAGGGACTGAATCCGAAAATTCTTCAATTAAAGCTTTTTTGAATGACTCGTATGTATTTAAATTTCTTTGTGAAAAAAGAAATGATTTAGCAGTTCCACATACTAGATGCTTCGCGAAAATTAATTTTTGCGAAGAACTGATAGCTGGGAATAAATCAAAATTTTCTTCAACATCGCGAAAGAAACAATTTACAGAATAAAAATCTTCCCCGGTAAATTTTCTACTAGTCGCCGAAATATCCCGCAATAAAGTCCAAAACTGGGTATTCATCTCTATAAGGGAAGCTTCGTTTGAATAGGGAGGAAAAGTATTTTGTGTACAAAGAGATGAAACGTTTTGATGTGCCGGCATGAAAGAATAACCTTGAACGCTGGGCAGGGGAGAATTACTGACCGGATGTTGCTGAAACGGCGAGTGCTGGTGTGTCCTTTCCGATGAAAAATTCTTGTCTAACGTGATTCGTTTTTGAAACGTGGTTTTTGAAACTACGTTTTCGCCTTCAGAAAAGGATGCCTCCGAATTATTTAATGTTAGTTGGAATTCATCTAAGTTCGTCAAAGCTTTAAATATATTATTGCATAAATATTGCTCATTTGTTTCTACGTCTAAATGCAATAAATTAGCGACTGAGATAAAATCAGGCAATGAGAATTCGGTTAAAATTTTTTCTTTGTGTTCTTCAACTCTAAAATCTTAGGGAATGTAGAAAAATTTCTTATTTTATTTCGCGAAGAACGGTCAAATTCGGTGAATCTTAATATAGAATTTAATGTTTTTACAGCACGAGTTGTACCACATTTCAAAGATTTAGCAATTATAGGAATATCGCCTAATTTAATTTTTTTACAGGACATCTTAATATACAAAATTAATCACTTTGAAAATTTAGACGGTGCAAGGTTGTAATCAAAATTTCCCTATCACACTCTGAGTTAAAACTACTAAATACAGTTATTTTAAAGCCAAAATAAACAAAAAAATACGTTTAATTAAATTTTGCCTACCTGGGGTTGGGGAGCAGTCCGTACAATAAATCCAAATCCAGTTGAGGCACTAAATGAATCCAAGAAAAAGAAATTCCAACAGCAACACGTTTTTACGCTTTTTGCAATGTAGCGTCCACTGAAAAAAAAATATTAACGCGTCTTAAAAATTTTCTCTAGTCTAGAGGTGATTTTTCTTAATATGCAAGAGAAAGGCCGAGCCCCCAAAATATGGGAAAATGACTACAACCTAAGGATGATAAATGATTTATTTAACAAGATGAAATATCTAGATTATACTGAACAGCAAAGGAGAACGTCTTTCTCCTACGTCTAAAGCTTAGCGTCCCTAACGTCCGTCAATATATTTTCCCGTGTGTCCTTTTAGTCGGACATTCCTGACGGGGTGTGACGTCAGTGTGGACTGCTCCACAATAAGTACAGGGGGAGAGGTTGTCCATTGCACATATCCAACCGTACATATGTATATATATATATATTTAAAATAAGACTTAATTTAATTCAGACGACTATCAATAAGCGAACTGCCTAATCTCCCATTCTAATATTAAATAATCAATCCTACCTTATTACAGCTTGGAGCAACGATCAATCTTGTTATATGCTTAATCTTGTTTTTGTATGCACTGGTGTGCAACTTGGCCGTTGCATACATTTGACTCCTAATAACTTGTATTCACGTCACGCAAAACCCATTTAGACTTGAACCACGAACTGTAATAACCACCAACTGCCACAAACTAACTTCAATTGTCAAACATTACCTTGCATTGCCATCCCACTTACTCTAAGATTCTATATTTAAAAGTTTGTTCATTTGCATCTTTCATTCACACTTCACATCTTGGATTTGGTTGGAAAATAGTTTCCATTAATTCTGACCCAAAGAATCCGAAGGACATGTTGAAGAAAAGACGCGTGAGACGTCACAGTTGATAAGAATGAGGGCATGTTATATAATTTCAGCTACGCTTATAATAATTTTTTTTGTATTGGTAAATGCACAAGAGACTCCCTTTGTAGATGTGATAAAAACACAACTATCTTATCTTCAAAATATTTGGTATCTTTCAAAATGTTAAAGCTATGTTTGTGTTTTATCTGCAACTACGAGTTCTCAATTATACCTGTGAGAATACTTAATTCATCAATCACAGTGAAAAACGGTTTCTTCAGAATAATTTTGATTTTTGGTTTGAAAATATTTTTTTATTTATTAAGCTTATATATATATATATATATATATATATATATAAATATATATATAATTTACAAGTTATATAAGAACATTCCCTTTAGTATACATCAGGAAATAATAATCTTCTCGAATTTAATAGGACCTTGTTTAGGCTTTGTCCCGAAGTAGTTGTTTGAATAAAGTTCATCTCTTTTCAACTCTTTCATAGTTCATTTTATAACTAACTTTTTCATAACTAATGGAAATATTTTACTACACTGAGTTTCTTGGTAAATGATAAACTGATACAGAATAAAGTTCAAACATTATTTATCTTCCTTGTATATAGAGTCACAGATCCGTTAATATTAATTAGTCATTCCTAATTCCTCAGAAGGACTGTCACATTTGCAGAAATTTATCTATCACAGTATGGATTCTAAATATCTTGTACATATTATATTACCTCTGGTTTTTCTTTCATGATTAATATTTTCAGAATATCCCCTTTAATATTAAAGTTACTTAATATCATTCTCATTCAAACTGCTAAATGTACCGTGTTTTATACAATTGCAGACTCGTCAAGTTTAAGTGAGAACCAGTGATACATTTCCTAATCATGGTTTAACTCAGTGTTTCTGAAACTTCGAGGCACGCCCCCTTGGGGGCGTGACAACTCTACAAGGGGGGCGAGAGCCTATTGAAGAATCGAGAACAAAAGATTATTTAACAAAATTATTAATTTACTGAAGGTAATTAAACAAAATACATTCTGACATAATAAAAAATAAAACACACATTTACAATGATATATTATACTTATAAATATATCAGTGCTACTCAATGTATTTTATAATTATTTAACAATTCTAAGCCAAGAACAAGTTTATTAATTACCAGTGACTTCATGGGTTTGTCATATATATAATTTATAACAAAAATTAATACTTATATTGATAAATTTTGTACGGTTTATAATTAAACCTTCACTGCCGATCATAAGTTTCGCGATTTGCATCCCAATGCCAACTGTTTTCCACGTAGGCACGCATATGCGATGTACTGGGGGAGGGGGGAGGAATAAAGGAGCAAAAATAATCTGGAATAAGTAAATTCTTCGCAAACATAGTCAAGGTCCTTTTATTGCGTTCCAAAGTCTTGGAATAATTTTACGGATAGCAGTGCACAGAAAAAAATCGTACTTCGGAAAGAAGTATATATATATATATACATCTGGAGAAATAAAGGCTTTGGCTTAGCGAAACGTTTATACACTCGGGAACGTTTATATTAAGAGGTTAAAGTGGTATCGCAGTTTTAGTGTCAAAGTATAGTATTATTGTAAGGAAGGGGGGGTGCGATGGAAATAATGATTGAATATTGGTTCGCGAGTATTGCAACATTGAGAAGCACTGGTTTAACTGAGTTACCATGTGTTTTGACGTGGTATGTATATTTATATTTAAGATCAGAAATCTATATCCTAGACAAAATCTTGCGTTTATTAGAAAATCTCCAAAACAGGCTACCGACATCAACTAAGAATGCTTTTTCCAACACTTAGTCTTCTTGGCTTCGCCAAGCTTCGTCAAATATAGTGCACTTCAGTCCAGCTATATGGTGAGTCTTCATTGGCATCATGACTCGAAATCTCGATTTGGATGGAGACTACCAGTCATGAGTTTCAAACCATAACCAATCAGCTACAGAAGTTTTTGGAAATTTTGAAAGAAGAAACAGGATCATTTTTATATTTTACCTTAAGTTTAAAAAAAAACCCGGCTGTGTGTATTTGACAAACAGAATACAATTTCTTTATTATTTTTCTTCTTCCATACATAAGAATTAAATGGATAAGTTGTATTAGAAGTAACATAGTTTTAAAGTGACTCTCATGCGTTTTTTTTTCAGCATTTTACCACTACTGCAGCAAAACGCTTTACGCATGCACTAAATGCATTCTGTGGACTGCAGCAAAACGCTTTACGCATGCACAAAATGCATTCTGTGGCATACATTATAGTATGATAAGGAGGTATTAAAAATAACTACACTGTGACTATATCTCACCTTTATTTTATTTTTTTAATTTTCAACAAATATTTTGAAAAAATGGCAAATTTTATACTTCCTCGGGATGCTGCCTCTAAATTGAAGTGACTCCAATCGAATTGAAACTTCTGATATAAACCCACTTAGAATCATAAACATATAAAGACACAAATTTAAAGCAAAAAATCTTATAGCTTTTATTTAGTCTCTAACTATAAAAGAAATTTTTCTCAACAATTTGTCGAAAACGTAAGTATTTGTATCGTGGTTGCAGAGTATGAAGCACACGTAAAACCATCGGTGATCTTAATGCTGCTCGTGGACAGATTGAGGAATCTTTAATGTATGACATATGGTTTAAGGATCTAAAGAGTGTCCTATTTTTTCCAATGAACTTAAGAAGATCTCAGTATGACCCTCAAGTTCAAACAATGATTCCATTTTTTTTTTATAATTGTACATCTTAATAATATAAATTTGATAGCATCTGGTGCCTTATTCTCTTCAAATCAAAGCTGAACCTGGATAAATCTCAAAAGTAAACCATAATTCATCTTTGAAGAGGGCAATAGCCCAATGTCAATTGGTCGAAGTTATATGTTCTCTTGCTCAATGCAAATCAAACGAATTAATTAAGAGGAACACACACACGAAGGATATCCCATATAAATTTTATTTTGAAAATGCTCGTAGATTGTAGTAGAAGCTTTCATTCCTTTTAAAGCTCAATGATTTCGAAAAATGGTTAGCCACAGTTATGTCTTCCTTTGTACCGAAATAACTGCAAAGGAATCATATCAATGTACTGCAGTTCCTACTAATTGGATATATTTTGCCAGTATCTTCTGTGTATTGACTTCTCGGACTCCCGTGGATCCAAAACTCTTTGGGGCTCATTATTAGACACATTGTAGCAATCTGCCGGATAGCACCATTTCCTTCAATCCAGTTTGTGTCATCTCAACAAAACAATATATATCTGGTCTAAATAAACTGTGAATAAATGATATGTCTTAGTCATGCCCAACAATGCATTTTTTCTATTAATTGAAGATCAACAACTAAAGTGTGATATTTTCATTTCCCACAAATTGCTATATATGTGTTTAATTCTTAAAAAATACTCATAAAGAGTGTACTCATTTCTTTTTCTTGAGGTTTTATTGAAATTAGTTATGAATATTCACATATAAACATTTTTGCCTACATTTTATTCATTTTATATGGAATTCATAATGGAACTAGTTGTACTTTAACTTTTATAATCAAATATATTTTCCTATATTTTAATTTCAAAGGAAGCATTTTTATTTCCTTTAAGACAATAAAAAAGTTCAGTGCTTCACATTAAATTATAAGTAAAAATATTATTAAAATAGTGCATGATGACTCATAAAATTTAATGATAATTTTTTTGACACATGATTACAATTTTCAGGCTGAAAGTTTAAATATTGATAATAATCTCTAAATAATCTGTTATAAGTAAATTTAGTAATATAACGTATTTACTGAAGTAATTAATTGACACAAGAATATAAAACTATGTACTATTTTTTGAATAATTTATTTCGGAGTTTCAGGAATATCCCTATCCAAAACATTTGTCACTACATCGCACATAGCTAAAACTGGAATTATACTTCTTCACATATCTCATCTATCTCCATACACTTCTCTTAACTAATGTTCTAGCGAGAATGAATGACAGAGCTTAATGGTTTTCTCGACTATAATGAACCACAGTGATCATTTGGTCTTGCATAATGTATATAGCACTTACACAAGAAATATGTTTTTACAGAAAAGAATGAGAAATGGATTTAAAGAAATGTGTCATGCCATTTTCACGTTGCATGCATTTTTTCTGAAGGAAATAGATTTCACCTTCTTCATTTCCAATTCATATAATCCACATATTACATTTCAAATACAAATGTAAACAAGAAAACTCGATAAAATTAAGGAATGCACTGTTTTTTGAAGACAACATTAAAGTCTTGATTATTTGACAGTTATACTTAAAAATTTATAAGGATTGATTTTAATTCTTATTATAAGATTATTTACCTGCAGCAATGAAAAAGCCATTATTTCATATTGTTGCTAATTTTATGTAAATAATTTGTATTTGAGGATTTAATGCATTTATATTACTCTATGTTATATTTATTTCATGTTAAAATTGTACTATTCACTAGCAATGGTGCCTCTTACGTTATAATGGCAAATCAAAGAGAACTTGATGAACTCTTGGCGGTAGAGCCAAGTTGGCATCCTTTTTGGTGAGCATTTTGGAGTCATTGGCGAGTTCTAAACCCTCTGGAATCTTCTAGAAAGTAGTGGATCTGTCCACTAATATCACGTTCAATAACACGAGCGGTTATACTTCTGCAAGTTTCTGTCGGGCCTATAAATAAAGATGCTCACCGGGATGAGTCATATTTCAACCAGCGATAAGTGAACATTGTTTTGACTAGTGATTAGCTCGGCTGTGCTTGTGAATAATATCTTACTTACGTGTATTTTTAAACACTGGATATTGTGTTTGATTGCTGTTGAAGGTGCGAAGACCTTCGGAGATTTACTCTGTGAATATCGCTGCTGAATCCGGTATTTAAAGGAATGGATTTTTGAATAAATTCGCATCGTTCTTAAAGAAATGTTTATTTTCTTTGGAACACATCTGACAGGCCTACGAGCATACAGACCAATGTGCCCTAAGCGTCTGTACATGGTCTGCTTTGAAACTGTAGTACCGGTAGCTGAAGAGAGCTGACGAGACAGGTCTGGTGCTGTGCTCCGTCTGTTTCTTTTGGTAGTAACTGCCAAATATACCGGTCCTCATTTGGCTTTGTAACTCGGGGGTGACCTGTGCTGTAACATCTATTCACATTACCATGATGTTGGAATCGTTGCTAAAGCCTGGAGATGACACTCTGGGCGATTCCAAGTACCTCGAATACTTCCACCTGGGTACGTCCACATTCCAGTCGTCCCTAATTCTACCACGTAAAAATTCATCCAAATGCTTCCTTTATTCCATAACTATGCGATTATTGCACTGAGAAGCTTTTAAAGCGCTTGTGAACAATTTTACTTCTTTGCCACCATTCCTTATATACCCCTCTCTTACACTCTCGTCATTGAGACGTACTATCCACGCCATCTGGTGGTTTCCTGTAATTTGCATATTCTTCTTCAAGATGTGTGTGATAATTCTACAGGTGAAATTTTTATTTTAGAGTTCATTTTATGTGTGATTCTGAATTATCCTCCTTAATTTATGGACATGAGTGTACTTTGTCTGTTAATACTCATAAACTATTTAAATACAGAAAAAGTTAATTTGTTATTAAAACAAAATTCTAGCTGAGAAATTTTTAAAATTCAAATTATCCCAGTCGTTACTATAAGAACGTTTTATTGATGACTATTTATTATTACTTATTTTTTTATATTTTTTTCAATAATTTGTTCCAAACATAGTGCTATAAACTTGCTTCTGTAAAAATAATGCAATTGTAACACGCGATCATACACACAGAAACATATATATCCCTGTCATGTCGCTTAAATATGATTCAAAATGACGTGTTTTATATCACAGAATGGAACTACTAGCTGAAAGAGATTGTTACAAGTAACTCATTCACTGCCTAGGATACCTACGTGATTTTGAATCTAATAACTCTTTGTATCGAAGTTCAGGCTATGTTGATATGTTATGTTGAAAATATCAGACACTACCGTTAGTTGTAATAATTAAACGTCTCTAAGATAGTCATGATGTCGGTATAAACGTAGCATTTACGAGGGCTTGTCAGAGTCAATTAATTGAAGAGCACACTAAATTGCGACAATATTAGCAGCATAAATCATGCATGAAGCTCAAGCTGACGACTGTGTGTAAAAAAGATGGAAAATTCAAGGTTTTTTTTTTCGCAAATGACATGCGGTTTTATTTTAATTTATCAAAATAGTAAACAGCATTTAGTTACAGAATTTCTTAGAAATCATGTTAAATCAATAGAATAATTTTCAAAGCTTCAATAATAGGAAACATACAAGTTTAAAATGCATTTTCAGTGTGTCTGAGCTTTTACTCATCGTAGCTTGATATCAGTGAAATTCTATAGAATTCTGGAATATAAAAATAATAAGGCAGAATATAGTATAACATCAGGAAATTATTAATTTTTCTAATTTAAATTATTATATTTCCATCAATAAAATAATAATTAATAGATTAAATTAATAATGGATGAAATTAAATATAAGCACACATTTATCCGGTTTTTATACATACATATTGATCAATATTAATTGTCTAATCAATTTTTTCCTAGTATTTTATTACAGTACGCATGCGATTTTTCATATTGTAAAATTGTCAAGTTAAATATTAAATATTACAGCAAATAATTTTAGATATTAAAAGGTACATGATGCTCAGATATATTTTACTTGTTTATTCACTTTAGAATAATGAATATATATAAAGATAGCATATTTAAAAAAAATTTAAAAATAATTTGAAAAACTTAATTCTATCAAACTAAGATTAACACAGAATTTCCTTATCTTGCGATCCTTTAAGATAGTGAACCTCTATTACCGATATTAGATTCCTGCACTTTAAATCTTTACTGGTGAGATTGCTCAGTAACCTTTCTAAAACACTGGCTAATTCTTTAATCCCTCAAACTACTTCGATAGCTGCCTTGCATATGCTGCGTCTCATGCATTTTATATACAAAGGAACATCACTTATACATTAATTCTCATCTGTGCACAAGATTTTTTTCACAAGGTAGTATTTTAATACCATCCATATTTAAAACATCCAAAAATTTAATCGATAGAAATGCACGTGAGGACCCAATACAATATTATAAAAAAGTCAGGTCGTTTAAATGAAATCTTTACTTTCTCTCTAATAATAAGAAAAGGACTTAACCTATTTTTGTCTGCTACTTTTATTTACTAATTTATAACTTATAATATGAGTGAACTTTTTGTGCTGCAAGGTTTTTTCATCGAGTTGATGATGATAAGAACTTGAAATTGAAGATTAAATCAAGTACCAATGAAATATTTTTAAATGTGTTTTTAGTCATATTAGACTTTCATCACTGAGCAATTCAGCAATTTTTTATTGTGTTAAATATAAGTGTGCTAAAATAAAATTTTAATAACAGCTAATGAAGAAATTTAATCGTATTTAGATTAAAATTTCTTGTAATCAAATATGTAATATGAAGTTAAAAAAATTAAATTAAAATTAATTGTAGGTTACAATTTAATATCTGGCAGAAGAGAATCTAATATGTTTGGTTTAAGGCTAAGATTTTTAACGCGAAGCTTAATTTTATTTACTATTAGTAAAATGAGCTGTGGAAATCTGTGCATAATTACAAACTGAATATATTCTAATCCTTAAGGTACATCTTTCTTGTGTTCCAAAAATTCAAAACATAAATTAAAAAAGTAATTTCTATTTTGGCATCAAATCGTTCACTTTCAACAGAATAGCAATCGATTTTAAGAAACACATAAGCGACATTATTACAATTATATATTAAGGGTCATGAATAATAATATACTTTAGTATAAAATTGCTATTGTATGAATCATATTTATAGAAAATTAAAATTAAACTCTGTAAAGAACCTATCATAATGTTTCAGTACTACTGATGCTGATTAAATATTGATGCAAACTTTATGAATAAGTTTTTTTCTTAGATATTCTGTTCTTCAAGAAAAAAGGGTTCCTACATTAAAAAATTCATTTAATGTAAAAATAAATAAAAAGTAATTAAAATTTTCTAACTTGAAAAAAAAATCTTCTGCATTACACAAGTATTTTACTCCAAACAGTCCATCCAGAATACAGTTGATAAAAAATTTGGGAAGTTATTTTACTTTTTGTTGATCCATCGACTTGATCTCATAAAAACAAAGCCATAGAGGCATAAAGAAAAAAAAGGGAAGAGCATTTTCGTGTATTTTTTTGCAACTAAGTATCTCGAAGACGTTGCAAGCCTTTATCCATTTTTCATTAACTAGTGTACACTACGCTTGTTCCAATACTTCGAACTCGCTGCGAAAAATTTTCTGCAATGGACGAAAGATGTTGGCGAAAATAAACTCCCAGTTTAAGTTAATGCAACATTAATTTAAAAGAACAGAGTAGACAGTTAAAAAAGGATAAAAACAGATAGCGTAAAAATAATGGGTGTGCAAAAAGCTATTTCCATTTAAATAAAAGGGGTTGCGTAAAAATATAACTTCCAAAAGAATTTGCTGCTAAAGTAAACTTTTCGTGGATTTATATAATGCATATTACATTTCTTATTTAAATATTTTAACTGTGTTTTTCCCCTTAAGCCATTCTTTAAAATTTAAATACATTTCTTACATTAAAAATAAATTTTTATCATTATTATAATTATAACTTGTTTCTAGATAACAAGATAAGATCTTTGAATAAAAAAATAATAAACATAAAACTAAAAAAAAATATCTTCTATAGAATTCGATTTTTTTCATCAGGCACACAATTAAAGTAATAATTCTATGAATTATTTTGAATTAAAATTAAGATTTCAACGATATTATTATTTCGCTTTATTATATTATATTTAAAGGAAAAATAATAATTCATGTGCTAAGAATTACACAATACAACACATTTTGAAGGAACTACTCAACCTAATCAAAGTTTTCTAGTTATGTTAATTATTTTAAAAAATTATTTTCAAAATAAGTAATACCTACAGCCAATTAAATTTGTGTGGCTAGTACCTTAAAATTATTTACAAAATTTTCAAAGAGAAATATTAAAACTTCTTACTCTTTGTAAAAAATTAAAATTTTCATAAATGTTTGTAGTTTATTATTTTCCTTATTATATAACGCTTGAGTACATATAATTTATATTTGTGATATTTTTAGTTACAGAAAATTTTTTCTGCATTTAATTTTATAGAAAAAAATGTACTAAAAATAATTTTTAATAAATAAAGAAGTATTTGAGCAAAAATTTTTTTAAGAAATGAGATATGTGTGTGTGGTATTCAAAACGTCTTACCTTTAAGTAAGGTATCAGAAAATAAAAATTAGTTTTTATGTCTAAAAATTTTTAAAAAAGGAATGAAATATTTTTTATCACGTTGAAGTAAAAATATAATTTTTTAAAAAATAATTGCTATCAATATATTATTTATTTGAAATTTAATGATAATTTTTAAATATATAAATTACGTCTTATATTGAATCGGAAATTGGACAAAAGTAAAAATTCCTACTGTAATAAAGTGTTTGACTACCGAAATTATAACATTTAAGTAATATTACACTTAAAAATATTGATTCGTCTTTTAAAAATTATACTTTAATAATAATGTTAATACGAGAATACTACAATTAACGAGCCTTCATTTTTGTATTTCTCGAAAAAAATAGTGTCAAAAACAGAAATAACAAGAAATATAAAAAAAAATTAAATCAATTCCTACTTAAATCAACAAAGAAAAAAAATTAGCTACTTTTTATTAAAATGTTACAATTAATATAAATATGTATATACAAATGACAGAATCACAACAGTAAGCGGTAATTAGTTTTTATTAGTTATCATTAAAAAATCATATTGCCATCGAAAACAAACTTGTATATAAAATTTCAGTTCAACTGAATGCTTTAAAACGTGAGAAAAATATTTTCAAGTCTTGACACAAGCCGCCAAAATGGTTGCTAAGTCGCCAAAAATGATGCCAAACGTGGTTGTATTTGTAATTCTTTAAATAATTAGTTTTAATCAATTAATTTTTATAAATTATAGTTAAATTTCTGTATTGCCATCCAAAATAATCATGTATATAAAATTTCAGCTCAATTGAGCGCTTTAAAATGTATTTTATTAAGGGTTGAAAATTACAAGAAGATAAATAAATAAATAGAGCGTGTGAGCTAATTTAAAATAGAAATTGAATTGAAGAATAAATGTACACAAAGTATTACTTCCCTCATCAGCGGTCTTATATAAAAAAATTGTTTAGTGAAATAAACTATTGATATACATGGAAAAATGTTCGAGTAAAAAAAAAATAATTCTACGCTCTACAATAATTTTTAGTTATACGAGTATAACATGTCTGCCATCGTAAGGGATAACATTAAATTATAGAAATTGATAAATTTACGTGATTCATTTTGTAAACATATATTTTTGACACACATTTACTTCTTATGAAACTAAATTATAATTATTTACATGATACTGAACACTATTCTATATTCAATGTACAGCTATTAAATTCAGAAAACTTGACTTAAATAATGGAACAAAAACTGCAAAGATAATTAATAATATTTTAATAAATTCTGTAATACATTTTGGATTATGCAGCTTAATAAGCATGTAAAACATATTATGTCATCATTAAATATATAGTTATGTGTTCATATAAGGTTATGTTCATTATGAATGCTATATACATTACCTTGCAGAAATATTCTGAATCTTCTAACAAATGCTAATATTCCTAATTTTAATATATATCATTCAAAAATGCATGACATATCAAATATTTGCTTATTATTAAATATCTTTGACAGTTCTAAGAGTAAATGGCAGTGTAGTCTCCGTTCAGATATTGAATGTGCATATCAGAAATATAAGCAGAAGACAGTAAAAAAATGCATTATTATTGATGTATGGTGCTCCGTCTTTGTTACCAGCAGCTTTTCATTACCATTGCCAGCCAAATATTATCCTTGTCTTCGTTTCTGAAAGGAAAGCGTAATGAATAGCTCATTGTGAAAACTGCAAAATCTAACAAAGGATGCCGATTTCTCTTCTGATTCTTTTATGTGACCATAAATAAAAATGGTGGAAATTTCGCTTTCGCTAATAAAACTTTTATGGGATATGTTCTCACATTTGTAAGATAATATTGATTCAAGAATTCAGGTGAAAAGTATAAGAAATGCATAAAATGTGATATGGTTGGTATGGTATTTGTCACGTTAGAAACGGAACATGCATGATGAAAATATTTTCAGTTTACTTTTTTTTCCGCATTGCTTTATAAATATTCATTCTATTAAAGTATACAGTGATGTTTCAGTAATTTTTTTACACATTATTTAGTTTATAGCTTTCTACCTATTTTAAAGTTATGCGCAGAAATATAATGCTGAATGGATAATTGAATATTATTTAGGATTTTAAAATACTTAATTATATAAAAGCTTACAAATAAAGCTTTAAGCATGAATATAGATGTGCGTCATTTAAACACACTTGTTATCTGGTACTTCATATAATAATATGGGAAGTATTCGCTACATTCATTTATAAAAATAACAATCGATGAGCAACAATTTCAAAAACACATACATTTTTCTAACATAAAACTAAAATCTAAAAATATTTTTAAAAAAACATCAAACAAATATCTCAGTTTTCTTGAAAAATTAATATTTTCTTACTTTTATGAAAAATAATAGATTTCATTAAAACCTCAAAAACAAGCAGCATATATTTAATTTTTAAGGAATTGAAACACATTTTTGGTTAATTATTATAACTTTAAAACAACAAAACATTCTATAATGTGCATATTCTTCGTTTTCGTTCAGTGGAATATCCATCATTAATTTAAGAATACCAAATAAGGGAAAATTAACCAGAAATGGAACAATTTTAAATATTTAACAAAGAACGAAATCTGCATGTTTTATATTAATAATAATTAAGTAAGTAAAGAGAGGTACACTTACCCTTAATATAATAATAATGAAACTTATTTCAATATATATTATAGTTAAATAAAGTATAACTTTACATAATTGAGATTATTAGCATCAGTTACTAGATATTATTCTAGGTTTAAATATTTATAAATTTTGTCATAGTTAATATTATACTAGGTTAAATTTTCGAAAGCTGAATTGAAGTAACAGCAATCATGAATTCACTTCGTGCATATAAAAATATTAAAACATCAGACTTTTTTTGTCAATTTAAAAGTCTTTTACATTATTGCTTTCTTTAAGCAAGTGACAAAAACATACAATTTGTCTAAAAGATCGCATTAGTAGATAAATATTTTCGTCACCATCATTCATTCGTCATTCTTAAAATTATTCGACATACAGATTTATACGAAATTCACATTCATTATATAAACAATAAAATACATATTTTTCATTGGGTTTTCATTAATACTGCTACAGTATTACATCTGATAAAATAAAATAGAATTTATATTTATTGTTTTAAAGTTGTATTGCTGATATGTAATACTATAATGCTGAGTTTTGGATACTTTTTACAATTAGTTTATCAAACTTATATAGCATTGACTCAATATGAAACAGTAAAAATGTTCCACATGTTCAATCTTTCCAACTGCAAAAAAGACGTTGCCAATTTAATACAGAAACGAATTGTACAGAAAGTCCCCTTAGATCAGAGTTTACTTTTGTATGAAATATACTGGATGCACTTTCAAATACAAAGGCGTTACTTTATAATGCAATATTTACATTCTTTCAACGTAAACTTTTGAAAATAGAAAAGAATAGAAATTTTCAATTTTATCATAATCATGCTTTGTATCCTGTTTCCCCCTTAACAAAATAAAAGCAATATTTCCTTTCAACATATTTTAAAAGTTAATAAAAAAAGTCTTTTTAGGTCTGTAAAACGTTTTTCACAGAAGTATGAGACAAATAATTTTTGTATGCAAAAATGATTTTTTTTTACACATACTTTTAAACTTCTTTATAATTTATCTATAATAACGAATTTAAATTTCAATTATTTATTGTTATGGATTATAGTTTTACGTGGATTTTTTCAAATTTTTATATAATAAAGACGACTCATTCTATCTCTGACTCACCACCAGATATCCTGAACTATTAGATTTATAGACTTGAATTTTGACACGCATGCTACTTTTGTTCATTAGAGATCCGCTCAGAATTCGCTTTATGGAAATCAATTTTGAGGGAGTTATAGGAAGCAACATTAAATGCAATTTTTTTATAAATTAAGATCCTGTCCTTTCTAAATTAAGAAGCACAAATTAATAATTAATTAATTAGTAATAAATATTTTAATTATTTTTTCTAAGGATGTTTTTCTAGGATGTCATTGCTAGGTCTTAGATGTTAATAACTTAAAAACAATAAGTAGACATACAACAACTTTAAATACCCTTATTAATGACGAATAAATGTTAATTAGTAATAATTTTAACATATTTCTGCTGAAAAAGCGAGGTTTTTATTAATTAATGCAAATGCGCGTCATGATTAATTCATTACTTACACAATTAATTATACTTTACATGAAATAATATAAAAAAATACAACATATTGTTCTTATCGTCATAAAGTATATTTTAATAAATGTTCGTTTATATTTAGCTAAGGAAAAAAAATGTATTAAATTGTTTTGAAAATAATTAATTAAATAAAATTACACTGATAACGGCTAGTATAAACACATTATAATGTAATTTTTTTTTTTTTTTTTTATTAAGAAATCAAAGCTCTGCGTATAACATCCAAAATTTATTTTGTTCTTAAAAAAAGAATTATATTAAATTACATACATAATATATATTTTGAGCATAGGGTTATTTATTTGATTGCTAAAAGGCGGTGGGTAAAGATCGGTCTATTTTCGAACATCGGCAAATTCATATGATGTATTTTTATAACATTGATACTCAGTCGAAATGAGAAAATGTAGTTTTTCTCAAAAAAAAAATCTTTTATTAAATAGAGAAAACAGGGGGAAATAACAATGTTAAATTATTTGCAACAAATGTCTTCCATTATGTTTCCTTCTCGCTTTCACTGGCTGTATCGTCGCTGGACCATCCCGTAGCAGCGTCTTGAAGTGTATAAGCATATCCAACACTAGGTGATTTTTGTCCGAGTGTGATTATGGTGCCAGTATCTCAAGTACCAAAGTACAGATGCAACATGTGCACAGCAGCCAACAAGTCAAGCACTAACTTTGCTCTAACAATACCTTTCAATTTTTAGATTATGACCTATACTTGTTCTTACCCATATGTTATATACTTTTGAAGTGTGTCGTGATCTCAACTGGAATCGAACAACTGAAGAACCTTTTTGATTTACGTAAAGATAGTACAGCCCCGATTGATTAGGTGTTCGCGAGTGCATTATTTTTTAATAAAATACACAAAACTCATACAATACTATGTAAAATAATGTCCACAATGCTAAGGTGACCATTTTTTACAATGAAAAGGAGGATAGAAATTTTAAGAAAAAATTACAACTTAAATATATGAAATGTTCTATTAATTCAAACAAAAATACTCTAATTACGCTTACATTCTTTTTAATTATTATGTTAAACGAGTATTTTTTCATTGAATGCTTTTTTTGTCAACATAGCATTTTCTAATACATCGGAAAATTCGGGCAAAAAATATCCTTCATACTGAATTTTACGATAAGCACTGTAGCTAAAATATTAACATTCTATTTTAATTTCTCACTAGTTACTTCATAAAAATCATTACCAACATTAAAAAAAAACTCTTTCAACTGCCGGAATAATTCCAGAGAAGCACAACGTAAATTTAATAAGAACAATTACATTTCCATATGGAATGTGTTCATTTTTGAAATGCTTTAAGTAATTTCACCCATCTTTTATACCAATTTCTCAGCATGTTTATTTTCCAATTGTTCTACTTTATTATAATTTAAATGTACATTAAATCTTCTTTCTACTTCAAAAAGACAATTGCCATCGCTTTTTAATACCAGGTATTTCTTTCGATCAAAACTCAACTTAATTTTCTATATTTGTCCAATTTACTTGCTACAAAATCAAAAAATACCATTGGAAATTGCTATTTGTTTTAGACCATTCTTCGACATTTTAGAAATATGTTTCGTTCATCTCTGAATACAGAGATTAACAGATCAGTTTTAAAATATTGAAAAGGAGGACACTTTTCGAGGAAGAACTGAGCCTGTAAATGGAAGACTGTCCTCCTAAAAGGAAGACAGTTAGTCACCTTAACAATGCAAAAAAAATAGTTGTATTACAATATGACATGCGCGAGGTGAAAACACGTTTGAACACTCTGACAGATCCTCGGGCCAGCTATTTTCTTTCGTATCTCCTCAATGCACGAAAACAAATGAATGTCAGCTTAAAAACCTTATTATTATAGTATTTGAGAGATAAAAAAATACAGTAGTGCTTAAAGTGCTTAACAGTTTTTTAAATGAAAATTAGAAAAAAAACACTTAAAACAACAAAATTCAACGTTTTTTTTCCCTTACTATTTTAGAATAAAAGTAAAGGTCAAAACCTAAAGTTCACATAAATATAATAATATTGCTCGAATAAATGCTTTGAATTTTCATGACTATGATGAGCGAAAAAAGGCTGATATTTACCTACCTCCTTCATGGTTCGAATTATAGTGTCTCCCATTTCAAGTAGAAGTGATAAGAGAGGTACCTCATCTTGGAAAAAAATATACTACATGAAAAATTCCATAAGTACATCATCCAAATCTTCAAAATAAAATTTTTGAGTTTAATTTTTATAAAATAGCTGTAAGGAAGCTGTAAGCAATCCTATGTTTCAAAAAGTAAATTTGCCAGCCATCCCACAGTATATATATTAACGAAAAAAATCCCCATAAAATACACATTTTTTTGTTGCTAAAAAGCAAAATTGTCTTACACTATCTTTAAAAATGGCAGTTTAAAGCATTCTTCAGAATTATTATTAATGTTAGGCTTACTTGTCCTCTTACAGATATTTTTTTGACATGAAAAAGTACTGCAAAAAAAGGAAAGAGCACGCCTTCAAAACAAATTAGACCCCCCCCTTTTTGTATTAAAAAATATTTCTAAGGTAATGTGTTGGGTAATTGTAAATTGTAAACTGCATAACATACTTAATTAGCTTTTTATTAGCCTTTGTTTTTGTATTTTAGCTGAACAGTAAAAGTAAAAGTCATGAAACCAGCAGAATCAATATTCTGGTGAACCAGAAAAATATAAACACATTTTCAAAAATAATTAATTGCATTGTACTATACGTATAATCTAGACCCAAGCGATTATTTTCCCATCCTTAAAAAGTATTTCTATAAGTATATTTCACTTACTTTAATATTACTCTGTCACAAAATATATGTACTCCTGTTACTGTGTTCCTAATTTGTATTAAAATTCAGGTTTCCTACATAATTTAGATACATGTTTTCAAAATACCCTCTTTGAGATTAATATCCTAATTATTAATTTTGATTTAACATATTGGCCGATTTTTCATAATGAGATCACTTTCACTGAAATTTGCGAAGAAAGTTAAAAGGTTTTGTAAATATTTTTTTTTCAGTTAACCATAAAAAAAAATATAAGAAATGCAAAATATATTAAATATAAAATACCTCAATGAAACAAAATAGACTAAAATCATTGATACCCATTCAAAGTAATTTTAATGTACCCACCATTCAGAAATATGATTGAATTTCTAAAAACAAATTGTATATTAACGATATTTACTATAGAGATTTCACAAATTATATTTTAGAATGATCTAAGTCAATTAAAATTTTGCTTTATTAAAGTGTTCAAATATGTATTTCAGCATTCAGTGTTATAAATTTTGTAATAATGCTTATGCAATTTTTTTAGCAAAGAAATACTCAATTTTAAAAAAATGTAGAAATCAAAAAACTATAATGGCATTTCGACTTCTAATATAAATGACAGGAAATTTATGAAAATTGCATTCTAGGTCTTTTATTATTGATGTATTTTTAGACTCCATTTTTTATTTGTTTCTTCAGAATGCAACTATTTGCATTGTTTATATAAACTTGAAAAATTATTTTTTATTATGATAATGAATTTACTTCTTATCGATGACACCAAAGCCATTATGCTTGCTTTTTTTAACATTTATAAATATAATAAGAACCCTAAACTAACACATTTTTGTGAAAAGTATCTGATATTTTTTTTATAGCGAAGATTTATTTTTCTTTAGAGTTTTATCTCATATATTAATAATTTCTTATGAATTTAGAAATTGCCGAAATACACAAACATGAAAATACCCCAGTAAAATGTTTTTAAAAAATTCAATTTCATTAAGAATTTTAAATATTTATCTTAGAGGAGACATACAAACATTTGTATGAATGTTTTCCTCTCAAAATATAAATAGAAATTAAATAGATTACTTGAAAAAAAACATTTTGAGGAAATTTTTCTGCATTTACTTTTTAAAAACTAATGTATATTTTTTAAACATGATTCGATTGTTTTTCATATTTTCTGGTAATCCAATTCCTTAATAAAATAACTATTCTTCCGCAACCATAACGTTATAAGGAAATTTATGTTTTTAGTTTTGGTTTTTTATTCTGTGATGATCATATATAAGAAAACACGTTTTTTCATGGTTTGAAATAAAAATACTACACTTCAATGTACTATTATTCATATTATTTTTTTCTAGAAAAATTATTTACTCTTATTTAGTAAAATCAATTTACATTATTTATTTATTTTGCTTTATTTAATCGAAAACTATAATTCAATCGATAATTTGAAAGACAAACATCAATACTTTTGTAGCTATGAATAAAGAAAAACTGTCAATTCTAACTTTAATATATTAGAAAGAAAATATAACTCAAACTTCCTAGAGGAAAAAAATCGATTTAATGAGATTCTATGTAAAATAACCTTTTTAAATTGGAAATTGAAGTTAAAGGTGAAGGGAGTAAAAAGAAATTATTTTTTATTCGTCCCATGAGCCATGACTAGTATAATGAATTGAATCTTTAATAAATTATTTGTTATAGATCCTAATTAAACCAAGCTAATATTTAATACTTCGTTCCTTCAAAACATTCAAAGGAAGTCAACATTAACGTTTTCAAAAAGGAAATGAAATGCTTATTGAAGCATCGCTGAATTGCGTCGCTTTGCGAACTTTAAGTCCAGTTACGAGAGGAAAAATTTAAATTTCTCTTTTCATTGCCCTCTTTATTTCACCATCAACAGTTGCTTACCACCCGTACCTTCTCTCTTGCTATTTTATGATTTTCGAAATTGTCAGTACTGAGGCCTTAAAAATGCGAGTAAATTTCTGAAACCTTAACTCTTCAGCTTCCTTATTTTACTCTTATATTTAACGAAGACCATAAAATGGCGGACGATATCCAGCACAACGGGAAGAGAGGCAAAAACCATAAAATTCTATTCTATTCTATAGGACGCGGTAAAATATAAACTATTTTTCAAAAAAGCCATATTCCTATTTTATTGCTATCATTTATTTTGCAGCTGCTGGAAATCAAAAAGATATATACTGCTGTTTTTGATGTTTAATAACCACATTAAATCTCGACTCTTTGCGAGAGAAACTGAAGTCATAGAGTGAGAAATTTGGACCATGTTTCGTCTCAGGTACACCCAATTCCGCTTAAATTTCAAAGATTTATATGTGATTTTGAAAAAAATGTGAATTCATAAAAGTGTATACTGAAAGTGTGTAATAAACATTTGACATTTTTTGATTAAGGCAACCAAGTAGTCAACAAGAATATACTTTAAACAAAGAACTGTATTATTTACATTGTTTGAAATTCAACATTTACACGTTTTAATGCGATACAGGATTATAATCACTATGCAATTTTTGAAACTTATGTATTGTACCACCGACTAAAGCCGTGGGTAGCTTGGGGGTTAGGCATTGGACTCCAGACCGGAAGGCCTGGGTTCGATGCCCGATGCCACCAAATACCCTCCGAGTACACACGGAGTACGTGCTCGTTAAATCAGTGGGTCCGAAAGTCTTGTGGGCTGAATCACGAGTGCAGGGGACTGGAGAATATTTCCCTCCCCTCCAGTCCCATGGCAAAATTGTGGAGGTGGAGATAAGTGGTGTCACCATCTATCGTACCTTCGTTAAATTTCACCGAGCTAATTCGTACTGTCACCTGTATGGTGTTCAAGGCCTAGGCGTCAGACAGGGGGCAACAGCAACTACAACAACCACCGACTAATTTTGACAGACGAAAGGACATGCCCAATTCAAAAAATGTCACCAATTGGTGTTATCGTTACTGTTTTCAAAACGTGCGCAGAATTGGTTTTCAATATTGTATGTATATCGTGCCATTTGGCGATGTTTTTGACTTGACGAAATTGGTTGACACAGCATAATACGTAAGTACTCAATAATTTATTTTAGTATTTAATTTGAATCAACTCAAAATAATTAGTAAACTCCCACCCTGCTGTTCCACTACATAATTTCAAGAATACACACATTTATAATCATTCGACATCCTTATTTTCCATAAAACACTTGGCAATATTATCGTAAAAATAAAGAATATCTGAAGTAATTTGAGGAATAAGAAATAAATGTGTCTATTCAGATTTTTGAATTCGCAACTTCCTTTCCTTTTTTCTCAGTATACGAAAAAGCATTAACTAAACATTCATTAAAAGGGCATAAAATAGTTTATCTGTGTTATTTGATCGTTTCCCCTGAAATCATCCTTAAGAATACGTTAAGTGTCATATTTTTTCGTCAAAACATGTTTATGTTGATCATTTTTGGTAATTGTGTAAGAATTAAATTCAATAGTTACTGTACGTTTGATTAATAATACTAATGGGAACTATATGTTTAATATGAGATAATGTTGGATTTCCAATATCTTGATTTGATAATCCAGGAGATAGCCGTGTGCGTAAATCAGTTTTTCTCAGACTGTGGGGTGTGGCCCCCTCTATTTGAACCTTAGGTGGGGGGGTGAGCATATAGAAAAGTCAAAAATAAAATAAGTATTAATTTATAGAAAGGAAACAAATTTTAAAATCCATTCCGACATAATAAAAGCTGAATACAAAGTTACACTGGTATAATATACTTATAAATGTATCACAGTACCGCGTAAGTTTTTGTTAATAAATGTATCAATACATTAAAAACAAGTTTAATAATTACCCTCCATAGGCTTGTCATATACAAAATTAAATACTTATTTTTAACATTTGTATGGTTTATAATTAAAGTCGTATTATAACTTTAGCGTCTAAGTACACTGCTCAAAACAATTAAAGGATATTATAAGTTTTATATAAACTAAAGATATAAGTGAAATTTTTTTGCCGAAAATGGAAGAAGAGAACCACAAATGCAAATTTTTCTGATTTTCAAACTGTGGAGTATGCTAATTTTGAGTTCGACGTCAAAAACGTCGCTTCAGCGGCAGCGAATGAAATTTGACTTTCAACTAAAATGAAGACAAGGATGATCGACATTCAGTGACTGCTTTGTTTCGATGAGTACGATGTCTCAGCGAAGTCATTTAACCGTTTCAGAAGCTTGGAGAGTTGTTGGTAGGTTAGAAGGGAGCCAAACTCAAGCCGAAGTATCGCAACCCACTGGAGTGTCACAAAGTTTGATTTCCAGGATCCGGAACCGTTTTTTGGAGACTGAAAGTGCAGGCCGAAGACCAGGACAAGGTCGTAGACGGGCAACAACGCCCAATGAAGGTTGTTATTTAGTGTTAACGGCTCGGAGACACCGAAATATGAACACTACTCTTCTCCAATAACACCTTCACTCGGCTACTTGCACCACGGTTTCAACTCAGACTGTCCGAAACCGGCTCCATAGTGTAGGTCTGTATGCTCGCCGACCGATGGTATGTGATAGACTAACATCAAGGCATCGTCGCGACCGCAGGGAGTGGGCAACAGAGCATATGAACTGGAGGGGAAATGAATGGAGCAATGTTCTTTTTTTCTGACGAGTCCCGTTTTTCTGTTCATCCGGATAATAGGCGTATTTTAATCTGGAGGGACCGTGGCAGTAGAATTTATCCTGAGTTCGTGCACGAAAGTGTCAGATTTGGCGGTGGGGGAGTGTTGGTGTATGGTGGCATTTCCATTGACGGGCGCTCATACCTCTACATCATTTGAGGTGGACCTCTGACTGCTCGCCAATATAGGGATGAGATCCTCAGACCTATTGTAGTCCCTTACACTGCAGCAATCGGAGATGACTTCATTTTAATGGACGATAACTGCATGCCACATCGTGCTAACCTGGTGGAGGATTTCCTTTTCAAGGAAGGAATCGTACGAATGGAATGGCCAGCGTGTTCTCCAGACATGAATCGAATAGAGCACGTTAGGGACGCTCTAGGAAGACGAGTTGCTGGCCGACAACCGCCCTCATAAACTCTCCAAGAACTGGAAAGAGCTCTTTTGGAAGAGTGGGACAGAATACCCCAACTCGTTGCTGACCGTCCGTGGAAACCATACCCTCTACTGATAATGATTTCCTTTGAAGAAAACACCTTTTCTTATTCTTTTTTTCTCATATGCACAAATTGTGTTTTTTTCCTTTTGTACACAAATGCTCAATAAAATGCATTTTTTTCTGCCAAACATGTGTAATTGTTTCTCATATAACCTACTACGTCTGTCGACCATGTATCAGTCAGCTTAAGAGTTTCCCAGCCACAAGATCCACCTATAACCGCAATATCCTTTAATTATTTTGAGCAGTATATTTTTTGTTTTCAATACATTGTTATTGTAGAAAGAGGGTAAGGGACGATGAAAATTATGATTGAAAATTGGGTACCAAATATTGAAAATTTGAGAAGCACTTACCTAAATGAACATTCACGTTAAATCGGTGTTTCGAGGTTTGCCAGCGACATTTTGTGGAAAATTATGTGGCATTTGAAAATTAACTAGTACAAATTGCTGCTACAAAATCCTGTCACCAATACCATTCTGAGATGTATAAAAAACCACTCAAAACCCATTAAGAGTTACAAATAAATAAGATAATAACCATCCCATTAATATGCCAATATTCTTTAAATGTAAAAATATTGAAAGACTCTTGTTATTAAATATTTTTGATGTTATCATTTGAATAATGTTGTTCTGCAATATTCTATTTTAAAAGCTCATGTGTGTTTCAACTATTTTCGCCAATAGTAAGTCTTAATTGAAAATGTATTGATTGAATAATTTTTCATTTAGTACAGAAGCGCTGTAAATTTAAAAGGTTCATATGACTGGAAAATTTCGTTAAATTTCTGTTTATTGTTATTTTAATTTTTCCGTAATTTCCCATTTTTCTAATATTACCAAATAAAATGAAAATATATTTTCCAGTTCCTCGAAACACTTCAAGGCTAGACACGTTTACAATTGTCTAGAACCTTTCTTTAAATTAAAAAGCAATAAGTTTCCATTGTAATTCAATTTGTAGGATGAATTTGGTTTATATGCAATCTAGTCACGTACTTTTCTAATTTAATCAATTTAAAGGGAAGATTAGAAAAAATACTTTCAAGAGAAATTAATTTTTTAGCATAAATTATAACCGGTAACAAATAATGTTTGCCTTGGCAGAACTGTGTTGGGTAATTCTGGTGAACATTTGGTTGTAAGAGAATTGATGTTAATCTGCATATAAGTAAAATAACAATTTACCTTGTAAAACTAACTCCTTTATAATAACATTTCCCCATATTTTTTTAACATACAATCATTAATTAACTACTTTAGCATAATTTTACATGTAATTATAAGTTAGAAGTTTTCTATCTCTACTATCTTTGTACATTGAGGGCACTATAACAATATATACGTTTTCTTAAGAACTATGACATTAAAAAAAAGTAGAAAAGATTCACAAAAACGATTCATGGCTGAGATTATCGATATTTCTATTAAATATCTGCATCATATACTGCTTACTAATATCATATGTTTTATGTTATATACTTTGTATATCTATACCATATATGTGTTTTATGTTATATACTTTGTATAGCTATACCATATATGTTTTACTCCATATTGTATAACTACATAACATATGTTTTATGTCTAACTGTATAGCTATACCATAAATGATTTCATGTCATACTGTATAACTATATTGTATGATTTTATGATACTAAAATATATACGGTATATATCTTAATATATTTTGAATTAAACTATTTTTTATGTTTACTATGGTTATTTAGCATAAATTTATTTTAAAGCATTTCAACTATCTGGTCAATATTTTTCCTCGTGACATTTCTTAGCACATTTTAAATATGTTTTGATATGTTATATTTGTTTGTAATGTAGAGTTATAAACATTAAATTGTGTTTTTACAAGATACAATTGATGATAGTTTCTTCTTAAAATTTACTTTAAATAATTTGATATTATAGAAATAGTCTGCTACATTTTAGTAAATTATAAGATTGAAATAACACAAATTAAATATATATGTAATAAAATGTATGTGGAGGAAGGAGGATAAATGATCAATCAGTTAGTGCACATATATGTTTAGTCATTCGGTTTTACAGTTCTTAATTATTACGCACTATTTCCTTATATGATGAAAGTTTTATATCAAATTCCCTTTTATGAGGTTCTAGCTTCCTTCTTTGGAAGAAAATGCAGTTTAACGTTATCTGTATGATATTATGTTTGATTATAATTAAGCAATAATGTAATTTTGTTTACCTTAATTGCTGCTGTAACTATGGAACTACGTTTCTAAAACTAAAAAGGAAGAGCTGAAGTATTTTCAAGAGCAAAACTTTATTCATACGCGAGTTTATCAGAAATGATACTAAAATTGAAAGCAAAAATATTTTTATTAAATAGTTGTAATTGGATGTTAAATAGATTAATATTACTTTCTTCTCTCTTATTTTATGAAAAAAAATTGTAATATTTTCAAGCAACATTGCTCCTTACATTACTTAGTGAAATATTGGTGATAACCAAGACATAATTTTTGGGGACCACTTTATCGGGTTGGTGACCCTTTTTGGTAACTTGGCATTCATATGGATGTTTCTGCAGATTACTGGATAAATTGATTAACTAGAGCGATCTATGACGTAAGCAGATATTTCGAAAAAACTAGAAGGCCGCCGAGAGGAATATAAATAGCAGTAGATTCCAAAAACTGAGTTAGTTTGCTTTGACTGTTGAAAAGTTCAAAACAAGAAGTTTCTTGCGAATAAGCATTTCGTACATGTATTTTTAAAAACTTATATCTGAACGCTGTGGAAGGTATGGAAACTATTGGGAATTATTAAGGGAATTTTAGTGCTGTATCCTGTATTTTAAGGAGCCCATGCATTTACAATTCAAAATTGGTTGCTACAGATGATCCTCAGAGCCTACAATTTTTTTGAAGTCACCAATGAAATTTTATTGTCTTTATTTGAGGCTTAATGTTTCATTACGATTTACGACGTTGTGGATGCCAAAAAAGACATAACATTTCTGTTTGGTTCTTGCTTATCCTGGCCTCATTTTAAAGATATTGGCGAAAATCATTTTCGCTTTTCACAAGGATATTCTTGTCAATAGATCTGTCTTACATTTACTTTTAATTTATACATATGAGAAGAAACTTTTCAACATCGTCGAAGGTGTATAAACATAGAAACTTCCTACCACCCCTTCCAGGCTCATTTTACTTTTGCATTATGGATGAAAAAAATGTCGTTTTTTATGCTTATTTAAAAACATGCATATCTTTTTTAAATATAATGACACCGTTTGAATGCAAAATTTCTTAAAAAATATATGTAAAAAAATATATTTAAATAAATGAGTAATTTACCTGAAAAGTTGGCTTTCTGTTTACTAGAAATCATTAGACTTTGGAGTCAATTCCCACTAACTATAATTACCAAGCTTAGAACACCTAGCTTTTAATTTTATTACACATTTTATTTACATCTTTTGAATTTGCATAAAAATTATAAAATTGTTAATCAAAATTCGATCGTTTACGATAAATTTAAAAACAGGCAAACCTAACATCGCAGTTTGGGCTGTATAATCTTGTTTTTATTATATGTCTCTCTTTGAGCAGCAAACAATACATTGTCGTATTCAATTAATTTTATCCTGTGTTGGGGGAATGTAGTCAACAAAGTGCTTTTCATATACGTGTAAAGTGGGGTACTCAGCAGAAAGACGTCCATTTTTTGCAGAAAATTCCACTGAGTGATACTTTTAAATTATTCGAAACAGCATAAAAAGCACATGCGAAATAATTTGGGAAAGACCGAATGCACAGAGTAAATTTTCACATTACCCGAGTTATACTTGGAATGAGCCAAGAGGGTACCCCTACCCGAATTCCTTTCGGTAAAAGCCGGAAGGGATTAATAAATTGATTTATTTAATAATATTCTTATTCCTGAGAATATTGCAGATCGTTGGTATAGAACCTTTGTATACGCATGCCGGAACAGCCATGCTCATGATAAGTTGTCATCTTCTTCTCTTTGTGGTTTTTCCTATGTTGATATTTTTGTAGGAGTTACTAAATATTGCACAAGAGTATGTCTACGTTTATCTATATTTAGTTGTCAAAATGTTTGTAAAAATGGGTTATCACAAACGACACTAAGATTTTTACAAAACGAACGCTGGACACATACTGCTGTAGCAAGCCAGCAATCTGAGACTCTTCTTCACCTCTGTGTCACTTGATATGTGAGTCAGGTTTTTACAAATTATCTTGCTCATTAAATGAGATTCCATTAACCATTATACACTGATGTCCAAATTTAAGGTCACAAACATATTTTTCTCAGTAATTTAAAATTGCAAACCGTGAAATTTATAAAATTCGTAATTTAAATATTTTAAAGAATGAGTAGAACAATGTTAGCCTCCAATTTGGAATAAATGGTGCTCAGCGTTAGTTTTTTAGAGACCATTTAAGCATCTGGAAATTTTGCTTGCAGTGCTGTGGATGCTGCATTAAAAGTCCTTAGTTAGGCTTTACTTCAGATATATTACTTTCTCATACTCGCTTTGATAGTTCAATGAGCTGGAGAACCATAGGCAAGACTTAAAAACGAGCAGTCCCAATTATAAGTAGCTAAATGGTTACAAATTGCATCCAAAGAAAGATATCCAGGAAGCTGA
The DNA here is from genome assembly GCA_019973935.1 of Trichonephila clavipes. Taxonomy (NCBI): domain Eukaryota; kingdom Metazoa; phylum Arthropoda; class Arachnida; order Araneae; family Nephilidae; genus Trichonephila; species Trichonephila clavipes. Next base: position 3,571,213 of record BMAU01011056.1, on the reverse strand, counting down.
ACCACTTATAAACATATGGTACTTTAGCCAGAATGTTGATTGCTATTTGACATTAAGAGCTAGTTTGTATAGGCAAAGAACGACAACATAGTTTTCTCGTGATGGAAAAATAATTTCCAAAGAAACATTTAACAGACTCTTATCAAAGAAACATTTCACACCTAGTGTTCAGTGTTCAAATTGCATCGCTCAGGAGATCATGTTTATTGTGGATCTGAATACATCATTCTTGGACACACTAAGGATGTATTCTTTTCATTGATTTTTCTTAATTCAGCTTGAAAAATGATTACCGGCAGGTCTTCATTTACAAAGAACTTGGAGATCTATATTGATCAAATTCGATTTAAGGAAAATTGATCTATTTTTGGCTCAGAAATTCTTGTCTGTCTTCTCAAGTTGGACAATCGTATAACTAATGCTCGTTTTTGAAGTATGGGTCCTTGATATATATGTGAAGTTTTCATGGGATACTGCAAGTTCGGCTTTCATTTTATGGATGATAAAATGAGACCACACACTGCTTACATTGTTGATTTGTAATGAAGAAGAGGATATATATATTTGTATATATACGTCGTGTTAGCTGCCCCAGGAAGTCTCCGTATCTCAATGTATGGAACATCATCGGGATGATCCTTTAAGTGCCATTACCAACTGTTAACTCCTCCCAAGACTCTCCAGATATAAAAAGCTAATCCTTTGAAAAAAGACAATTTATTACCAAAAGCACATCGTCGTTGACGGCTCTATGATGGATCTTTGTGAGGCTTTTATAAAGTGCGTGGTGTCCACGCTACATATTAAACGAATTTTTCCTGAGATATAATGTATCATGATCTGGTTATTTTTTATAAAACCTGAATATTAATCAACAATCCTCTCTTTGCCATATTGTTATATACTAGAAAACAGCTATTTTATCATTTCAAGAATATTTCTTCAAAAAGTACTTTTTTTTTACTTCAGGAGCTTGAAGAAAATATTGGAACTGATGTGTTAAGGAACTTGAACAAAACATTTTTAATATTTCAAGAAATTGAAGATAATATTAAAGCCGCATATATTTTGAGAAAATTTAACTTCATTGCAATAGTACCGAAGTAAGACATGAAAATTGCCCATGAAAATTAATTTTTAAGAAATCGGCATCAGAGTAAACAATACTTTTATATTTTTAATGGTTAATATTTACTTTGAATGTAGTTCTACGCTATGAAATTCGATTGTTATAAAAAGAACAATAATTGGAGAACAGTTATAAATATTTATTTAATTCAACTTCTAACACAGCTGCACACTTGCATTTAAAATTTTAATAGCACTTATTATAATATTTTTTCTATCGTTTTAGGGAGCTAAAAATTAGGTTTTACAAACATTTTGCTTTCTTACTAGGTTTATTCAGTTTTAAAATTAACACTAGAAATAAACCTTAAAAGTAATTTCAAAACTTTTTGTTTGTTATTTAAAAACACTTTCGAAATATGAGAAATTTCTAACGACCCCATACAAACTCCAAAATATTACAATTTTCATACTTATGAGATAATGAATTTCGAAATCATATACGCAATTTATATGTCTATAACTTAAAATATTTAGCTGTATAATAAACGTTGGCTCTTTTATGTTTTTTTTCCATGAGTTTGTTTTTTAACATGATTGAATACTTAAAGAAAATATGTATCGATATAACTATTATTAAATAGTTTATAATATAATCATTTTATATTTTCCTTTAATATATTTTAAGGTGAAAGAAGGAAAAAGTTACAATTATATCAATTTGTAACATATCAATACTTCACATAAGGTTATTATTAAATGTTTAATTAATTCTACATTAAATTTTTCTTTTCTTGAATTGTACATTCAATTAAGTTGATTTAAAAATATTAATAACATGAATTCATTACAGTTTAATTCAGACATAAGGAGTAACTATTTGTGATAAATATTTTATTAACAAAATTCAAGTTCGAAACATCGATACAATTTTTCAAGAAAATGACATTTATACAAAACAGATGCAATGATGAACAAGGTTCAGTAATGTGTGTGAGAAATGTACAGCAATATCAATAGTGGGATTATTTTTTCTGATTTATAATTTCAGTCTAATTTTGACATCTCACATTCGGTCCTTTATTCTTTGGGAAGATGCTGGGTACTTATATTGATGATATGGTAACTAAGCACCTTCAAAGCATGCTCCGATTTCTGCAGTATTTTTAATTTTCTGTAGTCATCATATAGTCAAAAAATACTTATACAGATGATAGAACATAAAGGGAAAAATGTGGTTATTCTTTCCTTAATGGATCAAGTTCAGACAGTACTCATTTATTTTATTAATTACATTATTCTGCCCCTGTTATAATACTGCAAATTAAAGAAAAATGAAATCAAATCACACAATCACGTTACTAAGCTATTTATATTAATAATCTATATACTTAGAAGAAACCTTGCTTACAATTTATTTTATAGCATTTTAGTTTTTCATCTCATATACTGAAATACATCAAGAAATATATGAAGAAAAAATTATTTAAATTCTTCAAAATTTTCTTTTTGAAAATTAATGAATTTTTAAGTTTGAAAATTCAATTATTTAAGCTCATGTTTCTCAGTTACTGAAATATGTTACTCATGTTACTCATTACATTCAGTTACATAAATCGCATGTAAGCAACTAAGATAATGCAAATGTGAGGCAATAATTTATTTTAAATCTGATTACATTAAATTATGTGTACCGTTATATATGCGGTTAAATTAACACAACATTTTGATTCTCTTTGAATTTACAAGCAACTGAGTGTTGACCATATTCCGGAGACTTTTTAAATTTTAAGGAGAAATTAATAATTTAATTACTTAAAATTACACATATTTTAACTCCTTTTCATAATATGTGATCTAAGTTTTGCAAATCAGAACATTGATTCTATAAGCATTATAAAATGATTTTGTTCCGGAATCAATTAAGCAGTTTCACAAATTAGAATTCATGTTTAAAATCAACTAGGGTTTTATATCAACGCGCATTTATATTATAATGACAAATGAATATTTTTTTAATATATATGAAATCTTAAGTTACTGTATTTAAGACTGTTAAGAATCAATATTTTATAATATTAAAAATTTAATCAAAATTTCAAGCCCTTTAAATGTTTCTATTTTTATATTATTGAGCTTTTGGTAAACTAAAATTAATTGTAATGTCTCAAACTTATCACCAAATTTTTTGAAAAGTTTTTTAATTCTACCACATCAGGAGAGAAAAACCACTTTTCTAAACACTTCTTATGTTTTATCACCTGTAAATCTTCATCTGTCTCTCTCTCTCTCTCTTTAAATTTTAAACAATTCGCAATCCAAAGATAAAAATACTCCTTCACGCATTTCTACAACGAATCAGTCTCTCATTCCAGGCACTCCGAGTAACAGAATAACGAGCACGATTATTCTTTGGAGAGTCGTCCTCATCAAATATGCAGACGGCGAAAAACGTTGGGAATTGTGTCCATAGATCATTCGTTATCGGCACACAAACCGCAGTTTGTAGCGAGCGGCCCAATTCGAAACTTGACAAATGGTGAATGGGAACCTGGAATAAAAGAGTAAAAAAATGTATTTTTCCGACATTCATCATTTGTAGGAATACCTTAATTGCATTTTTGAAAATGATTATGTAAAATTATGGCTCTAAGTCACATTTTTACGAGTCGTGTTTCTATGGTAATGATATCGGAAGGTCAAGTTACATAAAAGAGTATCAGTAAAGGCAGATTAAGTTTTCATTTTTCATAATATTTATTCATAGATCATGAATGTTGTTTGGATTCTCAGGCATTTCTATCATGGAAATTTTTAATAATACCTTAAAATTCAATAGTGTCTGAGCAAAAGTTTTTTTAAATAAAATGAAAACTTATTTAATACAGTTTGGTTTATTCTTATATACTATATATTCATGTATGATATGAATGCGATATATCCATTTGTAACTGGGATGTTATATATTGATATTTTGTATCAATATTATATCTCACTATCTGATATGAATGTTTCATACTGATGTTCGTATGATGTGTTGAAATAATTTGATGATATCACTCGCAATAATATATAATATATATTTTGTGAATATTATGAATAAATCACGGATACCAATGCCATTTTTTGGCTCTCTTATATGATTTTTACACTAATAAAAGAAATATATTAGTTGAACAAAAAAAAATCATTTTAAAACACGTATTTCTATTAGAAAGTTTTATTCTTTCTTGAAACTAAATAAAAATTTTTTTGATTTTTTTTAGATAATAAGATTGTGATTATTAGGTATTAGGATGTCCAGTATGAAATAGAGCAAAAAGTGCACATAATTGAATTCGATTTTTTTCCAATAGAAACTAAGATTTTAAGATGATCTGTTATTTTTTTTCAAACTGAAATATCTGTTAAAAAGAGGAAAAGATGTACCTTTCATACGAAAAATAAATTATTCCAGAATACGGCGTCTAAATGAGGTTATGTGCGATTGAAATAAATAACACACACACATGAACTTTGCTTCGATATCTTCATTAAAGATATTGATGATATAATTAGAGCCACGTATGTATGTGTACGTTAAATTAAATATCATTTAAATAATACAATAAAATTGAAAAATAATAATATTCTATCTAAATTTGCTTGAAAGGATAAAAAACATAGTTTGGTGTGTGGGTATATATATATATATATATATATATATATATATATATATATACCAAGCTGTTTGCTATATATATGTATGTGTATATGTATATATATATATATAGATAGATAGATAGATAGATAGATAGATAGATAGATAGATAGATAGATAGATAGATAGATAGATAGATAGATAGATAGATAGATAGATAGATAGATAGATAGATAGATAGATAGATATAGATAGATAGCTAGATAGATAGATGGATAGATAAATAGATACATACATACATATACATAAATATATGGCAATTTCATTAGAATTAGAAAATTTTAGAATTTTAATTGCACATTTATTGACTTTAATTACATAAAGTGATGACACAAAAAGCACAACATAAATCCCTGCGAATTTAGGACGTTGCACAAAAGCGCTCATCTGTCCAATCCAAAAGCTTTACAAATCATAGGACTTCAGTTTTTTTAAAACTATGACCGGTGGATATAATCATGCGTGGATGATGCAATATTGCATCATCTCGTTTTCAAATAAGTGTACGAGACAGATAAAGTTGTAATTAGAAAGATATGTCGCACCAGGTGGGTAAATTAAAGTTAATCATTACATAAAATCGTGTAGGTCTCAAGACCATCATAAGTTAAATATAATCCCTCAACAGAAAATTTTAATAGTGAATTTTTACATAAATATTCATATATGTTGACCTAGAATGGGTCATCAAATATCTTACTGTAACAACTGCTCGTAAAGAAAACGATAAGAGATGATTTTTTTTTTTACTTGAAAAATATTCATACAAATCAAAAGATACCAATGAAAGCGTTTAGTGTATCTGTTACCTTTATTTGATGCATATCTCATGTTACTGTCAAATTTTATTCTTAACAATTTCTGAATTTTAATGATAAAACCCTTAATACTCTGATAAGTTTTAACCATACATGATATTAATATTATAAATATAGCAAAAAAATTTTATTGTAAGAGACAGCGTTATTTATAATAATCAAATACATTACACAATATATCATAATAGACATTTAAGCTTTTATTGCAACTATATTACTAAGAAAAAGTTTGAGTGCATATTAAAAATGTTCTTTTTCGAAATATTTTAACGCAAATGCCATTTAAATCGATATTCAATAAATATTCAGAGCTTTCCTTCAATCAAATATCTCCATATTGAAGGAATTTATTGATCTCAGGCGTACGCGTAACGTCTTTCTCCAGGCGAATGCCATGGAAGATTACCATCAATAAAGACGCATTCCAGAATGATGGTTTCCTAGAGTGAAGCTTCACTTACTGCCATTATTACTTCATGATTTCTATCACTACGAATTTATTAGGGAATATATGAAATTTCAGTGCATATTTGGTTGTTATGAGAGCATTGACCATCACTTATATTTTACTATAAGTTTCTGATCGCTGATGGGATATTGGACGATACTGTTATATAAAATGTTGTTCAGATTTATTGTAATGCCAAATGAAGGCTTAGTAAGAAATCAAGTTATAAAAAATAATAAGACAATATTAATCAAAAGACATTTCTTTTTCTTGTAATCCATACCATAGGGAAGAGAAATAGTTATAAATTAAAGTAGATAGTCAGAATATTTGCCCCTCTTGATTTATCGAGAATATTCAAGAACACAAACAAAAAAATATGATACTTGCGCAATATGCGTCGATCAATTTCAAACAAAGAAAAAGACATTGCCAGTTCAAAAAATGTCGCCAAATGCCATCGTTCTTACTTTTCTGAGTTCAAACTTAAGCAGAAACGGTTTCCACTATTGGCTGTATATCGCGGCATTTGGACACTATTTTTGGTTTCACAAAATTGGTTGACGGTATAATTACGTAAGTACCAAGCATTCAATGATGGCCGAGATTGTGTACACACTTCCGGAATTTTTTTTTTTAATTCATGACCTTAAAGAAAATGTTACGTTGCACAAAATACAAAGTCGTATATATCATTCCAAAGAGAATTTAAAATTTAATACTGAATCCATTAAATAAAACAAAATTCAAATATTTGCAGAAGAAAAAAGTTAAGCTGCAATAATTATCGGTATGCATTAGATACTGATGTGTCAGATACAGTGAGATATCTGTACTCAGTAGCCTTTATTTTTTATTACAGTTTCGCATCGATGTCTCATTGAACTGGTGATAGTTTTAAGCTCTTCTTTCGTTGTTACATGTTGCCAGGAAACATTATAGACTCAATCAATTCATTTTTATTTGATAGGTTGATCTTTCGGAAAAGAGGTTTTAAGCGGTACCGCAAGTTTTTGATACAATTGAGGTTATAACTGTTATTGGCCGAGACAAAAATCTAATGCTCTTTGTACGAAACCACTCTTTCGATAATTTTGCCATATGGCAAGGAGCAGAATTTTATTGAAAAATAAATGAAGCATTGTTGGTAAATAGAACATTGATAGAAGGTAGAAGTTTGGATTCTACAATGGTGTCAATGTATTTTCTGACATTCGGTGTCCCATAGATAACATGAAGGTGAATACCATCTGCTGACATGTATGAACAAATCCTAAAACTAAGTGAATTTTTCACTGTTGACTGAATGTTTTCAGAATGTAGCTTGTCTCTTATACTACATCTTACGTATTTACATCCATAACTACCGAAAAACTATATCTCAGTTTCTTTGCTCCATATAACTGCTGATCATTGATCATTTCTCCAATTATAATGCGTTTCTTTCCCCACTGAAGTCTTTTTTTTTTGCACAGCTATAAATTGAGATAATTCTTTTTTCCTCTGAATTCTCTAGCTCTTAGTCTGTTAATCTCCTCCTGATTTTCTGGAATTGGCAGAAACACCAGCATCATTCAGATATCTTCTGATGGCTGTTGATGACATTCTTCTTATATTGGAAACATAATATTTTTACCCATCTGTCACCTACAGATGTGGTACATTATTTCTTTAGAATTAGAAAATTTTAGAATTTTAATTGCACATTTATTGATTTTAATTACATAAGGCGATGACACAAAAAGCACAACATAAATCCCTGCGAATTTTTATTATTAATATTTATTATTTTTATTATTATTAAATTTGCCTCCTGATATCGTATGCAAAACTGTCGGACTCCAGATGTAGTACCGAGCCATTCACCTGCCCAGCAATTCCTATGTAGAAAATATCATTTTCCCGTAAAACAATAATCTTGCATCCATTTCTATGTGTCCAATCTACTTTTATTTGAAAGCATTACTTCTTGACTAAATATTACTATTGTCCTGGCAAGGAAACAATCCTGGCCTCAATCCTCTCGAAAACTTGGTACCGTTTGAAAACTTTTTTGCCTGAACGAGTCACCCATGAAATATGTAAAAATGAACCCGTTGATGCTATAATTATTTCCTGTAATCATATAATAACGAAGGAAGAGCTTAAAACTAACGTCAGCTCAATGAAACATTAATGTGAAAAAAATAAAGGCTTCTCCACTGTGTACTGATATCTTACTACAATCATCAGAATTAAATGTATACCTATAATTATTGCAGCTTACCTTTTCTTATTGCAAATAGTTGTGAATTTTGTTTTTTATATTCAATTTAGTCTTAAGTTCTCTTTAAAATGATTTATATGTCTTTTGTATTTTGTGAAACGTAACAATTTCTATAAGCATGCAAATTTTTTAAAAAAAACAACAAACATTTCCATAAATGTCCACAATTTTGGCCACCACTTTATATGTATTAATATATCAAGAGTTATTTTTTTTTAGCATTTATAACTGTTTGCTAAGTTTCATAAAATAGTATACGAATAACAAAAGCTTTTAAACCTTAAATAAAAAATTTAATTCCGTTTGAAAAAAAAAATTATTTCACTTAAAGGATTTTGCAATATAAAATTAAAAAAAAAAATGATGCAATCAAAATGCATGTCTTTGAAAGCCTTAAGAGAAAATTTCATTTCATGAAACTAAATTTTGCACAATACCTGAATCTTAGAATGCGCATAAATTTCATATCAAACAAATTTAGATAGTACAAACAAAATGTCCAAACAGGAAAGTTCTACTAAGGATTCTATTATCTATTAAAAAATAGATGTGTGCATTTGCATTTAAAATACTTTCTTCTTATTGAACTCTGTTTATCCCAGTTTCTAATAGAAAGGCTAAACAAATTATTCCAAGCATAAAATTGAACAGAAAGAAAACGGAATTTTCTGGATATATGCCTTCGTGTAATAAAATTGACTCTCTTCTGTATGCAATATGCAATCGCTTTTTTTTTCTTTGAAGAAAATTTCTAATTAAAGTCTTCAAAAGATATGAATTTATCTAAGAAAACATCATTCAAGAAAGATGGGATATTAAAAATAAATTATGCGAATGAATAATTTGTTTCCTTTGGTTTACCCCCTCTTGAAGGGCGAGTCTTCAAACTAGTTTTTATCGATTACATATTTTATATTCTCTTTTAAGTTAAATGTCTTCACTTTACAGTTTAGAAACTAAGCAAATAACTTGATTTTTTTTCAGATCTGCTCTTTTTAGTAGAAAAAAGAAACCATTGCTTTTTTAGATTTCTTCATCTATTATATTGCAGAGAGTAATTTAAATTTGCAACATATTTTAAAGAAAAATATATGTACTTCAAACTAAGGGATACATCTATGTGCTGTATATCTATCTATGCTAATATTTCTATATGTTATAATCTAATTTAAAAAATAATTTAGGTAATGAAGTAAGTTACTTGAAATATATATTTATATTGCGACTTTTAGGGTTTATTTTTAGCACATAAAAAATCAAACCATTTAAAAAACAAAAAGAAAATACATGGACACACACATACAATTCTTTAATTAATAAATATTTATCAAATTTTAATATATTTTTTTTTTATTTTTTTTATTTTAATAATATTTTCACCCATATTGTGTCACACTAAATAGTTATACCAGCTCACAGGGAATGTTCTAGGTTTGCAATGGTAATTACCAATCCGCAGCCTCATTAGGAAAAAATATTTAATTTTAAAAATTATTTTTCCTAACTTAATTTTTGCAAGCCCACTTTTATTGCTCTTCATAATTTTTTTTTTAAATAATCTTTTTCAAAGTTGATCGAGAAAATGTAAAATAAAAATATGAGGCTCTTTAAAAATTAAATCAATTTTTTTTAAAGAAATTATATTGTTAGCTCTAAAGTAAAGATTTTCTTTAAAAACCTACTTCTCGGTAAATCTATTTCATCTAAAAAATCGATTTAGAATTTAGTCCATGATTTTCATATCGCTCTCGAAAGCTAAGAAACTGAAAACTATTTTTCATCAAAATGTATTGTTGATATTTTTAGTCAATTTTCATAACATCTCGTAAATGCATACAGCTTAGGAATGAAACGCGTTGGAGTTTTTCTCACTGAAAGAATCTATGGCTGAATGGGTTTTTCAAAGAAATATTATTTCTTAAAGCTTTGATATATGTGCTTGTACTATTAAATCAGAAGCACCAGTTTTTTGTGAGAAAAACGTTATTTTAAAACTGGGAGACACATAAAAAACTGGAGACTAATCGAAATTTTCACATGCTTCGTGACTTCGTCATATTCTTTAATCTCAAGTATGTAAGCAGACTTAAAATGACTCTTCACAATCCGTTTCGTAGAGAGTTGATCGGATGCCCTGACAAATGCGATTCACCATCGGAATTTACATAATGGGATGTTCTGATGGGACGCAGTCAAGAATGGCTATTACCCGGTCCTTGACTATCCATGTCGGATGAGTGTTCCCAGTCACGAAACAGATGTGTAGGGGACCGAGAGTAAATCTTACATTGCCCCATTGCAGATCTAGAATTTCAAATCGAAATATATATATATAACCTACATGCACTTTATCGTGTATATATATGTGTACCATCTGATATTTTGCTTATCTCTTAAATCATATTCATGCGAATTTTATTCCATATAATTGAAAATATTTGTTTTGTGTTTTCATTATTTTTTTCAAAATTACACGTTTATAATAATTTGAAATTGAACGAAATTAAGTGACACAACATTTTCCTTTGGAATCCATATATGTGACGTACTAAACTGTTATTAAAAAGTGAAAAATATCGAGGTTATGCTTTGTTTGTGTTTATATAAGGGGTATATGTATTACATCTCCACGCATTTTTATTTTGTATACGCTTATTTATACGCTGTGGCGTCTACGTTTTGGTGTAATCCGGCTTTTAATATATATATATATATATATATATATATATATATATATATATATAACTCAAACTCACACACAGTGGCGCAACAGCCCATGAGGACCAGGGCCTACTTTACCCATCCCTGTATACGTGACCATTGGGCGTTGAGCAGCATGAGAAAATGTCCCGATCAGGTGGTCAGTCTGAAGCGAGACCCCAGTACTTACTTCCACAAGCAAGCTTGGTACTCATTTATCGACTCAGTGCAGTAGGGATGAAAGCTGAGTCGACCTTGCCCAGCCTGGGAATATATATATATATATAATATATATCTCTCTATATATATATATATATATAATATAATATATATAATATAATATATATATAATATATATATATATATATATAATATAATATATATATATAATATAATATATATATAATATATATATATATATATGTATATATATATATATATATATATATATATATATATATATATATACACTGCTCAAAACAATTAGGGGAGCACATGATTTTAACAAATGTAAGCAAAGATGTATACCAATAAGTAACATAAAATGAATCATCCATAATGTAAAGCCTACCAGGAAACGGAAGAAGAAAACTTTATATGCAAATCAAAGTTCATGATGTCAAAAACCAGAAAAAGGAGATAAGGGCTGAAATCGGGATGTTGCAGAAACGTCTGTTTTATTGCCGTAACTGTGAAATTCGATTGCGCAGTATTTTTTTTTTGAGACAAGGTTACTTGAGAATGTCTCAGCAACGTGATTTACCGGAATCCATGGCATGGCGTGTTATAGGCAGACTGGAATCCGGGCAAACACAACGTAGTGTCGCGGACGCTGTTGGAGTCGCCAGAAGTGTTGTTGCAAGGCTGTGGAATCGATTCCAAGAAACAGGAAATGTTAGACGTCGACCAGGGGCAGGTCAGCCACGCGCCACTACATCAACTGATGACCGGTATATACAGTTAACAACCCGTCGAAACAGAACAGAGAATGCTACGCAGCTGCAAAGACAGTTGCTCTTGGCCACAGGACGAAGGGTGTTCAGCCAAACAGTACATATCGGCTTCATGAGGGAGGGCTCTATGCACGTAGGCCAATGGTCTGCATTCCGTTGACCCCACGCCACCGTGTGGCCCGAAGAAGATGGGCTGCTGAACATCGAGATTGGGAGCAACATGATTGGAGCCAAGTGCTGTTTACAGACGAGTCCCGATTCAGTCTAGAGTGTGACACCCGACGTGTTCTTGTACGGAGGGACAGGGGCACTCGAAATAACCCCGCATTCGTTCGTGAAAGGTCACAATACAGAAGAGCTGGTTGGATGGTATTTGGTGAAATTAGCATATGCGGACGTACGGACCTGCATATCATTCGGAATGGCACTTTGACGGGCCGAAGGTATGCAGACGAGATACTTTGTCCTCATGTCATCCCTTACGCTGGAGCCATTGGAGATTCCTTTGTTTTCCAGGATGATAATGCCCGACCGCATAGAGCTCGTCTGGTGGAGAACATGCTTGAAGCTGAAACAATACAGCGTATGGAATGGCCAGCGTGCTCTCCTGACCTGAATCCAATCGAGCATGTTTGGGGCATACTCGGACGACGCATTGCTGCGCGACCAAGGCCACCTGCTACTGTCCGATTGTTTTGAGCTCTGTATATATAAATTGTTCAAAAAATTCCCACCCTCTCACCGCATTGTCTTTAAAAAATTATATACATTTTTGCTTATATATAATAATTTGATTGTTTTTTTTTACGAAAAAACAATTCCTACAACATTTCAATTCATAAATTGTAGGAATATTAATATGATTTTTATATTATATGTTATGATTGATTGATTATCACAACATCGCATTTCAAAGCTAAGCTAGGGAGTTAGCAACTGAACTCGTAATTTCGAACCCCTAGCAACACCAATGCTTCAGACTTCTATGCTAAATGTGAGAACTTCGAGAATTGACAAATCTGTATCTATCTGTATCTATTCTGCTACACACATATTTCTCTTTTAAATTGTTGATAAATGTACGTCTCTTCTACACACATATATTTACTAATCATTTACATAAACGTTAATAGATAATTATCTTAACAGTATTACATACGCATTACTGTACAGTTCGTGAAACATTTTAACACAAAACATGTATCATGCATGATGTATCGTAAGATTTCAGATTACAAAAAGAAGAAAAAAATGTATGATTTCCACAGTTGTGGTTTATTTCTCATAATATTACTCTTGAGGGATTAAATAATTTTGAATATTTAATTCTAGATCCTAAGCAATCCAGTGCACTCACTTGAACCCAACCTCTGTCAACAATTTTTAAAGCCTGTTGTAATCAGATAATAGATTTGTGATTTTATAATACACAGTTCTATTAAAAACAATCTTGTAAAAAGTGGCGACGATGTCTCGTTGAACCTCATTGTTCGTTAATTTTTGATTGATGGACTTGGAAAATAAAAATATGTTGTCCAATTTCAAATGCTGTACTTATAGTCAGATAATTCAGTTTTTCTATTGGTTATTTAAATTGTCAATATTCTTGATGTGTAAAAAGAGTTAAACATTGAATAAAACAAATATAATTAACACATATAATTAAAGAACAAATTCACACAAGCCCTGTTTTCATTTATCAAAACATATCACATTCAAAAAAATTTGTATGATGAGTAGTTATAAACCCGATTGGTGAAATAATGAATAAAATTTTAAAAAAATCATTGATTATTTTTTAATGTTTAGAAATATACTCCTCATTAAGAGCTCCTGAAAGTTTCCTTGATTTAAATTTGATACAACTGTTTTTTCCACGAACTTGCATATTAAAATTTTTAACATGAATATTTATGAATTAATATTTCCTGACTAATCGATTCATATATTATTATATCTTAATTATTTAAAGCATTTATTTTGAGTTGATTTATGAATTATTAATTAAGAAAGCATTATTTTAATAATGATAAATCACCATAATTGCAAAAACAAAGTTGTCATTTCTTTCTACATCCAACCAAAAATAAAATTTTAATACGCTTTGTCATTCGTAAAAAATATAAAGCAGAAATTTCTGAACCAGTCTTTAAAACAATTATCTTCCATAGTATAGTATTATTGACACACAAAACACGATGTAAAAATATGGAATTTGAAACATCTCTTAACGGGAAATTTTTCAGTTGTAAGAACTTAAAGCCTAAAATTTTTTAAATTCAAAATCTCAATTATGTAAAAAAGAATCACTGGAACAATTTTTTATACAAAAGTATTTCTATTGATAAAATTTTTTTGGTAGCTCTACTAACAGTTTTTCATACTATAAAATCTCGAATTTTACATATATTTGGTAACTATACTTACATATATTTGGTAATTATAAAAAACTTAACGTGCCTTGTCGTACAGAGACGCAAACATAAAAGAACTCAACAAATATTCATTTGCTTATATGTGAAAGTTAAAAAGGTAAGGATTTCACGGTTTGGAAGTACTGACCAAAGATATATCAGGATCTTCCAAAATAACTATTAATAAAATGAAACAATGATGGTATTTAATGATGAAATAGGTAACCGCTAGGGTATTATGAAACGTTTAGATTTCAAAATAAAGCTCTTTTCTGTCATTTCTTCTTTTCAGGTTTATTATCTGTAAATAAAGATAGCAGAAATTAAGTCTAAAACTTCCTCAAAAAAAGTTCGTAAGACTGAGAATAAAAAAAACACATAGATGAACACTTCACGGAGAAGAAGGTAAAGTATATGAAATGCGTATATTTTAAGTGTAAAAAGAATTATTTTAATGCAAAAAATAAAATAAAATGTAAACTTCAAACCTGATTTTCACAGTTTCTTATTTCACACTTTCCCAGAAGATTAAAAAAAAAGGCTTTGGTTGCAGATGAGTATGATATTTTATATTTATATTGTACATGCAGTTCTGCAATTCGGTAAAAGTTAATTATTTGCATGGGGTCAACAGATTTTATTTTGCAACAAAACAGTTTTAAAAAAATTATTTATAAATTTTAATTTTTTCTTATTTTAAAAATACTTTAATAAGAGATACATTTAAAGTTTATTGAGGTTGTTTAAAGTTGAGGCTTACAAAATGCAAAGATTCCTACCTATAATTTTATATAAGAATACAGGCTCTACTGTAAATCGTTCAAATATTATCTTGTGGGAAACACAAAGAAAGGTAATTAGTTTTTCTTTTTATTTGTGTGTTCACTCTTTATACTATTGAGACAAATGAAATATATATTATTTCATATCAAATATTGTTTTGATACATTAAACTTTATATTTTACTGAAGAAACTGTATGAAATTCATATTAAGAGGACTTGGTACACCTAAAATCACAAACCTATCGTTTTTTTTATTTTCATTTAATCTTATTATTTGCATTATTATCTTTCGATTGATATATCACTTGTGCATGTCGGAAAGTTAGAAGTTGAATAAAACTTCGTTTGAAAGCAAATTAGGCGATTCAGCCACACCTCCTTTTTAGAAAAAAAAATCTAATTTATAAAGAGAAATAATAACATTAAAAAAAGAATGTGCAATATATAAAGCAGAATATTTCCGAGGCAATGCATACAATCATTTTCTTCTTTGTGAAATGTGTGCATGTAAAATTTTTAAATTAAGGCATTTTATATTAAAAATTTTATAATTTCTCAGTTCTTATTCCTGATATATTTTTCATACAAATGTAATACTTTAATATTATAAGAAGAAAAACAGCTAAAATTTCTGTCGTGACAGAAAAAAAAATTTTAACGTTTTTCTTGAATTTTCTTGTGCAATTAGTACTCTCTTAAAGTTGATCATTTATAAAAATGTGGGGGTTGAAAAAATATGAAAATGCAATTATTTTAAAGAAAAACGTATACCTAATATCTTAAAGTGGTATTTTAAGTTTAATTAAGCTTATAATAATTATTTTTTCAGAATTATAAAACTGGTTTTTCTCAGTTTGTGTTTTTCGAAACCTTAGTGCATTCAAAATGCTACTCCTTCGACAATTATTTACCAATCACTTCAATTTTTTTCCTGCGTGTTAAAAATAAAGCATGTAATGAAATTAGGGACCCGTTTTGCTATAAACTGAATACTTTTTTAAAAAAAATAAAATGTAAGACATGTTGGCTTTTTCGTTGATTTTTAGCCTGTATATTCAACATTTTTATTTTTTTT
The DNA here is from genome assembly GCA_019973935.1 of Trichonephila clavipes. Lineage (NCBI taxonomy): Eukaryota > Metazoa > Arthropoda > Arachnida > Araneae > Nephilidae > Trichonephila > Trichonephila clavipes. The sequence continues at coordinate 3,554,987 of BMAU01011056.1, read as the reverse complement.
CTCGGAAACGAATGAAGTTATTCTAAAATCGATCCCTAAAGTTGTTTAGAACATCCATAAGAATATTGTAAAAAAATTCCAGGTCAAAAGATATAATTTTTACAAAAGGAGTAGGATTTTAAAATTTTCCCAATTTTCTTCAAAAAATTAAAATTTTGTAAATTGTGTGAATAATATATGAAAATTTTCATCTGGTATCATTTTCTTGAATAGAAACATTGTATAAAATGCTAAAATATAATTTTTAAATAGCTAAATAAAGAAATTTGCTCAAAGGGTACCAAGTCCTCTTAAGATGAACAAAATTTACTGATTTAGAAGGAATCGAAAAAGTACGTCAAAATATGCAATTCCAAAACTCCGCAAGGAATTACTCCCCCTTAACCTAAATTTAGTCTCATTTCTTTCACGTTAAGCAAAGGTAACTTAATTGGCTTCAGAGATACTTCATGTATATTGTTCAAGAACCCTTTCTTTCATCTCATCTATCTATCACCGTCCTTTCATAGGAAAGGATTCGTAAAGAAAGGGTTCGTGAATAGAGATAAAACCGATCAAAACTGATGCATTATTTATTCAGTGAAATGTTTTGGTTAAACAACAATATGAGATGATTTCATGTATATATTCAGCAAAAAAAACTATGTTTGTAGTATATAATGAGCTGCTTTTTTATTTCAATTTTGTGGAAGTAAATAATAATACATAAAGGCAGAGGGGATTAAACAAATAATTGCCAACCGAGTTTTTTTCCTATAAAATATCATTGTGCAAGTTTAATTCAATAACTTATTTTCTTATTGCTGTTCGTCTTCCCCCCCTTTGAAAGAGCTGTAATTCTTTCAGATTCTACTTCTGCCCTTCAGGCTTTGTCCAACTATAATGAGAATAATTGTTTACGTGTGCAGAACTGTAGAGAACTCCTGGGAAAGTTAAAAGAAAAGATCGTCTTTCAATGGGTACCATCCCACTGTGGTCTTTGGGGAAATGAGAGGGCAGACTTTTTGGCAAAAAAGGGAACGGGTATCCTTCAGAACTTTCACAGAGACCTGAAACTTCATTCTGCCAAACTGGAAATTAAAAGGATTTTCAGGGAATCATTTCGCCTTACAGCTTCTCGTGTTGCTCGTGATAAGCCTTGGAGTACACTATGTAAGAAATCCCACGGTATTCCAAGTTCTCCTCGTGCTGCTGCTGTGTCTAAATTTAGACTTTTAACCGGACATGACTGCCTTTGTGCTCATCTGTTTCGTTTTAACTTAGTGACTTCACCTATCTGCGTTTTGTGCGACACTGGACAATACATGACTGCCGCTCATTTGGACGAGTGCTCTGCACTGAATGATCTTAACTGCATTGTAAAAAGGTATTGGAGAGCCCGTTGCCTAATGACCTGATGGTCAATGGCCTGGCATTTGTAAAATAAATAACTTATTTTCTTTATCATTTTACCTGAAAGGGAATTCTGATTTCTTCTTAAGACATTATGAAATTCAAATAAATAGATTTCTAGAAAATTTCAATAGCTGATCTTTTTTGCTCTTTCAAAAAATGCTATAAATTCCATTTGAATATTTTATATTTTACAAATGATGAGAAAATCACGTGGAAGAGAAAGAAAAGGAATTCTTTTAGATAAAGAACATAATGCCAAAGGTCTTCATGACCATCTCTCAAATTTCTCTTAAGCCGAGTTAATTTTTCAAACAACTTTCACACTAATTTCATGAAATATTTGCTTTACTTTGGCATTGCTAAGTACATTTTCAAAAAAGTCACAAAGAGTTTTCTATGAACTCAAAACAAGTAATTGTAATGAAATTTATTTTTTTATTTCGAAACTAATACAACTTAATCCTAATGCTGGTATTGGGAAAGTGTTATCCCAAAATTATATATATTGCTCCAAATTTTTATTATTATTATTATTATTATTGTTATTTATCCATCTATTGAGAATTATTTCATCAAAAATTGTTTCTAAATTGCTACTGTTTTAGTACTAAGAAAAGTATTTTTCCGGATAAATAATTATAAATTGTTGTCTGTCACATATTATTAACTAATATTTGTTCTGTACGAAAGACAGAGACAATTACATTGAGGCATTTTGTTTATCTACAATTATATATGAAAGACATAATATAAAATAATTCGATATCCTGAAAGAAAGGACATTTTATCGATTAATAGGATTAGAAGCTGCTTACTAATTATATTTCTGTAATTTATATTTATAATGTGTGTACCCTATTTAGTAAAATAAATATTAATTTATTATTTTGTAGTGTTTATATTCCATGTCCAGAATTTCATTTCATGTTTACGTATTATTTTTCTTTAAAAATGCATTAATTTTAAATTTCATACTCATTAACTAATTATACATCTATTTATATCTATTATGGGATAAAGTTAACTAACCATTACATCGAGAGATCTCCGGATCGATTAAACCTACATGAATGAAAAATTTGACAGGGCTGTTACTTTTGTTGAGAAGAGATCCTCTAAAATTAGATTCATCAAAACTTGACTCCAAAAGGAGGATTGTGGGGGCGTTATAGACAAAAATTTCGTTTCTTTTGTTGAGTTGCTATCCACTAAGAACGGATTTTATAAAAAATGGATTCCGAACGATGGGTTTGTGGGAAAGAACAGATAAAGTATCACACAATGTCAATAGATGAATATCTTACAGAGTAGAGGGTAATTGCTAATTTACTGTATAAAAGCAAATTTAATCAAATGTAATTTGAAACAATGAATCTTTGGAACATCATTTCTTAAAATATTAAATTATAAATGATAAGTTAACTATAAAAGCAAAAATTCTATTCAACATTTATATCAGTTGCGAAATATCCTATTCTGCTTATTTAATCATTTATAAAGGTATGTTCGAAAGTGAATGTTGTTGGTATGTAAAACAAAAATTTGATATTGATACAAAATAAGTAAATATCAGCTATTACAAAATGCTTACCCAAATGCACTGCTGAACATGAACATTTTTACACCAAGATGAAAAGAAAATAGCAGATATTTACTTAATGTACGTATTCAGTATGAATAGCAGAAAAAAAAACATGATTAAATTTATATGCGATTTGGAGAATGAGTGAGTGAATATTAACGTCACACTGTTCAGATACACGAAAGCTTTTAGGGAAGGACCTCGCAATTTTGAACCACAGTCAAAAGACGGAGACGACATCTGAGCTAACATCCCCTCTCCTAACTACCACGCCACACCAACAGGAGGACGTTTAAACTCTCGGCAGATTTAACGTGCATCACTCCCCTACATGGTGGGTTTTTAGTTGTACTGAGCTCAAACTCGTGACAAGCCAGCCACGATCCGATACCTTGAACACTAGGCTACCGCGGCCACCTGCAATTTGGAGAAACATAATCCTAAGAAAAGTAAACACAGCTGCCACCATTGCAGCAAAAACGACTGGAACATGGTTAGTCATCAAGTTGATATACGCTGTGATGAGACATTTCATGTTGCTGCAAGCCTACACCACAGAGGTAGGGGTACAATTTCTCAGTAAACCTGTAAGGCATTCGTCCGGGAGTGATGCCTTACTTCTATGTTATCCTCGTGACCTTGGGGTGTGGGAGTGAATGAAGAACCAAGCGTTGCCATAATCTTAATATCACTTTATTAAGATCTTAACTTAAACACTATACAATGATAATATTTATATTTAAACTTAGCGGATCTGAGGTGAGGAAACACATATAACGTAGTACAAAATAGGCGCGATCCTAACCAATATAATTAACTTTAACGCTTACTCCTAACCTCTGTTTATATCGCAGTTCCTAATATTAAGCAGAACATTCTTACCTCTAGATCCTACGTAGCAGTAACACATTCAAATCTTCAATGAAGTTTCTTTATGTCGCGTGGAATGGTATCCACCTTGACTTGAACTTTGGAATACCGGCTTATTTTAGCTTATGTACTTACGACTCAGACTAGCACAATCACTTTCTAAAAGGTCACCTCGCTTACGCTAAAATTCTACTATTTTAAAGGTTTCTAATTTGCATAACTACCCTTCGCTTCTGTATTTGGTTGGGAAGAGTTTGCCTTTTTCGGCCCCAAAGAACCCAAGTGGATAATTAATAGAAAGCGCCATGAGCCCGTCACAAACCATGGTCAAATATTTTCAAGGGTAAGAGTTCTGGAGCACGTACTGGTAAGGTGAGAACAACAGTCGAGCGGCCTCTTTCAAGATAGCTCAGGAATATAAGGACGACATGCGTTCTTTTTTCATTTTGTTGAAAAATGACGGCTCCGAGGTCTTGAAAATATGGTACATCCACGAAAACATCTGACGGAGACTAGAACATGAGGTGTTCGTGCCACGACCCAACGTCTGTTATATCAAACACAGCCTGTATTACGATATAGAATGCAGAATAAAACCAGACTACGAGTGTTCTCTTCGGTACCTCCAAACACAGATACGTCCATCTTGATCAGCGATACTAATCCTGCGACTCACCGGGCTTTATTAAGTGACCCGATCTTGACTCATTGCTCTGAGAAAAGCATTTATTCATGAAAATTCCATGGGAAATTCTTTGTCAAAAAAACAGATGTATTAATTTTGTTTTTTATTGTCGTTGTCGTAAGGGAGCAAATTGATATTTTTGTTTCTAATCAGCGATAATAGACAGTAATGGAGTAGCGACCATTTTATGAGTGGAACAAATTTTTAACTATATTTCATATCTTGCAAGCGAAAACTATTCGAAAAAAATAGATTGTTTCAAGGCAAGTGGGAAATTGACTATTTTATAGTGAAAAATAAGCATGTTTAGGTTATTGTTTGATTTGTCACGAAAGTGCATTTAAAAAATACCAATAAACAGGAATCATTCAATGACACTTTTCCTCGAAAATCTCTTTCAAGAGGTGATGGGCTTTCTTGTGAATAATCTTTACAAAATAGAAACAGTGTTTTGTCAGTGGTAATGTCACAGTGGTAACAAAGGCACCCTATGACATGTGTTTTATTATTGGTAATCATATGAAACCGGTCACTGATACAGTAATTGTGAAAGTGTGATTCTTAAGGTATCGAAGTACGTTCGGAGCAGTGATTTTCAAAAGCGCATAAATGGAGATTTTTCATGATATTTATTGTCATTTAGATTAGAATATATATATAAAATTGTTCTAAGGACATTAAACAAAATTTATTTAAATACAATATTTTGGCAAAAAATTAACTTAGGATAATTTTTTTTCCCGAATGTTCTCATTTTGTGAAAAATGCTTCTATTATAATAACATTTTGCCTGTGCTTAGCTCAAATCTCTGTTCAGAGGCTCAACTAGAATTTTTGACATATGTAACTTACAAGTGGGTTTATTCATATTTTACGGCAACAGAGGGAAGCAATTTTAAGAAAAAAACGCGACTTTTTATTTCAATTGGTGGTAACTGAAAATAATGTGAATTTTTCAAAAATTCTAGTTGAGCCTCTGTAGAGAGGTCTGAGCTATATACAGGCAAAATATTACTATAATTGAACTATTTTTCACAAAAGGAGAAAATTTGGAAAAAAGATTATTCTAAGCTAATTTTTTGCCAAAATATTGTATTTAAATAATTTTATTTTTATCAAAGTGTCGTTAAAACAATTTTATGCATGTATTCTTATCTGAGTGACACTAAATATCATGGAAATTATTCATTTATGCGCTTACGTAGTCGAATACCTTAAGTTCTTACAATTTAGAAAAACGTACTGATAAAAATAAAAAAAATATAAAAAAAACAAAATATAGGAATTTTAATATTTTGATCATTTTCCACATTTTATATTTTCCACGTTATCTTGGTCTTAAAGCATTTCTCACCCTCCCCTTCGTTGTTTCTCATGTTGCGGCCCTCGTGAAATAGCTAACATATGTATGTGGCCCGGCAGAGAAAAAGGTTGAGTACACCAGATCTTGATGCTGCGCATAGAACCAGAATTCGATTGAAAAGACAATGTGTTTGCACTACTGCATTCAGTTTTGTCGTAGGGTGCAGCACTGTCGACGCACGTCTGTATGCTGCAGTGTCAAAGGATGTCGCAATAACTGTCATCCTGCTGACTGCTGCAGATGTTATCTCACTGTCCGTGTGAATATTTATCGTGCTTCAAACAATTCCAATTCCCTCTGAAAGGTCCAATACGCTGCTGTATGATCCTACACGTTCGACTTGAAAGCATGTATTTTTTTTCTCACATAATTGGTGTGATGCGTTATATATATATAAAATCCTGCATTACATTCAGTATAACATCTTGAACCCATCAATTTCATATTCGTATGATAGTCGTTCGATTCTAACCAATGTGAGTAGTAACATCGCGGAACAATAAAACATACACTATGCTCCTGCTTCTATCGAATCTCGACACATGGTAGCCATTTGTCCCTTTTATGCTATCTTCTTACGCTCACAACTGACATTCAATTGAGATTTTCGAATAATAAATATGCGTTGTAACTTTCCTTTTATACAGAATTTGAGATGCCGTTCTTCTTTCTGTGTCATTCTTCTCATGCTTCTTCATATATTGGTATATTTTTCCTTTTATATGTATTTCATGATTGATTGTATCATCCTACCCTCTCTATGTTGCAATTTTAATAGCCAATAGTGAAAAATGAAAGATTCTTTGAAACTAGATTATATAAGATTATTTCCTTTCACGACAAAAGAAGGAAGTATTTCGGGTATTTTAATAATATTTTTATCAAATAATTAAAAAATCTATATTAGTGGTAAAAATAAGCATCTATCCCGTACTCATTATTTTTTTAGCTTATTTTACTTTATTAATTTTGCCTTTTTGCAGGTATTATAGTTTTTAATTAAATTAGTTGTGCGTAATTAGGCATAATATGATTGGTTTTATCTAATCACAATTTTTGTATAGTTTCTAGGGTATTATAGATTTTATAATTTTTACTCAAAATTAAGATTAATATCTAGAGATATATGGATAAAATTTGTCACATTTAAGTAAGCGACTACCTTTCGTTAATTTTGTAACAAGGTTTAAAGCCTGGGATATAAAATTCTGCCGCTGTTAAAACATTTATTATTTGCTCAGTTTCTAAGTTCGATAATTACCTTAGTACAAATAGAACCCTCCAGTTATAACATATTTTGAATTTCCGATACATATTATAGTCATAAAATAGCATCTGAATAAAACGAATTTATTTTGAGAGAATTTAATTATTTTTTTAAGTTTAACTCTGTTTGACATTTCATGCATAATTTAAAGGAAAATTAAAATAAATTCTCTGTAGAATGTGCCTTATGTAGATATATAAATGCGTTTTTTTATAATTAACTTCTGGTTGTAATTTTTTTTGTAGAACTCTTATGGGCAAACTATTCAAAGTTAGAATTGAAATTTATTTTAAGGTATCAGTTTAATTTATTTCCCAAAGTGAATGCAATGAACTTAATAACAAAGAAGCAAGAAGTAAATAAAAGATAAGACAAACATTGCTAAAGTAATTTCTTATAACTTAGACTTAAGATTGCAAGATAAGAAAAGATCAACTCAACGATAAGGTATTAAAAATACCATAAACAAGCCTGTAATTTAAAGAACGTGTATTATTCAAAAGCAAATTATTTATTTATTTATTTTGAAAAAGCGTATACACACACACATGGGTTTTTATTCTGATATTTAGTATTGGAATTAGAAAGTACGTAAAATTATTAAATAACAAGTAAAATTATTTTTTACAAATATTATTACAATAAAAAACTAATTCATTTTTTTTTTCAAAAAATGAAAAAAAGAATGACATGTTTTCAAAACATTCTCCTTTTATAAGGAATTGCTAAGGCTTTTGTACAGGGTTGAACTGAAATTTTTGAAAAGTATTATTTAGAAGTGGATTCATGTTTCATTATATCAGAGTAGATAAATTTTAGCAGGAAATACCCTTTTTTTCAGTTAATCGTATCTCTGAAAATAATGTGAGTGTGTCTAAGGTTTTATATATATATATATATATATATAGTTCATTCCCGGAATACAAGTTCCAGCTACATATAGACAAAATTTTATTATTACAGAAGCATTTTTCAGAAAAGGAGAATGTTTCGAAAATATATCATTCTTTTATTTTTGGTTAAAAAATTGTATTTAAATATTTTTTGTAATAATAATCTTAATACAATTTTATATGTATATTCTAATTCAACTGACATTAAGTATCAAAAAGTTATTCATATATACGTTGATTTAAAATCATGGGTCCGAACGATATCAGTCACCTTCAATAATTCTCTATTGAGAGAAGAAAATTGTGATTGAGGTCATAAACAAGTAATATAAAAGAAAAATAAGTCAATTCCTACACTTAGATCAACAAAGAAAATTTTCATTTTAGCTACTTTTTATTAAACAGTTACAATTAATATAAATATGTATATACATATGACGGAATCACAACATTAATTCGTAATTAATTTTTATTGTTTATCATTAAAGTATCGTATTGTCATCCAAAACAATCGTGTATATAAAATTTCAGTTCAACTAAATGCTTTAAAACATGAGAAAAAAATATTTTTTTAAGTTTTGACCTAAGTCGCTAAAAATGAAATTAACGTGACTGTATCTGTAATTATTTAATTAATTAGTTTCAATAAATTAATTTTTATTAATTATAATTAAATTATTGTATTTCCAATAATCATGTACCATAAAATCCGGCGTATAACACGCGCTTTTAACACAAAAAATAAGATTGAAATTTAAGGGTGCACGTTATACGCCGGGTATAACAATGAGAGCTTTAAAAATAAAAAAATTAAGATAAGCATAGAAAAAAAATTAAGACTTTTGCATAGATCGGAATACTGTTTATTTAAAATAAATAACATTTCTAATGAACTTAAAGTGTTGTAGTTTTAAAAGTATATTATTTTTTTCATATTATGGATATATCTCGAATAAATGACTTCAAAACATAACAAAATTACACACGTGCACTTCCGGTTCCTTCCTAAAAAAGGGGGTGAGCGTTATATGGTGAATATACCTAAAAATAAAAAAATGCAGCTTGAAAGTATGGGTGTGCGTTATACGCCGGATTTTACGGTACATAAAATGTCAGCTCAATTGAGCACTCTAAAATGTATTTTATTAACGATTTAAAATTCCTCGAAGATAAATAAATAAATATATAGAGAGTGTGAGCTAATAGTAGGGATTGAAAAAAAAATGTGAGTAATACACACATCTCTTAACAAATAGTAGTTAGTTAAATTATACAAGTATTGAAAAATTGTCAATAAATTATTAGATGAAGCTCTATATGCTAGATTGTCTTCTATATTGATAACATTTTTTTAACCTTCTTTCTCTAACAAAATCAAATTCATAGCTGGTAACAGACCGTGAAATGCAATTATACGTCAGGCCAAATAGTTAGATCATACACCGCCCCTATACACTCCCTGCAAATGAAGGGTTATTGAAGAGAGCCTTCAGGGCTCGGGAGTAAAGGAAGATGGGGGCACGCTTGTGCAGGAAGCGTGAATGACAGTTGAAACTGATGAGGTCTCCCTGTCCGGGTGGGGCAAATAGCTTTGGAGATAGAGGCCTTGGAATAGACATATAGGCGTAGTGACCAGAGACGCTTTTCGATCTAATGACATTCCCTCGATGATAATGTCGGCCAGAGAGTCGTTCTGATTGCGAATATACGTCTATTTGAAGATGGATGTATCGCTCACGCAGGGACAGCCAACGACCCGTATAATATCCGGTAAATAAGCTGAGGTTAGAGAAATTAAGATGTGCTCTGAAATGAGGTTTCGTAGAGGTATTATATGTACATGATTAAGCTAGCGTAAAATTTTAGAAGAATAAAAAAAAAATACCAATGTTTGTGTGTGCGTCTTTTACGAAAATTAAATGAGTTGATTTAAAAATTTTATTTTAATATTTATTGGGTAATATATTCCTACTACTTTTAAAATTTTTCAGAGAGAATATACAATTTTATAAATATATCAGAAATAGTGTCTATATAATTTTGAAACATTTTTCCGAGTTTACTGCGATATTTTCTCACAATTAATTTTTGAAAGCATTCCTAGTTGTATATGTTATAACAACTAGGTGTAATAGCCTATATTACAACCTATTGTTTAGTTAGATACAATAAAATTATATGCTTTTTGTCCAATTATGTTCTTGTTTGATGGCGATGATTTTTAACAAAATGTAAATTTAAATCAGGTAAAGGAGGAATTGGTTGTAAATAAGTTTAAGAGCTACTCAAAAACAATGCTTTGAAATTGATTTATGTCTTTAATACAATTTTATCAGTTTTAGATTAAAATAATGTTCGAGGGATAAGAAATACTAATATATATCCTGTTGAAATAACTAAGCTGTCAATCTTTCTGAAACTGGCAATAAATAGAACTGTTGGGAAATTAATGATAATGATGTAACAAAACATTAAGCGTAATTGAACTATGCATCATAATAATTACTTAATTTTTTATATATACGCAATTATGTTTCAATTTTCAAATGTGTTAGTTAAAAACAACCGACAACGTGTATTTCTAGAAAAAGTGACAAGGGAGTATTGTGTAAAAAGCAAACAAGAAAAATTTTGATAAAGTAACAAAGCAGCGCCATTTATAAAAATGTATCAAAATGGTATCACCATATAAATACATATATAAAATTTTAAAAAGTTTCAAGTATATTAAATATTTCCCAATAACAAAAATGTAAATTAAAACCAAGTTTGTTATTTTTAAAAAAGAAGAATGGGTTTATTTTTATAAAAAGTTAGTAATAACTATTAGGATAAGCTTTTGTAAAAAATTATATACTTAAAATTTTATTAACTGAAGTAATGAAGCGCTATGACCAAGCAAGAAATATGGAACATTTGATTTTAAACTTGTCCATCTGTATAAGAGAATTTTAAAAGCTGATTACGAAAAACGAATACATATGATTAAAAATAATTATAGAAATGCAAAATGGAATCTTATTTTTTTTTATTGTGCAACACATTTAAATTATATATTCATATATTAATGCATTTTCATACCATTTAAAACGTAATACTGCAACATTGTCCCTTTCCAAAAAAAATCTTATTATATGTAAATTCTGTCGTTTCCCTTTAAAAACATTGAGAAGTCTATGCATGTCTCATGTTATTTGTATGATTTTATTCTGTCTCTCAGCGAGTTTACATTAATTCTCCAAAAGGATACAAAAGGATAGGGACTGTATTTATTGTTGTTGTACTAATTGTTTTTTCAAGTTCCACGTCTTACACTTGTGTAGATTAGATTTGAAATAAGAATTGAAATCTTTCATTATTCTTCTATAGATGAGATTTACGATCATGTTTAAGAGAGTAAAATAATTTACTTTTAAAGTCCGATTTTTCGATACTTTATATGTTAACCTAATGAAATTCACTAATTTATAGAAGGGAAAAAGAATGACTGAAAGATTTTTTTTTTTTTGACAATTTGAGAATTTTACATTTTCAAATTGTATGGATTTTAGCCTTTCTAAAAATACCTTACTTGAACCTCTAGGGTATTTAGAAGCCCTTAAAACTTATTTTTAAATAATCGTTGAATTTGGGCCACGCCCATTTTAATGGCGAAAATTGTAAACAAATTACTTCTTTTTTGCTTAAGCTTGTAACGACTGATATAAACAAAAAAACATGTATCTCTTATTTTAAACTGAGCTTTTTATTTTTTTACTTCCTAGCCGATTAGAAGTCTCACTGTATACATTAAAATCAATTTATCTCAAAATGTAAATTTTAATGTGCGATGTACCTTTTCTGAGAAACTACTGTTCACAGGTATGTAAATTTTTTATGAATTATTTATAATGATGTCTAATATGTACAAAAATGAGCTTTTTGTAAAAAACTCAAAAATTTATTTTTTACAAATTTTTTAAGTAAAAAATGGGTCAAATTTCGCAATGTTTGATAAAATATTTCATAATTCATTAAAAAATTCAAAATTAGCTAAAAGCTCATTTTAGTATAATGAGAGAGGTATACTTTAATAGTATGAAAAATTTCAAGCATGTACATAAAACATATTTTGAGAAAAGGTACATGGAAAACAGCCAATTTAACATTGTCAGTATAGAGAGGAAGAGAGGTTTCCACCTCCCCTTAATACAACAATAATTTTAGATTCATTATCTTTCTCACAATTTCATTAAGAATAATCTTACAATGTCTAATTATCAAAGTATGGTCTTCAAGTATGACCTCTAGCATTTTATTGTAATAAATATTTTGGCATCTTGCTGTTGGTTATTTTTTTACAATACACTCAACATAAATTGAAAATCATAAGAGCCTATATATTCTTGACTGATAAGTTAACATTTGTTGAGGAAACTTCTTACCAAATTTTCACTGTGAACTCAAACTTTATTTTTGTTGAAAAGTTGTTTTGATTTGCAGAATTGTAACCGTAGTGTATTGGTTATAAGCTAAGCAATCTAGCGTAACGAAATATTCGAAAAAACAATAGGTTATATCGCTTTATAGGTACTCTAAAGAAACATTAAGAAATATATGATCTCAGAATACTGCAGGAAATTAATTGTATTAGAAGAAAAATAACTTCCCCGTTGGACGATAAAGAGATGACTAAAAAAGATAATCCAATTAAAAAATTTTCACGAAACGAATTTTTAAACTAAAATTAACTCGAAGTTTTGTCTTTCTTTACGAAACAGCATAATTAAGTTACACATTATTTCGCTTCGTGTCACTCGGAACTCTATTTAGCGTATCCTCTTCGTATCTTTTTAATTAGTTTATTCTTAAATTCCTTTCTTGACTGTAAAACCTGGACAATACTGTAGGAATTAGTGACTGTCTATCTCATGGCTGACTACTAGTCTTCTAACAGTATTAACTTACTGTTTTTATTGTTGATACGTTTAGTAGAAAACTCCTGAAGAACACTTTATGTAGTTTATCCTGTAACAATTTAGAGAATTCAAATATAGCTAAAATAATCGAACCTAGAAAATGAATAAAGGTTACTTTATTTAAATCAATTACTTCAAAGATAGGGTATTTTAAAATCCATCGCAATAATAAATGTTGAATAGGAATGCACCACAAGTACTAACTAACAATAAGATCAAATTTCAAAAATTCAGTTTTATGAATAATGGACATTAATATACTATTTTTTTATATTTTTCTGCAAAATCTTAATAAATTAACATCATATAATAAATATGTTGAGTTTATATTTACTTATAAAGCGTATATTTCAATTATTTATAAAACTTTTTGGTAGGCTTTATAATCTAATTTTACACTCGCATTTGAGAACATTAATGTAAAACCAGTGTTTCTCAAACTGTGGGGCGCGCCCCCCTGGGGGGGCGCGATATACCTGCAAGGGGGGCGCGAGCATATGGAAAATAAAAGATTTAAAAAAATTTATTTACTAGAATGAAGTAAAACAAAATACTTTCTGACATAATAAAAAATATACACATTTACACGGAAATATATATATATATATATATATATATATATATATATATATATATATATATATATATATATATATATATATATATATATATATTATCTGCGATTTTACATCATCAAAAATAAAATCTTCTACTTCAAAACATCTTTTTTTAGCTATCTTTGATACTATAACCAAATAAAAAACGTTTTATTCGATTTGCTGTAATCCCATGATGATAGATTTTTTTATTGCGTTTCTTTTCAAAGCGGAAATGCTACTCTTTCAGAGGAAAGACAAAACCCAGACCCATAATCAAAAAAAATTTTAGGAATATAAAAAATTCATCACTGTTATATATTATTGCCATCAGCTGTAGGCAGCAGAATGTATTTACTGCGGTTTGACCTTCGAGCTTACTTGTACGGTTAGTTACGTCCCTGCTCTTATGTATTTGTTTTTTCATATAGGGAAGTTTGAAGGATTACTAAGCCAAGCATAATGAAAAACTTTTTACATCATTTTTTAGAACATCCATATTGTAATAAATACACTTTTAATCCGGGAGTGGTCACGCCGAGCACAGAGTGCACGAAATCGGTAATTCTGGCAAAACTGTTTAATTGTTACCAATGGCTCTGACACTATCCTCCTGTTTGACAATCTTAACGTGAACAAAAAAAAAATTCTCACATATCTCCCTCTTTTTTGGGAGGGACAGACGTTTTTTTTACGATCTTAAGGGGTACTTGTTTTGTCTGAGTTCCCGGTGTGATAACTTTTTTTCCGAAATTTTTTCTGTGTCCTTGAAAGTAGGTGAGTATATTTTCTCTTAATTAAATTATTCACTGGAATTACGATTTTTATTGTGTACTATAAAAATAAATATAAAAAAAGGATTGGGGTGACTCAATAACCCCGCTCGACCATTAGTATCGAGTGCGCGTCTAATCCAGGGTTAAAACATGTTAAAGTCTTTTCGCTTTAAATATTACAAATAATACAATTATTCTTCCTCAGAATTTTTTTTATTGTTCATTATTCAACATCACACAATTCTAAATGCTAATTCTTTGAGGCTTAAAATTACAGTTCGCTTAAAACTAATTATAATTTTAGCAATCATTTTAAAAAAATCATTTTACATTTTTGTAAACATTGTCGCACACTTGGCTTTACTCTCCTTACAATTAAGCGATTATATCAATAATGTTTTATTTTCTTATAAATAAACTTGTGCAAAGAGCGGGTACTTCAGCCGGTATACATTTAATGTATCAGTGATGCACAGAGTATTTTACAACTAATTAATTAATACTAAATTAAGAACAAGTTTAATAAGTATTAGCGACTTCCATGGGCTTGTCTTACAGAGCAAAGTTTTTCAAAGGAATGCTTATGAATAGAAAATGACCCTTTGAGTTCTTTTTCTACATTTAGCTGATATGTATATTTTGTCTTCTAAACAACCACCGCATTTTGCAATATTTTCCAATTTAAAAATTAGAGAACGGAAAAATAACATAATAATTATCCTATTACTTATTTATTTGTTCTTTTTTGCTTAAAAGTAATATATACAAAATTTAATACTTATGTCATGAATTTGTACGGTTTATAATAAAGATTGTTGCTTTAGCGTCAAAGTGCACTATGATTGCATTCAGTACAATATTAATGAATAAGGGGGGCGCGATAAAAATTGTGATTGAAAAGGGGGCGCCAGTATTGAAAGTTTGAGAAGCACTGATGTAAAACTGAGACAAAAATTTAATGTGTGTGTTTTTAAATTATTGTTGCCTTAGACCATGTAACTCTAAAGTATTTAATTTATTCTTCATCTCTTGCAATTCATCCTCTAGTGAAATAGGATTTATTTAAAATTACATAGATATAAAGAAGGCAATTTTAAGGTGAATTATATAGTTTTATATCTAAGACGAGTGAATGAAAAGAAAAATCCTAACGTTTAACATCCAATATATATACACTGCTGGACAATTGCTAAGGACGGATAACACTATCATCCATAGCAACCACAAAATGAATGCAAGCAAAATATGGAAAATTAGAATAAGTGCGGGATATTAGTAAGAAGAAGTATGAGTATGTAAATTTTTTTTCCACATCTGTTCATCACGTGATAGCGTTCATAAGAGCTTTAAAGGTTTTGACGCGTGTGGACAGTTGTTGTTTCAAGTCAAAGTTTTACAGGAAAGATTTAATAGACGAACTTAAAATTTTTGGCATGTCTTCCCGACATCACATAGATGATTTTATGCGTGGCCAAATTATTGGAAACATCGAAGAAGGGCGAAAAATAACAGATGTTGCCAGGGAGTTCGACATCACTCACAGCGTTGTTTCACGGCTGTGGAAGTCATTTAAAACTACTGGAATGAGTAGTAGACGGCACGGGGGAGGTCGTGTTAGAAGTACGACGCCTGCAGAAGACAGATATATCGTCCTATCAGCAAAAAGAAACAGGAGCACCACATCTCAGCAGGTGGCAAATCAGTTTCTTGCTGCCTCAGGAAAGCAGATCTCGCGAAAAACTGTTGCCAGACGTTTGAGGGGAGGAGGACTATACGCACGCAGACCTGTTGTGTGTGTGTCCCATTTACCAGACAGCACCGTACTGCCCGTTTGAAATGGTGTCGTGAGCATCACAATTAGACTGAACAGGACTGGGCATGTGTACTATTCTCAGATGAGAGTAGGTTCAGTCTGTCATCGGATTGTAGACGCCAACTGATCTGGCGCGAGAGTGGTACTGCTTATCGTCCAGAAAATATCCAGGAAAATGACCTATATCCAACATGCAGTATCATGGTGTGGGCCGGCATCATGATCAATGGCCGCACGCGCCTACATGTGGTTGCGAATGAGACTATGACGGGCCAACGATACATTGATGAAGTTCTACTTCCTCATATTCGTCTTTTCCGTGGTGCTGTCGGTGATAAATTTGTTTTTATGGACGACAACGCAACATGTAATCGAACACTCGCTGTTCAGGATTGTCTAGACAGCGAGGGTATTCAACGTCTCGTATGGCCAGCGCGTTCTCCGGATCTAAACCTCATTGAAAATGTGTGGGATGCTTTGGGGAGGCAAGTTGCTGGTCGAAACTATCCTCCGACAAACAAGAACATCCTCATCCGTGCACTCACAGAGGAATGGGATAAATTGCCTCAACAGCTGCTGGATAATGTTGTGCAAAGTATGGTACGACGTGTGGAATGTTGCATCCCACTCCACGGTGGACATATCCCGTACTGATACCTTTCTTTAAGGTGCCTTCTGACTTTTAGATGCATTGTTCCATTTCTCCGTACGCAGATCAAATGAACATTTTTTTTTCTTTCAGATGTTTCACAGCTTTTGTACTTTCCAGAACAATAAATATTCTTTATTCTAATGTCTGAAGAGTGTGGCAACTATATTTTATCCTACTAGGCCTCATATTTCGCTTAATGTTATGCTACACAGCAATTTGTGATCCGTCCTTAGCAATTGTCCAGCAGTGTATTAAGTAATTTCATTGATTTTTAAATGAAGAAAGTAACAATATAATATAAAATATATTGTAGTTTTTATAAAAGGGACTAAATTATGAATGTTACATTTATACTTTTGGCATATTAATTTAAGGATATAAAATTTGTGAAAAAAATCCCTTAACTAACTCATTAATCTTTACGGCATACATTTTTGTTGCATTTCAGATGACTTATAAAACATTAATATAATTATTTATGCACTAATGGAATATTTAACTCGAGCATTATGATGCATATTTGTTATTTTTTTTCAATCAAGAAAATTTAATTCAA
This sequence comes from Trichonephila clavipes, assembly GCA_019973935.1. Classification (NCBI taxonomy): domain Eukaryota; kingdom Metazoa; phylum Arthropoda; class Arachnida; order Araneae; family Nephilidae; genus Trichonephila; species Trichonephila clavipes. Next base: position 3,537,581 of record BMAU01011056.1, on the reverse strand, counting down.
AAATAATTATAAAAAATTAACATTAAAGTAAATTTAATGTTAATAAAATATTTTTTTAAGTAACTGACTCCTAATATTGCAAGTGAAAGAATACAAGATTCATGAAAATTTCTTTAAATATCTATTCTACATATATTTAAGGAAAGGTTCTAAAAGACCAAATTAGAACAAATTGTATATGCGTAGTAAACAGTTTTGCACACAAAAGGGGGATTTGGGGGCTTAACCCCTCTCGTATATCTCAGCAGATTTTTTAGCATAAATATTAGGTCTCGGTACCTTCACCTACGTCTGTTTTTCTTAAGTATAATTTCTCCCATAAAAATAGTACGTTTGCAGTACTGATAATTTCCCCAGAATAGCACACAAAAAAATTTTAAGAGCATTTTTCTCACGATAATAATAATTACATTGCAAAATAGTTGATTTTAGAAAAAAATACATTTTCGTTATTTCAGTGACATAATACACTATTATGAGACATAACTTTTTCAGTCATTTCAGAATCTTTCTTACAAACCTTCCCAACAAAACAAAAGAAATAGCTTATTATTTTCATGCGCTGCAAATGCTGTTAAAATTTCCTTTATTTTTGTGTGGTTACATCCGCTGACATCTATGATAAGCAAAGGCAATTTTCTCAGTTGATCAGAATGCAATAATGTTTACAAAACCTTTCGTTGCAATAGAAAAAGCAGTGATAAAAGCTCAAAAACAATTTTTTTTATTTGAAATTTTTACTTCTACAACTACATTTTGAAACTGCACAATAGTTCTTCCACAGAAGTAAAGTAAAAGTGATTGCTTGCGTCATTGTATATCCTAACAATAAATATCTGAACACCAAGACGTGATTTTTCGGGAGTCATCTAAGCCATTTTCTTCAAAAATTCACTTCATATGGCTTTGCTCCTTTTTTCTACATAGGAAAAAAGAAGCATTTCTTTTTGACACTATGAATAGTGCTTAATGGATGACATTGTTGAGATGGAAAGAACAGTTATATGCTCTATCAAGCAAAATCTTGGACTAAATTCTAAGCATAGTTGTAAAAAGGTCATTCATTTTGTCCATTTTTCTATAAATACCAATATGATGGATTTTATTTCCCATTATCACACTGAAAAAAGCTAAATGAAAAAAAAATAGTTGAGTTCCTTAAACTTCACAATGATTGATCCCTTTTTCTTTTTTCCCCTCTAACAATAAACAAGATGGGGAATTTTTCTTTACTTTAATATGTCCGATGGTAAATAAATTGTAGGCAATTAATTTTAAGAAAAAATACGAAACGCTTTTTCCGAGGAAATTTGATGATATTATAGGGGTAAAACAAGAAATAATTTTTCATGTTTCAGAATTTTTTTATTCACTGAAAAAATATAAAACAACTGATAAATTAAACCCGTCTACAAATTACTGTGCATAAAAATAAATTGGCTTAAATCTGATTTTCAAAATACCAATACGACAATTACGTAAAATACTATTACCCTTTCATTCAAATATATTGTACTTTTCCCTAAAAGGAGGGGTTTCTTAAACCCTATCGTGGCTTATATTACAATAGGAATAGAAAATTCACAGAATGACTTTTGTTAAAGAGATGAGGGTTTTTAATACTAATTACATAAATGTACTCATCATTTACTATTTTCTTAAATATATTTCGAGTAACATATTTTGATGCATTAATATATCTTATTATTTTTACTTCATATGTTACATTTTTAAATAAGTATTACATTTCATCACTTAAAATTTATCTTTTAAAGTTAAAATTCATTTTAATCAAAATTTAAAATTAAATACATATTTATGGAATGATTTTATGTTTTCTCAAATAAATTGATAAATGTGTGATTATATGTCTAGTGCATATAATTCTTTTGATGTCTTATGTTCTACTATATACATATTTGGACAATGTTGTTCTTAGATTTATAAAAATTATAGCAGAGTGATGATAATCATGTTATATAACAAACGTATACATATTAGGCAAGCAATTACAAATTTCTATAAACGCATAAATTTTAAGAGTATCAAATAGCAACATATATATATATATATATATATATATATATATATGCGTGCGTGCGTGTGCGTGCGTGCGTGTGCGTGCGTGCGTGTGCGTGCGTGCGTGTGCGTGCGTGCGTGCGTGTGTGTGTGTGTGTAATAATTCCCTCTAGTATCCTTTTTATTTACTCTTTGAATTAATATTTAAACAAACTTTTAATTCTTTGGTTTAAAAATAACACTGTAATCTTAATCGTAATCAGCTAGTCCAAAATCTTTGTCCCACCCATTCTATCTAATCAGAACTACTATTACGTAATAAACATTACTGGTATAAAAGCAAAAATCTTGTGTAATTGCTCTGTTTGTCTGCTTGCCTTCATCATGTAAGAATGTAAATAACTGCAGCTCTTTGTCTTTGTGCTCTGTCCGTCAGGATGCTGTTGCTGCTTGTCGTTGTCTACTTTGTTTGGTAATCATCGAAAGTTTCTCTATTCAATGTGAACATGTACTACAATTAAGTTTTAATCTATTGATATGTGCTTCATAATAAAAGATGAAAAGTAATTCTAAAGATGCATTTACCTAAACCAGATATTGCAACAAAACAAAACCGGCCAACGCTACTACAATAATTAACACACACACACATATATATATATATATATATATATATATATATATATATATATATATAAATTTCTACAAACTATATTTCGTTACTAAAAAATTCCATCGTCACTACATAAACCATTTCAATGAAGTTTTTTGTAATCAGACATTGAATCAATATATTTTGTTTTATTATTGTTTTCAATTTGTACGCTTAACTTTTTTCTTCAACTAAGAAAATTCCCTTTCCTTTTTAATATATTTCAAAAAAGTATTATTAATTTTCTGTATTCTTTTACAAAGGCCTTAAAGAGTTCATGCTTTTTATGTGCGATATGTAAATGATCTTACATCAATATTTTTTAAGTAATCTAGTATTTTTCCCATTGCTTTTTAACATCAAATAAAGAGTGGACTTAAGACGTTGTAATTCTCTTTCATAAGAGATATAAAATATAATTTTGTGTATATTATGTTTTGCTTGAAAATGTATTAAATTAATTAAAACCAGCCTTACTCTTTCTTAGATGCTGTTGATAATCTCGATCACATTCAGCCTCAGACATTTCGTGACTGTCCGTTGTGTTCCCACCACCTTGGAAGCAAGCTTTGTCACCGTTTGAGCTGCCATCTTCTTCATCTGAATTCCTAAACAAAAGAAATGAATGACACAATTTGAAAGTAAAAACATTTTATTTTCTTAACAAATTCCTACAACAAATGTAATATTTAATATAAATAGTTTTTAAATCACACACACACACATGGCCATTGAAAATTTCAGAAGCGTAAACAAATTCATGCGACAAATCAAATTAAAATGTATTTGTTAATTTTTAACCATTTTTGGTTTATTTTTAGTTACGGAAAATGTTTTTAATAAAAATTGAACAATTAATATAATAATTTTAATCCTTTATGTATTCAATTGCTAATGAATCTTAGTTGAAAATTAAAATTCTTATATTCTACAACTCAGCTCATATATTTCGCTAGAAAATATTCTTTGTTTGTTCTTGTCGTAACATAAGCATATGAGCATTAAAAAAACGTAATTACTTCATAAGTTTAATGTATTATTGCACAACTAATATTGCCCTATTTTCAAAATTACTCAATTATTTTTTCAAATTTAAAATAAAATAAAGGTAGCAATATTATTCCTTATAACCAACTGTTGTTTACATATCATACTGACAGTCTGCCTATATATATAAAATGGTAATTCACTTTCAATCATTTCTTTTTAATTTAAAATTCATGAAAAAAACTATAATAATAGAACTATTTACACCGTTATATATCGCAAGGTGTTTGAAAAACTATATACATGGAGATTCATAAAGAAGTATATGCTTTCCAGATGCTGTAAAACACACAAAAATCAAAGAATCTTAAAGTTTGTGTCTCGCCCTTGACGGAAATGCCATAAAAATCAGCATGAGTGTCATGGGGCTAGTTAGTCAAAATGCGTCATCTGCAGTAGAAAGCGTGCACGCACGTGTATGCGTGTGTTCTTGAATTCAGCAAACTGTCACGAGACACGGGGGGGCATTTTTTGGTTATGGTAACTCTTTCGTCGATGCTATATTTGCAAGGCAACATAGACAACTTCATTCTCCAATTAGATGGTGCAGCACCACACTAATCGGCCAACTTACGAAATTACCTCGATGAATATTTCCCTCTCCGATGGATTGAACGTGTCGCTGACTACAACATGCTACCTACCCAAAAGCCATCCAAAAATCCTGACTTAACACTTCGTGATTTCTTCCCGTTTAGGTTCATAAAGGATAAGGCATAAATCTCTAGCCTTTTTGTTGATTTAGAACAGCTGAAACAGTGTATCACAGCCACTATAGATGGACTTTATTCAAATACCTTAGCACGTATTTGGGTGGAAATGGATTACATGCTCAATGTGCGTCGTGTGACTTAGGGTTCAAACATAGAACATCCGTGTCTGTCTCGAACAAAGCTTAAAATAATCTTTTACAATTCTATTACAAGTAACAAATTTTATCTTAAATCTTATTGATTTTTAATGCATTAAAACTGTATACTTCTTTTAGAATCACTTTATATTGTAATACGATATGTGATGTTCACTGTAGCTTTAAATCTAATTTAAGATAAAGATTTATGATACATACCTTTAAAAAGAATCGAGTACGGGATTCCATTGTAGCTTATTTAAAGCTTATTTAAGATAAAAACTTATGATACATATCTTTAAAAAGAATCGAGTACGAGATTCCATTGTAGCTTATTTAAAGCTTATTTAAGATAAAAATTTATGATAAATAAAAAGAATCGAGTATGAGATTTAAGCCTGGTGCTTGATTGTTTGTTCATCTCACTTAAAAGCAAGACGAAGACAAACTTCATAAATGCTTGTTTGAAAGAAGACATTTCTCATAACTTTGAAACACGGTCAAGTGCCGAAGATGACATCTAGGCAGCGCACCATTTTCTTAACTTTCCCACTACTTCAACTGAAAAATTTTAAACTTCCAAAGAACCTGTACCATTAACTCAAAATAACATTCTTATAAGAGGAATCAAAACTTTACCACATAGCTTTACTGAAACCTTAGGCGACTAGTTGGTGACCATGACTACTCGACTACACGACCGTAATACTTATAAACCGGATAAAATACTTCAATAATATATAATTTATTATTGTACTTGTGTCATATTATCATAACTGGAGTGGATTTTCTGATTCGGTCAAATAATGTTTTTAAAACATCAAATGTGTAAAATAAAGATTAATTTCGAGTTATTTAACGAGAACATTGAATTTATAAGGATACTGATTCTCAGTCCAATATATTTTTTTCCGTTGGCTGTCGAATGAAATTTACTTCCCACTATAAAGTAAAACAATTACAAAAATGTGTGTAAAAACAATGTTTAGTTTTAAATTAAACGAAACGCATGTAGAAAACGTTACTAAGATAATACTAAAATAAGATAAGAGCGAAATATTAATTCATTTCCTTCTAAAAGAACAACTTTTATAAATGCAAGGATATTTTTTTCTCTTATTTTCGTTTCCTTCTTATTTCTTTCTGCGAGATAAAAAAGGGTAACTGAAAAATTTACGTTCTTCTATATTTTTTTTTAAAAAATTATACTTAAAAAATCGGGATTTTCTTTGAAAGATTAAAAGATAATTTAATTTGAAATGAAATTTAAACCAAACTGAAGGAATAAATGTTGCCTCGAAAAGCATAAGGAAAATTCAGCCCAAGAATCTAATTATGCTTCATCTTGTAATAATCAACTATTTTCTTTTGATGGAAAAATAACCGCAGTTTCTTCTTTTTCCTAAAACTTGTCGGACATTTATTTCTTAGGAAATAATCTTTCATGTGAATCAAATGGAAAAGTGTATTAAAAATTCTTATACTTTATTCTTCTATTCAACCGAATATGTAGTTTCATAAAATATGTAATACAAGATTTGTGAAATCCCCACTGCACACAATTTTTAAAGTATTTTTAAATATAAATACTACACTGGATTGTATATTTTTTAGGAAAAAAACTCTTAAATGGTTCGGTCGTTACGACACGAAAATTAATTTCAAGTTGATTAGTAAACATCATAAACTTCTCTTCCACGAATATTATTTGGAAAGAAAACTGTGATTACACTGCACTTAATGTACTGGGTCTATATATTAAAATTATGTACAGTGTCGACGCCCTCTATTTTGATATTGATAATAAGGATTTCGTTTGCAAACAAATCATTTTGTCAAAAATAATGACTTATGATAAAAATATTTTACGTGCATATGTATCATCTTTTTATTAATTATATTCTACTTATATATTAGACACATATACCTTTACTTTATGACAAAATAACTATGTGTATATTTTATTTAAGAGAACACAGTACGATTCAATTGACAAAAACCGGTCAAAAAATCAAATCAATTTTTTTAGCCTAAATTATTCTTTATATACTTTTCTGTAACCTCACAAAATTTTAAGCTCTAAACTTAAAGAAAACGTAGAATTGTGATAACTTTTACGTTTGTTTTTATTCGCATCCCAATGGCAAATCAAAACTTTAAACTTACTTATCTCAGAAAGATAAAATAACTAGCTTGTCTTCATTTAAAATTCTAAGGCTTTTTTTCAGTTGCACCCAATGCTTTAAATTTTTTACCTATTGCTAATAGTACAAGTAGCAAATGTTGTTATGCATTTTTAAATCAAAACAATACTTATTTTTTAAAAAAAAATAATTGAACTCAGAATTTATACATTTTTTTAGGAATTTTCAATAAGCATTCATAAAAAGAAGTATTGCAAGCATACCAATCATGTTGTGACGGATAATTATGCGACTTTCACCAACAAATCATTTTGGGGAATCTTTGGGCTAGCATTCGTGTTTATTTCACAGCCATCCATCTCAAGAAAAAACCCTGAGATACAAATTAATTAGTGAACATAAAGATAGAGTTTAATAATCACAAGTCAGAAGGAGTGAAGCTTCTGAATGCAGTGTTACTTTGGTAAGAATATTAGAATTACGCATATTGACTAAATGACCGATTTTGGCTAATAGACTAAATTAGTGAATCCAGAATTAATAGGATTGGATTGATTAAAGCTAAACTAATCTGATTTCGTGCTCTTATTCACGTAAGGTAGTTGCTTTCTTTATATCACTCCTAGGGCTATCTTTTATAGATTACTTCTTCTGGAATATTATAATTGATAATAATAAATTAGATTTATCATGGAGAGTCTTGGCCATTCATTGTTCCCTCCCACAGCTTTAGGTAGACAAGACGATGAGGAAGGGACTTCAAGGATAAGACCATTACAATATTATCGCAAAACCCATATCAACTTTTGTCATACATAGTTTGACGCACTTGTGAATCAAATTTCATGCGTGTACGTAAATTTCTCCAAAAGGAGTAGTATTTTAAAATCTCTTCAAAAAATTTTAAGTTTTTCCTTAAAAATTTAAATGGCTAGCTTTTTTTGTGAAATTTTGAGCACAAAATTTGCTTTACATAGTATAAATACATAGGAGGCAACCAAAAAAATTTAAAAATCCTTAAATTAAAAATGTTTGCGTAAATCGTACCATGTCCCTGTAAAAAATAATCAGAAGCGTTGTTTTACTAAATGAAACTTTTAATAATTATTAGTTTATTAGTGTTGAATTAATGTAACAGCCAAATTGTTTTTCCAATTTTAATTTTAAATGTAATAACTCATTCGATGCATATCTTAAAACATAGATTTATTGTTTAGATTCGTCGCACTTTGAAACTACACAAGAGCCATTAACGACTGACTTGTAATATTGAAACGCTGTCAACTGACGAGAGCAAAGCCTAAGCTGCATTTTATTGTCCACATTCCCACACCAAGCAAAATTTAGAGCTTAGAAGTTAAAAAAATTTTAAAAGCTTCAAGCCTCCGCCATTAACCGAGTCTTCAGTGGCAATTGAATTCGAATCTACGGGCGGACAGATATGACGTTGTTCATAACCATTCATTTATGTGTTGGTCACCTAAAGTTATTAAAATATACTTTAGGTTAATTGCATAATCATCTATTAAATCAATTCTCGTATGTTTTCGAATAAATCCGATGATCTCCCTAAAATCAAAACAGTGTACTTGTAAGATTTTATAGTAGAAGGAAAATTTTAAATAATGATATTCAAAAGAGAGTATAGTGAAGTTTTAGACACTATTTTGAAAAAAAAGGTAATTTTTTATAAATGTATTTGGAAAGCTATATAATACTTTTTTACCGTACATTAATGTATGAAAACATAATCTTTAAAAGCTTTGAAACTTTTAAATAGGTATAAAACTAATCAATATAACGCAGACTGAAAGTTTTCGTAATCATTATTTTTATTTACTTAGTACATTAGTCCAAAAATTATAATGTTTTTTGAAAAAGTTAAAAAACTTCTACTTTATAAATAATGTTTCATATTTGTTTTTAAGTGCGATTGAGCTGCTATTTTAATTTAGATATATCGTCGAAAACCGTTCGAATTGAAAATTTGAGCCAAAAATTCTGCTTCCAGTTTTACAATTTTGATATAATTTTATCCTATTAAACTGCATATTTAGAATTTTTTTTAAAAAATTGTATAATTAGAAATCAAATAAAAATTTACACTAATTTTAATAATTATATATATATACTTCGTTATTATTGTTTTTATAATAATATTTCTGACACTTAGAAAATTTTTAAAAATATAAATGAAAACATTTAGTAGTGTATTTCTATAATAAAGGTCTCAGTTGTGCTTAGTGTATAATAGTATTTTAAACTACTCCCATTTCGAGGGAAAATTTGAAAGTTCATAATTATTACTTGGAATTTAAACCAATTTTATCGCTAATTACAACTGCAAAGTATTTAAAAAATAGAAAAAGTTATATCACCAGATTCGGCTCAAAAAATTATATATACAAAATTGTTATAAAAATATTAATATGCACATAGTTTTGAGGTGTAAAAGCAATATATTTTGAAATTATCTCAATACTGTTTACATATTTAACTTGAATGCTATTATGACTATTCACTACTCAACTATACTTCACGTAGGTACATTTTAGGGAATATATTTTACTGTTGCGTGACTCTTATTGGAATAGAAAATATATTAGCACAACATTCTATAGTACGGATTCTTTTGTAAAAGCATATTAGTTCACGAATAGTATTCATCTGAGAAAAAACCTCGAAGTTCCATACCTGCTAATTAGCCACCATACCGATGTAAGTAAATCCCTTATTTAAAAACTGAATATTTACAATTCCGCCCGAGTAGACAGGACTTTGAATGGCAATCACTTCGCATCGAGTGCGTTAAATAATTCATGAGACGGATGCTGTGTATTCCACGCTGGCGCACCTGATTGCTTATGCATATTACACGCACAGTACGATTACAAATATATTCAGAAGCAAATTGAAAGCGGGAGAAATTTGAATATGTTCCAGTGTTTACCCGACCCTTATCTCCATTATCCAAGCCTTTGGGCTGGATCCATTTCCACCCCCACCCCCAGTTCTATATTTTCTCTCACGATCCTGGATAACATTTCCTTCCTGGAAAAGGCTGACTGTTAACCCCAGATTCAACCCTACTAAAGCCTCTCTTCATACCACGGCCATCTCACTCCCCAACTTACAACGTGATTTCGGTGTCGGACTCTAGGGACGCACTCTCTTGGGGATTCCGATGCTTCATAATGACTCTCGACTGAGAAGATAATTGCTGTAAATTGCACAATCCCCTTCTGTCCTCCCTTCTCTTTTCATTTCAACGTACCTCCTCCTCTATCCCCTTTAGAAACTTCAGTTTTCGATCGAGTACCTCCGCAAGGATTCGATTCGACAATGATTTCCCTCCTAGGAATTACGCTGGAAATGTTATTTTTAGCGAAACGCCGTATACGACCCGATCCGGATTTCTTTCTTTTTCATCCGAAGTTAGTCCGCCGGATATTTTTCCATCCGGTGAGCACTCGTTAACGAGTCATTAACTCGAGTCGAATCAGCTAACTCGTTTCATTGAAAGTGAATGCCATTTCGAAGGATGTATTGAACAGTTTTATTATTGCTAGATTAGTTCTCAGTTGATATAGTTGGAATTCAGGTGCTCATGACCGATTTTAACTCAGGCGTTTTTGAAATCAATGCGAACAGTACATTGAGAATTTAGAAAGTTATCTGAAATGCATTAAACGTATTCGTAGAGATACACATTACACTGTAACAATTCTTCATAGAGTTAAATCTTAACTGTATTTTAATCAATATATATATATATACAAATATATATAAATCATTCACAACTTAATAATCAATTAAAAATTTAAATTATATGAATTTTAAAATACTAAATCCCATTTCAAAATATCAATGGCGAATATAGAAGATAAAAGTCCAACGTTTTCAAACAAAATTAAAAAAGTATAAAATAAAAATTTATAAAATATCCAAGTGCAACCTCGGCTTTGGACCGATAAGTGGGGTTATAATAGTTTGATGGCGCCAACCTTCCCCCTATTGCAACTTGGTAAGCTAATCGGAAAATATCCAATTCTCAAAAATTTAAAAATTAAAAAGTTAAAATTAAACCATTAAACTTGAAAAGTTAAACTATTCGCCATCGCAATCTAAAAGATATTATAACATTAAAATATTAAAATTGTGAAACAATTTAGTGCATAATATAAGTGAACCATCGAACACCAAAGATGATTCACTATATATATATATATATATATATATATATATATATATATATATATATAAAACAATATAAAAAATTCAATACATAAATATATATATATATATATATATATATATATATTTATATATATTGAATTTTTTATATTGAATTTTATATATATATATATATTAACGAAAATATAAAAATAAACAGATACTTATAAACCTAAGATAACTATAAATAGGTAGAAGACCCAGTAGTATAATGACAAACTCCTGGCCTTAGGAGCCAGGATTGCAGGTTTAAACATGTTTTGGGGCCGACCTACCTTCACCTGAAATTTGCCATACTATGTACCAAGAGGAAAGGAAAGAATTATATAAGATAAATTTAAATATTAAAAAATCATTAAACTAAATAACATATGAACAAAAACATAACCTACATTTATTCGCAGTGTAGACTTAGGTCGAGAGTGCATCAACTAGTAATGTGTTCCCGCCAAATACAAGGGAGTGAAAGCAGATCCGCATAAAATTCATTACGATAGGATATTAAGAAATATATATATATATATACTTTTAAAAATCATAAAATAATATTCATATAAAAATTATTATGAAATATATATATAAATGAAACACAAAAAAATATATTATTAAAATTTAATAAGCATGTGGCGCCATCTATTTAATAATTGTAGAATAAATTAGATATTGCCTAAATTTAAAAAAATCATTTCAAAACATAATGACAGTAAATAATTATAAGTAATACAAATTGTATCATTAAAAACCATTATAAATATAATTACAAAGAAAGTTAGCTGGATATCCATGTTCAATACAGTGATTAAAAAAATTATTAAGATTTAAAAAAATATTATCTTTATCGCTAAATAAAACATTATTATGATAAATATAGTTAAAAATAATATTTCTATATATAGATATTGATAAATTTGAATTCCAGTTAGGCACTTTGATGATATTAAAATTAAAGGCATCTCTTTTATCCTAAATATTACTATGTAATTTCAAATCCTTAATATACAGTGTTACATCTAGGTAATTAGTTTTGATTGGAATATTATTAATTTTAACTAAGTTTAAGTAAGCCGGATAAAAATTAATAATGGGATTTAAATTATCATTTTTACCAAAAATAATTAAATCATCAATATATCTAAAAATATAGTAGTCATTATTAATAATATAATTATATTCATAAAAATGTAAATAAGGATTAGCCAAACTATTGCTAGCTGGGCCTTTGTGGGTGTCCTTTCTCTTGTTTATATAAAGAACCATTAAAATTAATGTAATTTTCTTTTAAGACAAAATCTATGAGAGTTTTAAATTTCTTAATATTTATATCAATATTATACATACTGTGGTTTTCTAAAATTACTTTAATAATATCATTTATATCAATGGAATTGAAAATATCTTCAAAGTCATAACTATGAACTGAATAAATATTTTTATTATTAAAAAAATCTATAATATCTTTACTATTTTTAATTATAGCTTTATTACATCGCTAATTAATAAAGTTTTGTATAATATTATGAAGTAATTTGCCTGCAGTAGTAATATAAGTTTTAAATATATATATATATATATATATATATTATATATATATTATGAACTAAAAATGATGCTTATAATACATTACTCATGTTAAAAAAGGACGTAATTAAGTACTGAAGGTCATGAAAAAAGCGTTACGTAAAACATACTTCTAATTACGTCATATTTCAAATATGGGACAGAGTTAAATTCCATATAATTTAACTCAATTCTTAAACTTTCCATAAATATCGTTAAAATCCTTCGGAAAGAAATCGGGGTTGAAGTAAAAGTCTACAGATAGTATTGCAATTTATATTTTATAATAAATGTAAATAATAAAAATAAATCTAAAAGCGAGAAAGCATTTTAATATGAGTTTGATGAAAAGACATCGCGCAACAATTTGTGACATGATTGATTTTAAAACCTGTCCAAAAATCAATACCAAAAATAAAGCAATAAATTAATATTTTTCAATGGTTTCAAATTAAAACAAAATTCTGAATACTTGGAAAATCTTCTTACTTATTATTTTAGTTTATTCATGTAAATTTATTGGTCTATGTCTGATTTATTTATTATTTATTTTCAAACTTTATATAAGTTCTGAGTTCCCAATTCTTTAACATTGGATGACCAAACATTTTCTACTATTTTTAATCAAGATTTGATACTTATTCAATTAATTTGAGATAAATGTTTTATATTGAAAACGCACTTCTCACCTTAGAAATTCAACAGATTATTCTTCTCAAACATAGTCGGCAATGGCTCATCATCAACTGATAAACTTCACTCTTTCCTCCAACAATATTCGATCTATCATTAAAGAAATGCGAAAGCTTTTTCTTTCATTTTATATAATTAATCTTCTTTCCTCTACACACATTCTTTTCTTTCACAGGTCAGTATGATTTGACAGATTCAAGATAAAGCACTTAACCAATTATATTTCATCATAGAGAAGTCTGAAGCCTTTTAACTTCTTTGAGAGGGACCATAATTAATTAACTGGCTGACGTTAACAGCTAAATTCTCCCTCGAATTTCTCTTCCTAACAAATGTTTTTTCATAAATTCTATGGAGGAATATCACAATAACATTTAAAAACATTTAATCCAGATGGCCATGTAAGTGTTAAATGGGATTTAGTTTTTTATTCGATATTTTGGTACTATTCGCATAAACAACCACGATAGGCTTTAAATGGATGCCTAGAGTTAAGTGTTCAGAATCTGGAAGTTGTGCACAACCGATTCAATTACAAAACTTGTTTAAAATTATTTTAAGGTACTTGATGATAAATTGAATTGATTTTTAAAGTTCTTACGTGCGGTGGAATGAAAATACGGGAAGGGAAATACTCACAGTCGTGGTAAAAACTCGAAAGTTTTCCCAGATTTATAAAAAAAATTAAATTTAGCCTCCCCAATAGTCCTAATTTATTTAATGAAAGCCTGTACAAATAAAGCACAGTAACTGAAAATGACTGATATAGGCAGATATACTGTAAGTATATTAATCACTAAACAACAGTATGTCAAGTATGATATTTATACGAAAAGTATCATTAATATGAGTAATGCTCCTCTCCAGAAGTAGTACAGTACATTCAGCAAAGTGTGGTGCGCTCAGTTATGCGGTCTATTGATTCTGTAGGAAGTAGGATCCATTACTCTTCCAATACAGCTGGAAACGTGACTGGAATCCTAGGAGGGGTATTGAGAGAAACTACACGTCGTCCTATAGAGTCCCAAACATGCTCGATATGGTTAAGGACAGATTACAGAGCAGGCCACTGCATGCACTGAATTGTTTCCTGCTCAAAATAACAATCCACAATGCGAGCCTTGTATGGGGTCTCGCATTATTATCCTTCAACACGAAACCTTCACCTATTGCCCTGGCATAAGGGCATACATAAGCATCCAGGATGAGATCATTATAGGTGTGAGCATTAACATTTTCACGGGAAAAGACATGAAGATCTCTGTCCATTCAAAGAGTCCTCCCCCTACAAACACTACCTGATCCGAATACATCTCTTTCACGGATGTGCCAGAGATGAAAATGAAGGCTTCATCCATGGTTTTCTCCAATTTCTGGTTTTCTCCAAATGAAAATACCTCTACTATTGCTTCCGATGCTAAACCTGGACTCATACGAAAAGAGAATAGTCCTCCATTGGCCACATATGGCGTGATATGAGGGGGACAAAAATTGCTGATAACTTCGCATAAAAACTTCACCGCATGGTTGACCTGATGGACCTTGCTGTATGGGAGAATCTGTGTTCCACCTGAGTTGCGGTTTTATTCCTTCGTGCGCATAAGGACACATATCGCCCTCGTACTAGTGCATAACTGCCCTCGGATGAAACTCCTGGGTGTTAAATTCGTGCCTAAAAATTGTAGCAAAAGTCTAAGAATCCCTGAAGGACTTACATTCAATCATCTAGTCACTTTTATCTGACTTTTCCCTGTCTCTAGTTCCTAACAGCTTGCTATAGCAGCTTTTTCGTGAAATGATGCCTGGAAGTAATTGTTACAATATCTCTGTGCCAAATTTCTAATCTCAAACACGCCGCGACAATTGCCGCATTCTTCTGAATATCCATTTTTTTGCTCCTCGCAAATGATGCATTTTGACACCATTGCCACTATTTTGCATAATGTAATATCGTTCAGCTTCTTTTACATACCAACATATTCAAATTTCATTGAGATTGGTTTATTGTGGGAAGAGTTATCACGATTTATTGTAATTTTTTCCTTAATTTATTATAACCAGTGTATTACGCATAGGAAATTCTGGCTTATCAACTAGAGCTTGTTATCATGTTACTTATCTCCTTTATAATTCTGAGTCACACTCTTAATGGTAAAAATGAAGCCTAAGTTGACATCTCTCTTTTTAATAACATGTTAAGCCAATGGGAGGGCCTTGAACCTTAAAAGATTTAAGAAGTATCAATCCTTCCCTGATGTTTCTTAAGCAGAATCTGAACACATGGACTGGACATTGAAGCAATTCTGACTGCCAGCTTTATCTATAACCACTTAGTTACTAGTACATCACATTCAACATGTTCATATTAAGTTATTTGCATGTTTTAAAAAATTAAATCCCATACCTATATTTAATTGTATAAACCCGGTTTATTGTTCCCTAAAATTAACATACATACATCATCAAGAAAAATTACTACTTGAATTCTTTAACTCAACTCAATGAAATTAAGCATCGTCTATCAATCAAATGATCGCAGTAAAATTTTATATTCGATTTATTTTAACTTTAAAAAAGCAAAAGTGTGTATTATTAAAGTCAAATGTATTCATATGAAGTAAAGCTCAAAATTTCTATTTCTTGCACAGTGTGTGCAAAAAATTTCTTAAAATTTGTTGTGTGCGCGTGTGTGTGCGTACGTGCGTGTGTGTGTAGTAAGTGGGGAAGCTGTGGTGAGAGAATAACCAAGTGAATCCACCACATGCATATGACAGCCGAGAGTGTCATCGGGAGAGCTTCAGAGTAACTCCCTTCCCCCGTTAGCGGCGGAGCCAGTAAAGTTCCCACTGATGCTCTACTGAAGAACTCCACCCACGAGAGTTTTGAGAACCTTGAACTAATGTGAAGAAAAAGCATTCGGATATTGGCCGGCTAGCTCAGGAGTCTTGTACAAGTGTGTGGAGACCATTTTTACTTTAAACACATATCTCATTAACGCTTTTTTAATCAAGTATATTTCATACAATATATATATATATATATATAGAGAGAGAGAGAGAGGATAGATATATAGATGAAAAACAAATTATCTCAAAATATAAAACCCCTATTGAAAACCTCAATGATGAACATAAAAATAGAAATAACAAAGATAAAGATTTATAAATTATTTAAGTGCAACTTCGGCCTTAGGACCGAAAAGTATGTTTAAGCTAGTTTGATGGTATGAACCTTCCCACAATTGCTACTTTTGGAACGCTAAAATAAAAATATCCAAATCAATAGAAATCCAAAAACTTAAGAGTTCAAACTTCAGAAACTAAAATATCCCATTCTGTATTTTAAAAATACAGCACTAAATATTAAAAGTCAAAAATAGCTAAGTGTATAGCATAAGTACCGAATATAAACCAAAATATACCCATTTTATACTATGGCTCTATCGAAAATATACCATAGAATTCTTATCATATACGTACGTATTCTGTGGATTCATTTCTAGTTTTAAACATTTGTGCTTATATTTTCTTCCTGATCATTAACTCATTTATCTTAAAAGTGTATACACTACAGAAATATTAATGTTAAAAGTGAACGACCGAAGCACATAATAAGTTTTCAACTTCTCTCTATATGTCCAACTCAAATCGCTTTGCATATTATTGCAATTTTCTAGAAATACAAAATTCATCCTTTAACTTCAAAGGTGAGAGCACATTAACTGTGGGAGCTATCAGTGAGTCTATGAATAATGCAGTCCTTTGCAGATTGCTTTATAATGCCCAAGATGTAGTAGATTATTTATAAATATCCGAATGGCGAACAAAGGCAAACGACACTTTCTCTCCAAGATGGAGAATTAAACTTCACTGAAAGCAATGATGGTCCTTTTGGGTTATCGACAGGGGGATATTCTCTAATGGCAAATCGTGTCAGTTCCGTGGCAAGAGGTTCAATTAAGTATTTATCCACAATCTTTAGGTATTTAATATTTGATAATAAAATGAAAGATGAGCTCGAAGTTCATATTTTATTAATATTCATTCCATGATGAATATGGAATTAAGAAACAGTTTATAATTTATTTTTCCTATTGTGTTTTTGAAACATTAAATATTTTTTAAGTAGTTATTTGATAATATATAGCTTCAATCATACTATTATCATCGTAATACCTAGAATATATATTTTTAACTGTGTGAGTTTAAATGCCACGTATCACATATATAAACATATAATATTTAAGTTTCTGAAACCTTTTATCAGAATCGTGACCGATATTTCTGGTTAAAAATGTTTCAATTTGATTTAAACGTTGTCTTAATTCAATAAGTTAAAATGTTATTGGAAAAATAACCTATTTGTAGTTTCTAAACGAAATAAAAAATATGTATAAAATACATTTCTCCGATTACATTAACATTAAAACTTTTAAATGCCTCTCTCTCTCTCTCTCTGTATGTGCATGCGTGCTTGCGTGCGCGCGCGCGCGCATGTATGTGTGTGTGCGGTAAGGACAACTCACTCATTCAGCATGGAGTCTCCCAAACAATGAGACCTATAGACTTGAAATTTGGCAGGGAAATATTACTTTTGTTGAGTAGATGGACTCCAAAAGGGTTGCGGGGGCTTTACTGAAACAAAAAAATCAAGTTTTTTAACTAATATATCTGCCGATTTGAAATTCGACACGCATATTTTTTTCTTGCGTAGAGATCCGTTAAGAACATGTTTTGCGGAAATTGACACCGAGAGCGGGTGTTTACAAAAAGATAAATAAACTTATGTTTTAGAATTTCAAGTCATGACCTTTTCAAATCAAGTTGCGAGGTCTATAAGTATATTTTTGAATTCAATTAAAAGCTAAAAGATAAACCTTAGATATCAATAACTTAGAAACAATACTATATAGTCAGCATTATGAAGTACCCAATGAAGCAGGTGGGTAACTGCTAGTATTTTATGTTTGTAACAGTTTTTTGGTAATTTTTCTAATATAGTGAGTTATTATATAGTTTGACGAACAATTATGTATTTACTAAAGTAATAATTATGTTATGAATTTTTAAGCATTTAATCAAAATAAGCTAATCTAAATTAAATGTATTTTATGAAATATGTTACAAAATACAGTGAAATACAGTAATTAAACCTTATACCAAAAATAATTCTTCAAAAAAAATAATGCAAGCATTCAAATTTTTTTAAAAAAAAATGTCTCAAGCACATTTAAAATGCATTTTTGCATAGTTGCAATCTCAAAAATATTGTTTTGTTTATCCTTTTAATATGCAGAATTTTATATATATATATTCATGGAAACCATCAAATTATTAATATTCTCTCAAACGAAATCTACACAACTACCAAGTTTGCTTGTTCGTAAAATTGAATCTCCAAATATACAACTACAAGTAAACGAGTTTTAGGCTCCAACTCAAAATTCAAGCGTTTACAGAAAAGTAACTATTTTTCATGCTATGTAACGTGCTTAGAATTCTGAATGCATGTAACTTTTGTATATAAATGATAAGTATATCTATCCGTCGGCCAAGAAACAGAAACTGAAGGAAAAATTCTGGGCAAAAAAATACTGCCAGAATTGCCCAGGTGAAAAAAATCGAATATTTTCATGCCTCAGGATCTGAGAAATTGAAATATTTCTCGAAAATATATTTCCTGCTGTCTTTTTTTTTACTTTGAGTAAACTAGAATTTATATATACGTCAAACATTTGAAATGTGATTTCCCTGGTAGACTGATACTAAACGCTTTATGATGCTTCTGAATGTAATGAATTGGAAATTCGACTTAATGTACTACAGCGCAATATTTTGAATCAACTATAAAATATTAAGATACATTTATAATAAACTTATAAGATTTTTATAATTAATTATCTTTCCCTGTATCTTTTTAAGTATAAGCATGAGTATAATGTCATTACCAGATTAGTACAACCTTTGTTCATTTACTTCAGAGGACATTTTATGATTAAATAGACAATAAAAATGAAATAAATTGTTTAGCCTAAATTAGTTTTTACATATTTTTCTATGATTCCAAAAAATCTGAAAGCTTTAAAGTAAAAAAAAGAGATAATACACTTTATGTTCATTTTTATTCACATCCCGATAGCAAATACAATCTTTTAAACTGATTCATCTCAGAAAGCAAAGATCGCAAATGTTTTTTTCATTTCAAAAGCCTTTTTTTCTTTTGTTCCAATTCATTTGATACATTTTTGTAACTCTACTTTAATACATGCAACAAAAACTATCTGGTTTTTTTAAAATGAAAGCAATATTTAAATTTTTTAAATATACTGTTGAATTTACAATTTACACTTTTCAAGCAATCATAAAAAGATGTATTTTACGAATATCAATCATTTTATCATTATTACACACCAGTTCTTAAACATAGCTAGACGAACTTGTAACTAGAGTTTCACGTGTGTACGTCGTTTATTGTAGAGGAATGGGATTTTAAAAGCACTTAATACATTTAAAAAAGTTTCCTTAAAAAGGTAAATTGTTGTCTTTTTTTTTAGTATTTTGAGCACAAAAAAATGTGCGTGTTTTGCAAGATACATTTACATAAGGGGCAATAAAAAATATTTGAGAAAGCCATTAAATCAATGATTTTTTTATATGTATAAATCGTACCATGTACCACGTTCCCTTAAGTGAATAATTGTATCATATAATCGTGTAAGAAACAATTTTTAATAATTTAAGAATTTAGATGTTACTGAAAAATTATAAATTATTTTAATACTGTATAGTTAAAATAAAAAAAAAGATATTTAAAAAAATAGTAAATATATTATAATTAGAACAAATTATACGACTGGAAGTCAAAAAGCAAACGTACTTCTGCAATTTCTCTTTACAGGCTCCAGCAACAGCGCTAGTATCTATCGTGAATGAGGAGTAGTCGGTAACACTTCTCTCTCTCTCTCTATATATATATATAACATACCACTCGTCCTCCTTCGTAGTCAATAGAATGTATCAATGAATGTAACCCCCCTCTCCGTTGTCAAGTGGGTCTGACGACTTTTGATTGCTCTTCTTGTGGGTAGATGACACTACAACAGATCAGGTTTTGCGTTTTTCTTTTCAGCCGAAGTCACCACTGCGGAGGATATCCGGAGGACAAAACCCGTGGCCTATGGATTCGTAAGCGCGTTACATACCACTAGACAAAAGTGATAACATCTGTCCGGAAGCTGTTACTGGCTTATGTAGGTTATACCCCTCCATATTTATTATGAAAGAATTCAAAATACAATAAAATTAGAACAATTTTATCTTAATTTTGTTTTCGTTGACATAGGCAGTAGAGGGCTTATATAGTTTGCGTACTGTCAACCAAACCTGAATTTTCCGTTTATCATTACTAACTGCTAAAATATTCCGGGGGTCACCCCAAAATGTCTTAGTGGTTCACTGGTCGATCGCGATCGACGTAATGCCCCCCCATTGTTGATCTTTACCAAGGAGGGCTGTGATTCGCCTTTTGCTTACGGAAGGTGGGAAACTTGAGGAAATTATTCATCGCATGCAAGTACAGTATGGTGACAAGTATTTATCTGTGTTTATCAGTGTTTATTTGTGTTACAAGTATTTATGGTGACAAGTAAGAGCTGCGAATCAACAGAGCGCTTCAAAAAGAAAAGCGGTTTTTTATGTGACGACGAAATATCAGACAGTCCATCGACGTCAACCACTGAGGACAAAATGAAAATCGTGATGGGTATGGAATGAATATGTAGTATCCAGGATAGATGCCACACCTTCCGCACTCAAAAAATTAATAACTGCCTTCTTTTCTTCCTTGGTGCAAATCGACAATGGAGCTGTCATGTTTAACGGTCTGCTACACTCCAATGACTACGAGGGAAGACGAGTGACACTTTGTATTAAAGTGTTGCCGACTACCATTCACTCTTTCAAAGATGGATACTAGCGATGTTGCTAAATCTTGGAAGGTAATTGCAAAAGTTCATTTACTTCTTGGTTTCAATCGTGTATGAAGCATCATGAATACTACTTGTGTTGTTGTTGTTTCTAATGCCACCTGTCGGACGTAGTCTGATCGAGACCCACGAAATTAATCGTGACAAAGGGCTAGAAGTACGCCTGTCGTTGGTCTTGAGCACCATACAGGTGACAGTACGATTTAGCTCGGTGAAATTCCCCGAAGGTACGATAGATGGGGACACCACCTATCTCCACCTCCACAATTTCTACATGGAACTGAAGGGGAGGGAATATTCTCCAGTTCTCTGCGCTCGTGACTCAACCCGCTGATTTAACGAGCATGTATTTCGTGTTTACTCGGAGGGTATTTGGTGGCATCGGGCATCGAACCCAGGCCTTCCGGTCTGGAGTCCGATGCTCTAACCACTAGGCTACCCATAATACCCATAACCCGTATACTACTTCCCCATAATATAATTGCCAGAAACTTAAAAAGCACAATAAAATGTTAAAATCGACAAAAATGTGCGGCTCAAATGCATAATACGGAAACAACAATTTGAAATACAAAGATTAGTTGAAATAAAATGAAGAAATGATGGATAGTACTTAGTTCCCCTTTTAAAAGAAAGAACATTTCACCTTTTCTGTGTCAGAAAGATTAAACATTAAAATTAAGTTATTTAAGGAAGAATTTTTAGAGACAGTTAATTAAATGAAGGGCAGTTATTATACTTTTACATCAAAAATATTTGAAGACTAAAATTAAAGATGTAAATAATGATAGAACTTAAAACCAAGTTTTAATGAGAAAAATAATAAAATGAAGAAATTATTCTAATGGTTATATTCCTTAACTCTAGTAAAGTATAGGATATTCACCACAAATTCTATTTTAACTAAAAGACGCTTACGAAAAGCATTTAAGAGGATGACTGTTTTTTTATATCTTTTATTAAATGTACAAATAGTTAACTTTAAAGCTTTCCCTAGAGACAGGATACATCAAACACATAGATAATTAGAATAAATATTATTTTATTCAAAAAAAAAACGAGAAAACTGCGGTTTAAAAAGTAATCTTTTGAAATCTAAACTATTCTATTTTAGTTTTCAAAAACGGAGATTATTCGTTGAACGATTAACGTGAGAAAAAAATCAGCTCACTTACAAAAGCATATTCCCAACTTTGGAAATGTGTCGCACTTCAGCCTTTGAATGTTTTCACGACAAAATTAATAGTGAACACACTCCATTTCTTAAAATTCCTGTATCCCCCAGAAAGTGTATTGATGGCGATGCTGATTATTTTTTACGACGGGGACTGAGCTGCATTTCGAATTCAGGAGCGCGAGTTTTATTTTTGCATTTTATTCCCCCGGCTCTTCAAAAACTAATTTAAGTCGTCTCATTTTCATTCGTAATACTGAATGGCAAAAATAAGAAGAATATGAAAGGGGAGAAAAATATCACGAACAACTAAACTCCACGCTTCGAGAGGTTTATTTGAGCTTCCAGCAAATGTTAAAACGCTTTATTGCGAAGATATCTCAAAGGAAATTCAAGGCGTCGAGACAGTTTATTTCTTCCATTTATATTAATGAACTGTAACCCCTCAAGAATAGATTCTCCTTGTCACTCGTTATTCGAAAGTAACATAAATTTACATTTATGCATGAGAAATGAGTTCTCTTTTTATCATTCGAAAATTTTGCCTTTTCAAAATGCGGCTATTGTTGAGCCCTGCCTGAAATTCGAGAAGAAAAAAACAAATATTTATGTAAATGCTTATGCATGTAACGCGTTGCATTTGTCACACGGTAAAGAATGGGGAGTCGATAATTATTAATATGAAAGGGGAAAAAGAAATTGATAAATAAAAATGGTTAAAAAATGATAAGTCACGGCGGTGCAACAATAACAGGAGCACAAAAGCTTCATTAATTGACATAAGTTAATTTATGTATAAAGGCGAGCCACCTAAATTAATAACGCATTTTCATTATCGCTAACATTGGAACAAGTGTAAATACAATTAGCATTTGGCGAGATTAATTTGCCTCTTTTATACATTTTATCGCACTCAATCAGCTTCTGTAATAAAAATGTTTCTTTTTTACTCCTAGTTATGGTTAATTTGCTTCTGGACAAGCAAAAGGCTGATTGTTTTTAAAATAAAAAAGCTTGTATCTAATTCACTGAATATTTCATTGACTATACAAATTTTTCAGAATAGAATGAATTCTTCATCTTTTTTTACAAAAGTTTAGCAGCATTCAGATAATTTATTCAAATGGCGAATAAATAGCTCTTATGAGGAATATAAATTTTGAAGTCCGCTTTGTAAAAGTGTTATTCAACTAACAAAAGTCTTTATTGTATATTTTTAGAAAAGAAGTACATTCATTAATTTAATTACATTCTAAAAATGTTTATAAAGAGCGGAATAAAGAACAATAGCTTCGTACTACAAAAGCAAATGGATAATTATTATGTACATATTTCTCAAATCCCCTATTCCATTTTATATACATATAACATGCCTAAATCAGTCAAAAATGCAATAGATTGTTTATTCATTTCTATTTACAATATTTCAAAGAGTAATATGAAATGTTCCCAGTAAAATAAACCACACTAATAGTAAAACCACCTCGAGGAAAAAAAACAACAAAGTGTTAAACCTATAATTTATCTTAATTATATAGATAAATAAATTTCTGAATAGTAAATCTGTATTGCAATCTACTGTCACGTGTTTTTTTTTTGTTAAAATTATTGAGAAACCTAACACACAAAGTGTAAATTTACAACTGAATTTTCAATAGGTCTAAATAAATATGCTTCTATATTTCAATGACTATAACAACTATTTTGAGTAAAAGACATAGGGAAAAAAGAGTGTTATTTTATTATTTCAATTCAAAAACTGTGCATGCAAACTGTCACAAACGTATGCCTTTTTGGTTTCGCAATCCGTAGATAATGTAACCCATTTAAAAAGATCTATGCAAAATGATGTGTAGAATTCATTCTTATCATTGATATTATAACTTTAGCTGTAAAATATTTACACTGCTAATATTAAAGAGTGCAAACTTCAATGTAGTGATAAATGCAGAAGAGTTCATATATATAAGATTTCACAGAACTTACTTGTGCGTCTATTTTCTATCAATCTGCCTAATTTCCATATCCTAATAATTTATGCTTTATTCTGACAAAGCACCATATATTTTAAACCACGTAATTTTTCCTTTAAGAATCCCAAGCGGGCCAAGCACGTAGAAAAAGTAAAATAAATAAATGCATTTGGGTCATTATGTCATACTTTGATGTATGGTTTATAATTTTATGTTGAAAAATAAATGAAGTATTAAAATAAATTTAGTACCTGAGGCTTGATTTACCGTTTGTTAATCCATAGGGAAGGTATCTTTTGTACAACTGCATCATACGGTGTTTATAGTAATCAGTATATTTCAGGAAAAGTTTCATATTGTATTTAGGCTTGATTCATTAGTCTTATCCCTTTTAACTACTAAAAAATAGGTATTACAATAAGTTTTAAGAATTTTTCCTTTTTCCTATTCACAATTCATCGTGTAAAGGAGCTGATGCATGTTAAATCTATCGAGGCTCAAAGTCCTCATTTGTAGTGTATGTTAGTAGGAGAGTCAAGTGCCCCTCTCAGCTCAAGTATCAACCTCACTACTTGACCATGGTTCAAAATTACGAAATCCATTACCAATGTTCCTCGCGTAATTTCGGAGTGATATATGTTAACTCAACAATTAATTAATTTTCCTGTTCATAAAACTTAGATTTTTTTCTCGCAAATTCATTCAATTAATTATAGTTTTATGTGCTGCTTTATCATAGACTAGATTGGAACTATGCATTCCTTTGCAGAAAAAGTTTTGATTTGGAATATATTTAAAACATAGCACTAATATTTTCCATGCTTTTAATGTTTCTAGTTTTGTTTAAAGAAGTATATTATGTTTCAAGCTCTCTCTCTCTCTCTATATATATATATATATCTATCTTTTCTTCTTTCTCTTCCTATTATTTTCCAATAATGTGAAATAGATATTTATATATATATATTGTAGAAATAGTTATTTTTCCAATTAATCCCTTTCCTTAAAATATTTTCAGAATCTTCTTAATGTTCTTGTGAAGTGCAATGACAAAAAATGTTCTAATTTAAAATTATATAAGCAAGACAGCTTAAACTCTTGAGTGCAACATGCCACATCCGATTATTTTCTGCATTCTTTACTGGGGTTTAATTATATGTAATATCTTAATTTTTGAAAAATAAATTAACTAAACATATTTTTTTAAAAAAATTGTGTACCGCATTATAGTAAAATTAAATTAATTTTTGACAGGGTTATCTTTAATTTATTCATCTTATATACGTTAACACATTCTTAGAAAAATTGATACGATATAAAAACACTACATCTTCTATTATCTGTGAATTAAGTATTTATACAATACTTTCATTACCTTGATAACAATAAGAATTCTTCATAGCAAGAAGTTCTCAATTTTTATAAATTAGACAGTTGAACAGATAATACTGAACAAAAAAAAAACTTTGAATAAGTGATCGTTGCAATCTATTATAAAATGTATTTTTTTCCTTAATAAGTGTCCTCATTCAGTTCATTGAAAAGGAAATATTTACAGGCCTGGCAAAAGGAAATAAAAAAAATTGGTAATTTTCTTCATAAGAAATGTACCTAAAAATTTATTAAGTAAAGAAATTCAAAATCGGGATTACTTTTAATTTGTAACTATTTTAAACTTTAAATTATCTGGGATTATTTTTAAATCTTATATACCAATATATTTTTCCACTGTTGAACTCTCATTCCTATAACTCGTTTTAAATAAGAATATATCTGTATGTTACAATAAATTTCTTGTGAACAAGGTTTTAAATTTAAAACAGTCCCGTCTCAATACAAACATATTTATAATTAATTAATTTTTATTTACTATAGTAATAAGCACACTTCAGCTCAGTTTAAGGAAACTGTCAAATAGTTTTATCCTTAAGGAGTTAATTAAGAGTTAAAAAAACCATATTCAATTCTTCTCAAGAAACTATTTTCACTTCTTTGATAGTAGATTCAAACCAAGTCTAATTACTTTCAGTCTATGCCGGTTTTCTCACTAACTGTATTTTGTAAAGAAACATTTTTTAACATATAATCAATTCTGAAGTAATTATTAAAAATGGCCTTGAAAATTGTATTTTCCCCTCTCCTTAATGTCGTATTTGAGAACGGAATCTTATTACTTAGCTTGTCACTGGCAATGCAATTAATCATCGTTTCAACGGTTGACACTTGTACAGGGAAGTCTTAGGAACGGGCCAAATAAGCCCGGGTCTAGGGTCTCAGCTTCAGAACGGGCCTCGTCTCCTTCCGGCTCGACTTGAATGAGATCATGATCTGAATAATTTTAATTGTCAAATATTTTTTCCAGATTAGATTACTAAAAAAAACTGCTACTTTCAAACTTTATCCCAGCTGGTAAAAGTAATAGGACTGCTGTTACTACCTTGTACACCCCCTCTATTGTCGCTTCTCGCGCCCCCTACAACTCATCACTTCTACGAGTTTCTCATCCCGAGCGGACGTACTCTCCCTGTCGTTCCGTCGTAGAAAGTGTTTCATTACATCTAAGAGCCTCTTTGTCTAATATTACTTAACTTTAAATTCATTGTTAATTTGTTGTTGTTGCTTACCTATGTTAATCGTAATAAATATTTGTTCGTTATGAATTAAGGTTTTATTTCTCTCTCTTCAGTATTATCGACGTTAATTTTACTGTCGGCATCCCACCGCATTTAGGCATACCGCCCCCTAATTTTCAACTGTATTATTATGTGATGACCGTTGTCCGTGTGCGTGTTTATGCCTAGACCTACCACCATATAGCACTATTACTCATTTAATCGAAATACTGCAATTGGTCGAGCAGGTTTGTGAGTCATGGACACTTATTTGTTTCGGTTTATCGTTGGTACGAGTATTTGACAACGAATGCTATATATCAAACATACTAAACCTGAGGGCCGCATGTGGCCCACTAGACTTTTCCGAGGGGCCGGTCTGGTTACATTCAATTTTTTAAGAACAATGCATTAAAAATTTAGTGAGAAATTCTATCAAATGTATGAATTTTGGAAGCAATGTCGTGCTGGAATGAATTGCGAGATAACTTTTTCACTTTTTGTAATTGTAATGGGTATTGATAACAAATAACAGTGACGTACAGACCAATTTATGGATGAAACTATTAACTAACCCGCATGTATTTCAAGCGAAACATATCTAAAGATTATACGTTGTTTCAAGATGTAATTTGTTATGATAATGTTTTATTTAAAAAATACAATTTTGCTCCACTCTATGCAACTAAACAGAAGTTTTTCAATTGCTCTTTTTCTTCAGGATCTCTTTCAAGACGTGATAAATTGCATTTCTTAAAAAAGTCTTTGTAACAAAAGCAAAATATTTTGTCAGTGATAATGTCACAAGATACAAAGGTAATAAATCATCCTATAAAGTTTGATCCATTATATATATTGATAAATATATGAAATTATTAGGAATAAACTAATGGATTGATATGGAAATTGTTAGGAATAAACATATGAATTGATAAGGAAATTGTTAGAACGTTGCCGAGTGTTGAAATGCTTCCGATGAACTCTTTGATAAATTTAATTATTTATTCAAATATTTGTTTCAGTAAAATCAAAAAGTATTTGAAAAAATTTGAAACAAAAATTCCCAAGCAAGTAAGAACTATTTTTAAACAAATAATACTGATTTCAATTTACAATTGAGTAAACACTCTTCGCTACCTACTTGTACTTCATAAATTAATTAGGTAAGGTTTTGTCAAAAGAAAAATTCCTATTATCAAAGTACATGGCAGCTTTGTTTTTACGACAGTAGAATGCAAACAAGGGGCTTGGGATCAATGATGAAAGGAAATCAAAATTACCAGATAACTGGGTATAAAGTGTATAAAACCTATTTTTTTAGTTTAGTTTCGTAGAGTTTAATACAGTTTGAAAATAAAATTCAAAATTATGAGCTTTAATCTTTTGACCAATTTTCTGTATTTTAAAAATATCCTTAATTCAGTCTTTCTCAAACTGCAGGGCGTGACGACTCAACGAGGGAGGCGAGAATATATTAAAAAGTCAAAAACAAACGATTATTTAAAAGAAATATTTAATTTACTGAAAGTAAATAAGCAAAACATATTCTGAGAAAATAAAAAAACAAAATGCACATTTACAGTGATATATTACACTTATAGATGTATTAGTGCTATACAATGTATTTTATAATTAATTTAACAATACTAAGTTAAAAACGAGTTTAATAATTACCAGTGACCCCATGGGAATATCATATATAAAATTATATACAAAAATTAACACTTTTCTTGATAATTTGCATGGTTTATAATTTATCCCCTAACTTCCGATTAAGGTATTCGACTACGTTCGGAACCGTGATTTTCAAAAGCACATACATGGATAATTTTCATGATATTTAATGTCACTTAGATTAGAATATATGAATAAAATTCTTTTAAGGACATTAAAAAAATTATTTAAATACAATATTTTGGCAAAAAATGAACTTAAAATAATCTTTTTTCCAAATGTTCTCCTTCTGTGAAAAATGCTTCTATTAGAATAATATTTTGCCTGTATATAGGTTAGACCCCTGTTTAGAGGCTCAACTAGAATTTTTGAAATATATAACTTAGAAGTGGGTTTATTCATATTTTATGACAACAGAAGGGAGCAATTTTAAGAATAAAACACGAATATTTATTTGAATTGGTGGTAACTCTGAAAATAATGTTAATTTTTCAAAAATTCTAGTTGAGCTTCTGTAGAGTGGTCTGAGCTATATACAAGCAAAATATTATTATAATAGAACCATTTTTCACAAAAGGAGAACATTTGGAAAAAAGATTATTCGAAGTTTATTTTTTGCCAAAATATTATATTTAAATAATTTTTTTTTTGTCAAAATGTCCTTAAAACAATTTTACGCATGTATTCTAATCTGAGTGACACTAAATAGCATGAAAGTTATTCATTTATGCGCTTTTTTTAAAATCACGGTTCAGAACATAGTTGGATACCTTAAAAGTTACGCTATTCTCTTCCCAATGTCCAAGCACAAAAATATCCTTAAATAAATAAATTATTCGCAAACATTGTTAAGATCCTTTTATTGCATTCCAAAGCCTTCGGGTTAATTCTATGGATATTAGTGCCAAGAAAAGATCGTACTTCGGAAAAGCGTATATATACGTCTTGGGAAATTAACGCTTTTACTGAGCGAGAGACGTTTATATACACCGGGGTGGCACTTAAGTGGTTAAGGTCGTAACGCAGTTTTAGAGTTGAAGTATAACATTATTGAATTCGATACACATTCTTAGTGTATGAAGGGTGCGCAGTGAAAATCATGATTGAAAATTGGGTCGCGAATATTGAAACTTTGAGAAGCACTGCCTTAATCGTATAGCTTCCCCCACTCCCATTAATCTTCATGTTGTGGCCCACGTGAAATAGGTGTCATATGTATGCGGCACGACCAAAAAAAAGTCGAATACCTCTATTGTCTACTTTTAAGGGTCACAGATAAGGCCTACTTTTGTATAGGGACCCATGGCCACAAGTTGTCTTAAGAACGTCCTTGCACTCGAAAAAAAGCATCTTTATACCTTGCTATGAATAAGCAAAAGTTAGATTATATTTTCAACTGTAATTTGAACATGGACTCACCCGTCTGATAAATAATCGTGGGCAAACCTCGAATTTGGCTCGGAGTGTCTGTTCAGTCTGTAGATGTGTTGATGCTGCAGACTGGTCTGCTGTGGATCGTGATGATTTTGAAGATGAGGATGCTGTTGATAAAGAGAAGATGAACGCTGGTGGCCGGGCTTTGATTCGTAGGCTTGCAGGCACATGCTTTGCACGACTAAATGGCGCTGATCGATGTCGAACGATTCTGAAAAATAATGTACTTTTAAAGCAACATCACTAAATAAATCTATTCCTGAAATATTTCATTTCATTTTATTAATATAATTCTAATTATTAACACAATAACAATAGTTTTGGAACATGTGACATTAGAACGCATTTTACGAGTATAATTTCGTTCATTTATGTTTTATGAAGACATTGTTAGACGCTCTGGATTCTGAACATTAGTGACATCGTTAAAAAGGCTTTGGTGACTGGTTTTTGATTTGATGATATTCAAATGCAAATTTTAAAAAAAAAAATTAAAGATGTAAAAAATTTTAATGTCAAAGTATAAGTATTTAAAAAATTCTAAGATGTCATTAGCATTTTACCAACAAGGAGAGGGCACGGCAAAGGTAATTCATTTGAGATCGAGATTTGGTGTAATAGTAGTACTCCTTTAAGGTGTTCCCCCCTCAATGTAATTCCACCGAATGGCCAGTCAATTCGGAGAAATTAGCCTTCGAAATTTATGCTTAGCTTTTATGCAATTAAATTTTAAACTTCCGCAACGAGTTCGTAGCTCGATTGGAAAATCGTCTGCTTACTATGCGCGAGGTCAGGTTTCGATTCCACGCGATCAAATTTTTTTTCAATTCATTTAATCATTTTTTAAATTAAATAAATTTATTTATGCAAGGTTTATTAAATATTAAATGATATTTCATGTAATTATTTTGTATTTTATAACGTTAAAAATTAAGTAAATTTATAACTTAAATTAATTATTAGTAAAATTATTTAAAATCATTATTAATTAAAAATAGTTAAATTATTATTAATTAAAAATACTTAAAAATTATTAATAAAAGTTATTAATAATTAGACTTAGTAAATTATTTTTTATTTATTAAAAGTATTAATTAATTACTATTTATTATAATTAATTAATTATTATTAAGCATTATTATTAATAAAGAAATATTTTTAATTTATTATTAAAAGTACTAATTTATTATTAAAATTATGACTTATTATTGGAATTATTATTAATTAAATAAACTTTTTGAAAATAAATAAATTTATTTGAAAAGAACTTATTATAAGTATTATACGATTTACCGATCAGGCTGCCAACTCGTCACCCGAAATTAAAATGTATTTGTATAAAAGATAAGCATGAATTTCGAAAGCTAATTTCTCCGAATTGACTGGCCATTCGGCGGAATTACATTGAGGGATGAACACCCTAAAGGAGTACTACTATTACACCAAGTCTCGATCCCAAACGAATTTCCTTAGTCATGCCCTCCCGTTGTAAGAAACTACTATCATAACACATTTTTGTCTTTCTTTTTTAAAGTAAGTAAAACAGAAAGAGGACACATCCAAAACACATGAAATTTGATAATAAAAATTACTTTCTATTTGGTTTAATTATTTTTCCAAACACACAGATTGGAAATTCCCTATTTTTTATACTAAATTGAGATTTTAATCATGATCTAATAATAAAAATGACGTATAAGTATGCCTCTCTTGCTACTGTTTGTTGTAAAGCTTGGACCCTTTGGCAGCTTTTTTTTAATTTAACTTGCCCCACATACTTAAGGGCTTAGCAATGCTTTGTGAGTATGCGGCACTTTCCTTTTGATACTAATAGACTATTCCAAACAGCCAAGCTAACTACAGTTAAATGACTCCGAAAGCATATTACTATAAATGATGATAAGTAAGAATAATATACAACAAGTTATATAAAAAAATTAAGTCAATTCCTACTTAGATCAACAAAGAAAAATTTTATTTTAGCTACTTTTGATTAAATATATATATAGTTACAATTAATAGAAATATTTATATACACATGACAAAATCACAACATTATAAATGGTGATTAATTTGTATTCATTATCATTAAAGTATCGTATTGTCACCCAAAACAATCGTGTATATAAATTTCAGTTCAACTGAATACTTTAACACGTGAGAAAAAAATATTTTCAAGTTTTGACACAAGTCGCCAAAAATGATGCCAACGTGGTTGTGTTTGTAATTCTTTAAATAATTAGTTTAAATCAATTAATTTTTATTCTTTTGTCATTGAAAATAATCCTGTATGTAAAATTTCAGCTCAATTGAGCGCTTTAAAATGTATTTTATTAACGATTGAAAATTCCACCAAGATAAAAAAATATATAAATAAATAAATTTATAGAGATTGTGAGCTAATAGTAGGAATTGAAAAACGATGCATAATATTAGTTATTTTCACAAACAACGAAAGCGTTAACACAGATATCGAAACAGACGTAAAAAAAAGTCGAAACAGAATTTATTTAAATTATCAATTACACATATTTTTTGTCTAGAATATGACAATCGACAAAAAATATTTTTTTCAATTATTTAATTTTATTTCTAGAATTATTACATTGATCTCTTTTGCCTAAACTGTAAAATGTAAAGCGCCAATGTTCTCTAACATGTATGCATCAAAAGTATCTATTTAATTTTAATAAATATTAGGTAATAAATTTACGTAAAATCGATTATCAAGTTAGTTAAACAGTTATTTGTACACTAACGTAATTTTAAAGCCCAGTTTGATTTTAATTGCGAATAAACTGAACATATATTTTAAAATTAAATCCATATAAAATTTAGCTCTTAAAAATTCTCTCAATTGAATATTTTTTTAAAAAATCTATATTTAGCTTCATGTTTGTTGTTGTTCCTCAATCAACAACCTTTGTAAAATTCAATATACAAAATAAAAAGGAGCCTAAATCATTTTAAAGCATATAAAACGGAAATTTATTGCTTAATGTAACCGAAACCGTTGCGTAGCAGTTTCACCGGTAATATTATTTTTGTTAATTTTAAGGTTAAATTTATCAATAATTTAATCAATAATTCCATTCATCAGAATCCGTACAGCCGTAATAAATATTAAATAAAAGCAAAAATTTAACTTTGTTTCTTCAAGAAAATATGTTTCATGTTTTCTCTCTGTGTGTATATATTTCATCCATATACATATATATGTATATATATATATATATACACTCTGTCGCAAAAAAATATATGCACCCAGAAGAAATCAAGCTACAATCACGAAACTCGGCAAGAATGTAGTCTGGTAAGAGATATGCAAATGATTAAAATTTCGAAGCCAATGAGACAAGGCTAAGTGTGCTATGCGCATATTAGTTGCGCAACTGGGAGAGTTTAAAAGCATGAGTACGAGCGCCGTACGGCTATCCAAACGAATCTGATGACTTTGATAGACGATATTGAGACTTAGGATGCCTTTAAGACGTAACCGGCGGCAGTACGAGCAGCTGACGGACTTTGATAGGGGCCGTATAATAGGCCTCAGAGAAGCAGGTTGGTCGAATAGACGTATCGGCCGCCACCTCGGTCGGAGGGATATGGTAGTTGCTCGGTGTTGGCAACAGTGGATCACAGAAGGTAGAGTGTACCGTCGCGGAGGGTCAGGACGTCCCAGGAACACAAATGATCGCGAGGATCGTGCAATCAGAAGAGTGGCCACTTCGGCACCAACAACGTCGCTAGCATCGATTCAACGCCACTTACCTCCTTCCAGACATCCAGTGCCATCAAGAGAAACCATAAGGAGACGACTGACCGAAAGTTGGCTTGAGGTCCGACGTCCGCTAAGACGCTTACCACTGACCCCACATCATAGGCAGTGTCGACTGGATTTTTGCCGACCTCGGGCAAGTGTGACAGACTGGAGACGTGTCATCTTCAGTGATGAATCCCGATTCAGTCTCAGTGATGATGACCACCGCACACGTGTCTGGAGGCGCACCGGCCAGCGGTCCGATCCGGCATTTATTGTCGAGCGGCATACAGCAATTTCACAAGGTGTGACAGTGTGGGGAGCAATTTCTTGGGACACACGATCATCTTTAGTGGTCCTTCAAATACAGCTCGCAGATACGTGGACGATATTTTAACGCCGATTGTTCTACCCATGCTATCAAGTCGCCCAGGTGCCATTTATCAACAGTATAATGCTCGTCCACATACTGCGCGACTCTCCCAACAATGTCTTCAAGGATATGACGTCCTACCATGGCCTGCCAGGTCACCAGATCTTTCGCCAATAGAGCATGTCTGGACGCGC
Source organism: Trichonephila clavipes (assembly GCA_019973935.1). Classification (NCBI taxonomy): domain Eukaryota; kingdom Metazoa; phylum Arthropoda; class Arachnida; order Araneae; family Nephilidae; genus Trichonephila; species Trichonephila clavipes. The sequence goes on along the minus strand of BMAU01011056.1, from coordinate 3,503,208 downwards.
TGGGAAGGCAACTGCAGCCGTCCCGAGATACAGGAGAATTAACTGCGCAGATGCAAAGACTATGGCAGGATCTTCCACAGGGGGTCATAAGTGATCTAATTGAATCGATGCCACGCCGAATTTCGGCTTGTATAGCTGCCAGAGGTGGCTTTACTACTTACTGATTTTTAACCTTTTTGCAAACTGTAACCGCTTAATAAAATGATATTTTGTTCTGAATTTTTAATCATTTGTTTATTTTCATATACACTACATGCATACCAAACAAATTTCGTGAATGTAGCTCAATTTCTTCTGGGTGCATATATTTTTTGCGACAGAGTGTATATATATATATATATATATATATATATATATATATATATATATATATATATATATATACATATATATTAATTATATATATAAATACATATATATATATATATATATAAATACATATATATATATATATATATATATATATATATATATTTATATATATATATGTATATATATATGTATTTATATATATATGTATATATATGTATATATATATATATGTATATATATATATATATATATATATATATATATATATATATATATATATTGTTGATATTTCAATATTATTGCTTTCCTATTAAACTGTGTAAGATGCGAATATTTAATAAATTCCATTCACACTTAGGTTTTGTATATTAATCTTACTAAAAAGAATAAATCTAATTATTTCAAAGTTTCTTTATATATTTTTTAAAATCAAGAAACATATGTTTAATAATTTATTTACTTAATTAATAATTAATTTTAATTAATTCTTCCTATTAAACATCTTAATTTTCTTTTTGAAAAATATTTGCATTAATTTTTTAAAAGATAATTTTTTTTGGAAAAAATATGATTCGTGGTAAAATAAAAAATAATAATAAAACTGAAACGATATTTTCTTAACCTGCAGTATAATTATTTAAAATCCCACGCATGTGTGTTGTGTTAGGGTCTATTTTTAGTGCAATTAAAAGATATGTTACCTTAATGTATGAAATATGTTTACCCAGTTTTGCAAATAGTAAAGAGAGTGAGAGAGGAAACTCTCTCTATCCATTATTCATTTAATAAATATATTTCTTAGAATTCATTATTTTATTTTATAGATTCTATTTATAATTGGGAGCACAGTTATAATGAAAAAATATGTTTCAAAAGTTAAGAAAAAAATGTCTTGTTAAAAATACACGATAATGATTTATTCCTCAAACAGATTCTACAGCATCTAACATAAATTGTACATTTTAATACTATAAGAAATTAAGAAAAAAATAATTTTGTCTTCTGTTTGAAATAATAAGAACCGTTCAAAAATAAAAGAATTTTACAGCAAAATAATCGAGAAACATATTTTTTCTCGTGGTAAATTGTTTAACTTCCATTATTCCTGACAAAGATCTACTAAAGGTTTTATTTGTAATTCTGTGTTTGCAAAGTAATTCATTTCTGAAGGAGAATTTTTTTTATCTTTGTGTGTGTATCTCTAAAAATCTATTTATTTTAAAAATTTTGAATCCACCAATGTAGCTCTTGAAATAAGTTACTAATTTTTCGTGAAATAGTTTAAATATAATTCAAAAAACTTCAATAGAAAAGAAATTATCAACAAGACTTTCAAGGGAATATTAGTGTTTACTTTAAAATGAAAAGAAAATTTAAAGACACACGCAAATTGCTTTACTTTTATTCTTAAAAATCAAATATTAGAGAAAGAGGGAATGCATTGATTTTAATTTGAACTGTAGAATATAGTCAAAACTTTAACCGTTTTTTCAATATTTTTGCGTAAAAGTCATTCACTTTGATACTGTTTGCATGATGAGGGTCTAAATCAGTCCTTCCCTACTTTTTTACTTTTCCTTTTTTTTTGTGGTACACTTTAATTGTTTCAAAGTTTGACTGCATACTAAAAATAAAGTAAGTTTTAAAAAATTAACTCAGTTATAATAAACTATGTAAAAAATAGTTTATGATAATTATTTTCAATTTTAAATAAAATAATATGGATAACAAAGCAACAAAATGGATATTGATTAATTAATTATAAGAATACATTTAAAGCGAAATTTGAGCCAGATGTTTTTTGATAATTTTGTTTATATTTGATCTTAAAAATGATAATGCCCCTCTCATTTGGCCATCTAAATTTTTTAAAAAAAGTGGTGTTTTAGTTCTTTTTTCACTTTCATATTAATAATGCTGAAAATCTGAATTCACCCTAATAAATTGTAGAAAATTGTAAGGACATTCATTAAGCTTTTTTTGGCTATTATGAGATAATTTCGTCTAATTTTTAGCCAAAATCAACTAATTGATTCTTCCGAATGTTTTGTAACTAAATATCAATTATTAGAGAGGGAAATTATATATAGTTCTGCCTCTTCATTCAAGGTTAATTCATATACAGATACAGTCGAACCTCTGTATAATGAAGTCGCTAAATCCCGAAAAAAGTTCGCTATATGGAAAATTCGTTATATAGAAGTTCATCTTTCAATATATTTTATAAACAACATAAAACACACACACAAAATTTTAAATTCATAAACACTATATCTTAAAATAAGTAATTATTCACATTTTTTTAAAATCAATATATGTTTATTTTATATATTTTACCCATCAAAAAAAAGAAAGAAAAACTGCAAGGAAAACGTGAAAAATGAATGTCGAATATGCTGTATTTTCAATATTAAGAAAATAATTTTATATTAAAATTAGTGAATTTTAAGGACATTTTTTATAATTGAAAGCATACAAATAATATTAAACATACATTATTTTATAACTAGAACACTGGGGCATTAGACAACTCCACACTGGGCGAAAGGGGATATCGAAAGTGTTTCTAGTGAACTGGACAATGGGGGTTACAGGTTGCACTTCTTGGATGAAACGTCCAGAACTGTATTGCTCTCGGCGAGTTAAAATCTAATGAAACCAGTTCAAGATTTATGAGCATCATAAAATGTGTTAAAGATAGAATAAATTGAAATGTTCAGGGGGATTGAATCACAAAAAGAAAAAGCTCGTTATATAGAAAAATTCACAATATAGAGGTTCTACTGTATATCCTTTATCGCAAATGGATTACTCCAACTTTTTACATCTTAACTTGGGAAGTAATGAATAATTCATTCATCTAATGTTGTCAAATGGTCAATAACAATTTTATGAAAAGTTTATTTCTATAAAACGACCGAATGATTCGGTTCCATATTTTTTATTTATTCCCTTAGAGTGTAATTAATAGTTTTAAAAAAAAAAATTAGTGGGTCATAAAAGTGACGCGTCACAGTGGTTGAGGATCACTGGAATCTATATAGTTGTTAATCTTCTGTACAATCAAGAAAATCTGATTTTCAACCATGAGCTTGTTTGGGTGTATTAAATGTGGCAATCTGAAACATATTTTACTGCCATCAAAGCTCTTGTTTCTCCGCTACGAGGTCATGACCTTGAGCAAAACTGCAGGGGTGAGAAGTGGATTCTAATCTACAGACGAGAACGTATCCTCGTTTTTGTCTCGCTTTAGAAAGATTTCAAAATAATTGCACATGGGTGCACAAGTTATATCAATATACTTTAATTGTTGAACTTAACTAAAATATAGTTCACTTCGTTTATTTTGATTGCATTAAAATTTCTCCGAAAACATCAGTAACGAGAAAAGTAAATTTGCCTTGGGAATGTAATTATTACTATACAAATAAGTTCTTAAGACCTTTTTTATTAGTAAATTCATCTACGATAAATAATTCATAACACAAATGATCATTGAATAAGTTACTGTTGCTTAGATTTTGGCTGAAATTATGCATGTGTGTACAGAGAGAGGCATACACAATGAGAATGTTGATATTTAAATCGAAAACAACATTTTTCTTAATGAAAAAGATGAAGAAAAATTCTTATACCACATTAAGAAACAGACTTGCAGTATTTACACCAAATACTAAATAAAACCTCTATGAAAACATTTATAATTTTATAAATCAATCAATTTCTATGTAATTATAATTCGAAAGAAATGATTCGTATGGTCAAAATTAGATTCATAACTGAATAAACGTGATTTCCATAATTTGGAACAGCAGAAGGGAATGTCCCAATCTCAAGGAAAGCATTAATGTGGAGGAAAAATGTCGACTTTAGATCAGGGGTACTCAAACTTTTTTCGGCTGGGCCGCATACATATGCCAGCTATTTTACGAGGGCCGTGTACATACGTTAGTTATTTCACTCGAACTGCAACATGAGGGAGGGGGTGGGGAGAAATGCTTTAAGACTGCGGTAACAATGAAAATTTAAAATGTGGAAAATTGATCAAAATATTACAACTCCTGTCTTGTTTTTTAACTTATTTTTTTAGTTTTGCCTCTAACACTAAATTAGAAGCATTTAAGAAACTTCTTCGCAATTTCTGCATCAGTAAATGGTTTCATATGATTACCAATAATATAACAAACTCAATATGATAGGTCTATGTTACTTCTGTGATATTACCACCGACAAAACACTTGGTTGCACTTGTAAAGATTATTCAAGAAAGCTTACTTATCACCACTTGATAGAGATCTTTGAGGAAAAGTGTCATTGAATGATTCCTGTTTTTCAGTATTTTTTAAATATAGCACTTTCGAGACAAATAAAAACAACTTCTGATCCATATTTGGTTTTCACTACAAAATAGTCAACTTTTCAATCGTCTTGAAACGATATATTTCATTCGAATATTTTTCGCTTGCAAGATATGAAAGGCAGTTCAAAATTATTTTAGCCCATAAAATTGTGGCTACTCCACTGTTGTCTGTTATCACTAACGGTAACCGTTCCAAATAGAAAAATAATATCAATTCGTACCCGTACGACACCGATAGCAAAAATCAAAATTGGTATATTTGATATCTTGACAAAGAATTCCCCACTAAATTTTTAATACAATTTTCTTAAATAAGTAAATTTCTCAGAGCAATGGACCATGACCGGGCCACTTAAAAAGGCCCGGTGAGCCGCAGGTTTAGTATCACTGCTTTAGATAGATTAATTTTCTTTTAAATCAAACGTTTATTAATATTTTTCTCAAAATAATTGTAAAAAGCAAACTGTGCTATGATGAGAAATATAAAATTTGACAATTTTTTGAAATAATTTATCTATATAAATTTTCTAATCTGCAATACGTGATGCCAATTAACATTAACAACTTTATTTCAGTTAGCCAAAAAATTACGCTTTATCTTTTATGTAGTGGTGTTACATTTTAAGTACCCAGTGTGTGTATGGGAGATTCTCTCTTTTTAAATTTATACTTTTTAAATAATTTCTACCTATTAAATCATCTCCAAACATTTACTAAATTTTAGATATTTCATAACTAGTCTCTATTAGTCTAATACGAATTACTTAAATGTAGTGAGTATTTTATGCAAAAATATCAGCATCATGCAGAAAAGGGATAGAACAAAAAATTGACAGAATAGTACTAAAACAAAAATAAGTAGTCTTTGAAGAATTAATAATATTTTCATTGGAATCAGTGATATCTGTCACAAAATATTTTTTTTCTTAAAGAACATTAAAAAAAAGGTGTCAGACTTCTAACTCAAAATTTCAAGTTATACCCTATTATTAATTAGAGTACACAAAATTATGTGAATCAAAACAAATATTTTAAAATTTGTGTTACAAATTTTGTTTTAGCTATTAATTATTTTAATGTGTTACTTAAAGTAATAATAAGTTTAGTTGTTTTTCATTTCGTTCATGTTGAAGTAATTGTTTTCTCAGTACTTTCTTCAATACTTTGCTTAAAAAGTACAAATTTGGGAATTAAATAAATATATAGCAATTGTGTGTCTCTTCAATACATTTTTCCTATTTCAATGATTTGTAATATAATTAAAAGAGTTGCTTTTTTTAAAATGATTTTAAAAATATTCATAATTTTGGAGAATAATTTAAACTTTATTTGAATTTCTCCTTCCATCCTAAAAATAAATTTACTTTTTCTTTTCTTTCCTTTTTTTTACATTCGATTTAATCAATCTTTCGTTACTCAACTGCTTATATTGAACATTTTCATACTTCTATTTAATGCTTTTTACGAACATTCAAATTCAGATTTCAGGCCTTGTGTTTTTTAAAAAATATCAGCTTCAGCAAAAAGGAAAATATTTTAGTAATTATATGCTACGTTCGCAAAGTAAATTTTTGATCTCAATGTTACAAATGACTTTCTAAATTTATTATTCTTTTTATTTCTCGGAAATCTTAATTGCTTATATTGAACATTTTCATACTTTTATTTAATGCTTTTTACGAACATTCAAACTCATATTTCAGGCCTTGTGTTATTTTTGAAAAATATCAGCTTCAGAAAAAAGGAAAATATTTTTGTAATTATATATATATATATATATATATATATATATATATATATATATATATATGCTACATTCACAAAGTAAATATATCTTTGATCTGAATGTTACAAATGACTTTCTAAATTTAGCATTGTTCCCATTTCACGGAAATCTGAACATATATATTTTTTTTAATTTTAAGTAAAGAAATACTTTTCTCGAAACCGGATTATATGTTTATACAGAGAAAACTCTTTCAAATGTTCCATTTTCATGGAAAAATACCTCGCGTTTTTTATTTCTATTGAAACGAAAGCATGCTAGGTGATATTCGAACACATACCATCACATTGTCTCTAAGGAGAAGTCAACAAGAACATTCTGTAGAAAGAGAAATACTAGAGTAAAAAAAAAATTGAAAAGAAATGATTAACATTGTAAACATAATCGAAATCATTTTATTTTTCGATTTCAGAATAAAATTGCGACCCAATTAGATTGAAATTAAAGTGTGGGTGGGTAAAAAAAAAGGAAAATTAATTTAAAATTATCTTTCCAAAAATACTTTAATTCATCTCTTCCGTGATTTTTAAGGAATATGATTACAAAACCACTTAAACTTGTTGCATATAAATAATTTAATTTCATACTTCGATGAAAGCTTTTATTAACATAATTCAGATAAAAATCAAAAAATTAATTTAAACAGTAAGTAAACTTCTACAGCACAGTATTTCTATTCGTAGATTTATTTCCCCTTTATCGGCTTTTTTTCCCAAAATTAATTTAAATTTAAAAATTTTTAAGGTTGTGAATGCTTTTTGAATTACAGGATTTAAAAAATGTACCATCTAACGTTAAATCAGCTTTTGAGATTTAAAAAAAAATACTCTACTTAAAATTTTCCAAAGCTTTTTTCCGTCAAACAAAGCCTTTTTCTACTTTCTAAAAACTTAGGAAAATAGAAAAAATTATAATATGAAAATTATGAATTATATATATTAAACACAATCACGAAGAAAAAATAAATTTATAGCATGCCAAAATATTTATACACGACCTAAGAAAAGTTCGATGAATAGTACTGTAACATTAACGTAAATGAAATATTAATGAAAGTTACCTCACTGTTCTTTGAAATAGTCACCTCCCATAACTATGCACCACTAAGATCTGCTATACATGTCTTGGAAACTTTGCAAGAAGTCTTCACTTGGGAAGGTGATCAAAATCATCGTTACGTTTCGTTGGATGTCAGGAATATCGTCAAATATATCTTTCCTTTCAAAGCGAATTTGAATAGTGAGAATTGGACTAAGTCTAAAGGATTGAGATCTGGCGAGTATGGATGATGTTCAGTTTGCTAGGAATTCTTTGACGATAGTGGCTGTGTGAGGTCAAGCATTAGCATGAACAAAAAACCATGAACCTTATTGAGAGTACCCTGCGTAGACGTTTCATGAAACGTGTCAAAACTTCAATGTACCTTGTAGCATTCATCGTCGTTCCCTCAGATAAGAATTTTTTGTGGATAATGCCTTGACTATCAAAAAAGGTTACACCTACTTTCTTAATATTTTCGTCACTGACGATGGTCACCGGTCTTCAGCTACGGGGGGCGTCAGAAACGAGGCTTTTCCAGCATACTCGAAAACGAGCGAACTACTTGTACACAGATTTCATGAAAAGCGCTTAATCTTCATAAACACGTACCAAAACCACATAAGTTATTTTCAGTGCCTTGCCAGGCTTAAAATTAAACTTTAAATTGATCTTTTGTTCGTTCATTTTCCTGTTCTCAGTTAAGAACCAACGCTCTAAGCAAGCACTGTGTAAAACATGTCTTACACGGAACACAAACGACACTCTACTAGACAACGGTGGAGGCACCTGCATATGCCAATGGTGGCAGAGGATCAACACCTGCCGCTACGCATGTGCAGCCTTTTTGTTTCGTCAATGCAGCCAGATCGGCAGTTCTGACTTCATTCATTGAACCTTATTGTTAGAGGTTGTATTTATATCTTACATATATGCCACGATAGTTCTCATATTCAAATATTTCTCTCAAATTATTGTAAAAGTTAACTCTCCCGACAATAAAGCGGAATTTAAAAGGCCATGTACTCTTTTTCTTTTAATTACAATTATCATTCCAATCAGTTTGCGATGGCAAGAAAAGAAAAACAATGTGAATCTTTTCATTCTAGGAACTGTAGTACTTGGATCTCCTAACAGTGTCCCAAACTATACCCAAAATTAATAATAAGAATAAGACAATAACTCAAACCACAAATTGTTGAGATCCTTTTCTTTTGAATTATGCAAACCATTTACTTTCATAATTCAAAACATTGTCACACAAATTAGTTAAATATGTTATTCCATTAAAAACATAATATAGCTTCCATTGAACTTTTGACATTGATAATAGCTGTTACTAAACTTGATGAAAATTATGAATAAGGATCCATTCATTTCTGCGATTGTATGTACTGAATTTTTCTGGACATCTCCAATTGTAATAGTTTACTTTAAGCTGAAATGAAAGAGCGCTATAGAGAATTACGTGAAATGTACAGAAATTATGACCGCACACATATTTTTATCTTAAAAGTACCGCTATAAATGTTTGTCATTTTATAATAAAAACAAGAAGCAGGAAAAACCATGTATAAACATCTAAAATAGAAAACATATTAAACAAGAAAATATTTTTGATAAAAGAAACATAATTTTGCAAAAATAATTTTTGTAATAAATGGGGCAATTTCATTTACTTAATACTAGTACAATATATCATCTACCAGTACCTTATGGTAAGATAAACTCATAGATTTTTCAGTAAGCATGCAAAGTAACAATTATTATATTATTATCAATTACATAAAGATCTAAATGAGCCTATGCATCTCACATCCAGAATTATCCTGTTAAACGTATGCTTACCCACAAAGTGATGTAGCCCAGCCTCTGTAAATAACTGTTGATAATCATGTGCAGCCACATTGTAACTTGAGGGATCCCGAAACTAAAAGAAAACATGAGTTTAACACCATCACCCAGGTTGTAAGAATTTCGTCTGGCATAAACGTAAGGAAGTGCCAAAAAGCAAACTTAAAAACCGACTTACTATTGATTCGAATTACTTTCACCGAAAACTAAGCCCTTTTTGTGAAAGATCAATTATGTTTTGTTAATAACAAATCTTATATTTATAAGTTTTAGGCCCATTTTTAATGACTCAAATATCTTAATTTATCGTTACTTGGTTTTTTTTTCTCTTTTCAAAGATGTTCATGAAACAAAAGCTACATGGTCTAACATCAGTTTGTGTGTTATTTTCATCAAGATATTTACACAAAAACAGCTAAATATATTTATCTTTTAAGTTTGAATTTTCCATATTGACTAAAGTAGATAAAATAATATCAGCAAAAGAATTTTTGAATGAAAAAAAATATTTTTGTGCGTATAATATACCTGTTTAAAGTTTTTAAGATGGAAAAAAAAATATTTTGAATTTTATCCTTTATAAGAAAGAACATTTAATAGCTTCTGTGTATTTGATTTAAATTTTTTAAAGAGAACTACTAGAGCTCCTTAAAAAATAAATACACTTACATTTAAAAAAAATCAGTTGTAATTTTCCCGGGAAAGGAAACGAGCATAGCTGATCCACTAAATAAATAAAGTTAACTATTACCTAGTTCAGAGAAAAAGAAACCAATAAATTCAGAAGTAAAACCATGAGCAATGCCCTTCCTTTAAAAATAGGACTTTTTTTCATTGCATTACATCATTAGCATGTTTGTGTCTTTACAGTATACCATATTCATGCAATGTTAAGATACAACAATATTTGGCAAATAATTTTTATTTTATTCGTGTTATAGAGCTTTGAATTTTCAGCATAAACACAACAGTTTTACTTATACGTCTAACACAGAGAACTAACATTGCCAAAGGCAGCCAAATTTCAATGTAAATAATTTGGTAGAATTTAAAGAGATTTAAAAATTGTCATCATATATAACATCAAAAATGTTTCCAAGGACCAAAGAAATTTAATGAGAAATTAATTTTTATAATACAAAATGCAAATGAACATTAACATAGAAGGGTAATAAAAATATGTTGTCTTTTAAAGAACTACAACTTATTATTATTATTTTATTTCGAGCATGTTTCTTTATACGGCATTAACATGTTCCCTGATTTGCATGTCATATAGAAATATTTTTTATAAGGTTTGACTTTTCACAATATTATTATAAAACCTATACAAAGGAAATCAATGCATCATGAATATTTATAAAACATTTAAACTATACAGAAAAACTGATTATTTACATTAACCTGGGTGAAACTGAAACTCATTTTTCGCATTTGTTCAGAATTTGTTTAATCGGGATCCCTTTAATGTATACAGCGAAGAATTAACATTAAGAAAAAAATTCACTATTTTTCATTGTTTGCTTTTTGGCACCTTGCATCCGTGTTTTTACCTTTTGAGGAAAAGGCACATCATACGTGTGTTCTGCTCTGTGAGTTCCACTAGGTCTCTGAAGACTGTTAGTCTGCCCAGACGAGGATTCACTGTCTGCAGAGTACATCGAAATTCTTGTTGTGGCATACGGGGAAGGATAGTACAATGTCTCCCTTGGTGTTTCGTACACTTTTTTCCCGACGGATGCCATTGAAATATTATCTCCTTTTTGCTCAGTTCTGTTATCTAGATTGTAAATAAAATCTTGTGATCAGTCAAAATAAATGGGCGTACATTGCAATTTACTGTATTACAAATTCGTAGCTATTCATACCACATTTATATCCTTTAAGGTATTCGAATACGTTCGGAACCGTGATTTTGAAAAAGCGCATAAATGGATAATTTCCATGATATTTAGTGTCACTTAGACTAGAATACATGCATAAAATTGTTTTAAGGACATCTTGACAAAATAAAATATTTAAATATAATATTTTGGCAAAAAATTAACTTAGAATAATCTTTTTTTCCAAATATTCTACTTTTGTGAAAAATGGTTCTATTATAATAATATTTTGCCTGTTTGTAGCTCAGACCTCTCTAAAGAGGCTGAACAAGAAGTTTTGAAACATTCGCATTATTTTCAGAGTTACCACCCATTGAAATAATTACTCGCGTTTTTTTCTTAAAAATGCTCCCCTCTGTTGTCATAAAATATGAATAAACCCACTTCTAAGTTATATATATCAAAAGTTCTAGTTGAGCCTTTGAACAGAGGTCTGAGCTATATGCAGGCAAAATATTATTCTAATAGAAGCATTTTTCACAAAAGGAGAACATTTGGAGAAAAGATCATTCTAAGTTAATTTTTTTGCCAAAATATTGTATTTAAATAAATATTTTTTTTGTCAAAATGTCCTTAAAACAATTTATACATATATTCTAATCTAAGTGATACTAAATATCATGAAAATTATCCATTTATGCGCTTTTGAAAATGACAGTCGCATACCTTAAGATATCCGACTACGTTTGGAACCGCGATTTTGCAAAAGCATATAAACGAATAATATTTATGATGTTTAGTGTCACTTAGATTAGAAAACGTATATAAAATAGTTTTAAGAATATTGTTACAAAAAAAAAAATTTAAGTGCAATATTTTGACAAAAAATGAACATAGAATGACCAATTTTCAAAACATTCTCCTTTTATGAAAAATGCTTCTATTATAATAATATTTTGCTTGCATATAGCTCAGACCTCTGTACAGAGGTTGAACTAGAATTTTTCAAATATACAACTTAGAAGTGAATTTATCCATATTTTACTACAGCAAAGGGGGAAATTTTTAAGAAAAAAAATTCCAATACTTATTTTACTTGGTAGTAACTCTGAAAATAATGTGAATTTTTCAAAAATCCTAGTTCAGACTCTCTGTAGAAGTATTTACTTTATATAAGCAAAATATTATTACTATAGAAGTATTTCTTATAAGAAGAGAACGTTTCGAGAAAAAAATATTCTAAGTTATTTTTTTGCCAAAATATTGTATTTAAATCATTTTTGTCGTAATGTCCTTAGAACAGGTTTATGCATGTATTCTAATCTAAGTGACACTAAATATAATGAAAATTATGCAATTATGTGCTTTTTTAAAATTACGGTTCCGAACGTAGTCGGACACCTTAATAATGTGTAAACAAGTTATCTTTAAGATGTGAGCAATATTTCTTCAGTCTAAATAGTCATTCTCTAAATGAAAAACATCCTCTTTACTTTTACAAATCAGATGATATTTTAAATTATTTGAATTTTATTTAGCATTTATAAATAGGAAAACACATGATGCTATACTAATTATATCCATAAATTAGGCTAGTATTCCAAAGGAATACTTAATTGTTCTGATAAATTTTAAATACCGATAAAAAGTACCTTTTTAAATATTTTTAAATAATGAAAACTAATTTGCATTACCTTGTTAATTCAAAGACTTAAAAGTTGAAAATATGAATGTAACATGCTTTACCACAGTTGCTTTGAAATACCTTATTTTTAAAAATTAAGCTACTTTACTTCTTTCTATACAAAATATCTCTTGAAATTGGTATTATGTACTTTTTTCGCATATAATTATTTAAAAAATAATTAAATGTTTTTATGAATAGCTAAATTAATCAACTTCAAAGTTTTTGTATTATTCTAATAATACAAATGTTGTACTGAAAAATGAAATTATTTTCGGATGATGAAGTCAATACATTTACGGGAGGGAAAGACTAACTTATTTCGTTGTTCTAATTAGTTCTCCAAAATTTCAAATTTATAGATCATTTTTGTATTCAAACTTAAATTCAAAGAATTATATTTATTAAAGTAACTATCAAAATATCATTATAAGTCTCAAATATGAGTTTGAATTGAATATGAAACATAACTTCAAAAAAATGCAAAATTTCATGTGTTTAGACAAATTTCTCAGTTGTTGACTTTACTAACTTGAAATGCATGGGAATCATAAAAGTTCAAGAAAAAATATTTCGGTTTGATGTTAACACAGCTCAATATTTGAGATATGAATCTTCAGTTTTAATATGTAATTTCCCCAGCATATTAAAAAAAGACAAATATTATTAAACTCAAACTTACAATTATTCATTTCATGCGAATGAAAAGAATTCTTTAAATAGTCTCTGTGTAAATAATTGAATTAATATTCAAAAACTTATCAATATTAATTAGTAGTAAATGTATGAATGTAAAAATAATGACGGGTTATGGACTTTCCTTATGTTACAGTTCGGAATTTGCTACAGCTTTATAAAACATTTTAACAATAAGATTACATCATTAAAGAAATATTATGTATTTATTATAACATAGTAAAATGCAGTTGAAAAGAAGAATTTTATTCCTAATATGGTAACGTTAAAATTAAATATATCTAAATATTTTGAAAAGTGCCCCTTATTAATGTTTGCTGTTATAAATTTAATGTTTATAGTTTTACACAGAAAATAAATTCTATCTACAGTGCAAATATTTTATAAATTACCAACAATAAGGAATTTCAACTGAAAACACATAGAAATACCGCATTAAAATGCCTCACAGGCATTACAACTTCGAAATACTAGTCGTTTATAAGTTAAGTATATTTTCTCCGCCATTTTTTATATGCAATTCCGTGAAAATAAACGAAATTTTTCTCTGCTTTACGTATTTCAATTCCCATTCTTATTTATGCAGTACAAGCTCGTTTACGAGTTGTGTAATCCAGAATGTAATCTAGGAAGCCATTATTGTTTTTATTTATTGTTTCACTTTTCAGTTAGTCTTTTTTTTTCCTCCCCAAAAAGAGGTACAGGAAACACTTTTATGACTCCTCATTTTTAACAACGGGAACAGAAAAGATAACAGACTGTTTTTTTTGTGTGTGTTTGTTTATTCTTGCCCTGAAGAAATAATTTTCCTCCCGAATATAAGGATTTCTGTAAGGAAAACCAAAGTTTGATTCAGGACTTTTTTCCTTCAGTTATTTCGAATATGTCTTTATCCAATTGCTACGAATTTTTGCCAATATGCATATGTACATAAAAAAAGTACTTTTGTTCCTTTAAGGAATGTGACATCTGGTGATTGTATTCTGTAAAAAGTAATTTATGAGAAGTTTCAAAATTTAATTCTAAAATAGATAAACTATATAAGAAACAAAACTATCCCTTTTATACGTAGAATTTGTTTTATATCTTACGGAGTATTACAACATCCAACCATTAGAAAATATTTCATTTTAATGAGAAAATAATTTAAATTCAAAAAAATCAAATGATAATTTGTTATTAGATTTTACAGAATCTATGAAAGGTAATATACCTTCTTTTATTACTTTGATTTCAAATAAATAAGAAATAAATAAATTTGTCTTTTGAAAAATAAATAAATTTTCAAAAGACAAGTACTTTACCTTGGAGAAAATTATAAACGAATTAAAGTTTTAAAAAATCTATTTTCATTTGTAGTGGTACTCGAATATATTCCTACATTTTTTGAAAAATATTCAGTTAAACTTTTATCAATCTGTTCAGATATTTATATATATTTATAAAAAAACAATATTTTAAATTTATCAAGCAAAAATTCACTTCGTTATTTAATCCGAAGTGAAATAATTTAATTCAGAAGATTTAAGTCATTTTCTCTGTAAGAAGAGTAAGGAAAAAAATAATATTTTAATTTTTTTAAAAAAATACTACCGCCTATTTATGTTTACCATTGTGATGATAATCATTGTTGGAATAATAAAATATGGGATAAACTATTTTTTAAAAAAAAGCATTTAAGTAAACATTTCATGACTATTTGCATATAAATATTAACTTGTTAGCTTAAGAAAATTATTTAGTTACACATTAAAAATTGTTGTTAGTATTCATGTTATTTTGAAAAGAAAACCAGACATTTATAAAATTTAAAAAAATTTATATTTATAAGAACAACTATGATCCTCTCTCTTTTTTCATCATGATTATATGTTTGTGTGTCTTGGTCAAAAGAACTAGGGGAACAAATAAATCACTACAGAAAACTGTTAAGCAGACAGTAGTTGGAAATGATGGGTCCTGTATAATTTCGCGAACATTTTCACTTTGCCGATATAAAAAACTCGAACATTTGGAGACACATTCAAGAAAAACAAAATTAGTACAAAATTAGTACATTATACCAACACCGTGCAAAGGATTCCTGTGCTTTACGAAGGAAAACATTTTACCACTACGATAGTAAAATGACTTTGTTACGCGAGCATTTTCACTTCGCGGATTAAAAGCTTCAATAGAAGCGAAAAAAAAAAACCAACTTACCCCTTTTTTCATCCTGTCTTTTCCTGAATTCATGCTGACGAACTGAGAAGAAAAACCTTTTGTAGGCAATTTACTGAATATTAATCGATGACCTTCACATTTATGACTGGTTCTCGAAACAAGAAAAGTTTTTTTTTCCCTCGCGTAGACCAAATTGTAAACACACGCTGTTCCTTGATCTACTTTTTATTGTTCACGCTGAATTTAAATGATGTGATTACTAAGCAATTTACTGAATATTAATCGATGATCTTTCAATTATGACTGGTTCTCGAAACAAGAAAAGTTTTTCCTCGTGGCGTTCACCGAATTGTAAAAACCCACACTGTTCCTTGATCCCCTTTTTATTGTTCACGCTGAATTTAAATGATGTGATTACTTTTTCGCTTGGTTAGTATTTTAAAATTGAAGGTAATGATTTAAAAAACATGTTTTACTGTTTGCGCAGGGGGTTGTATTATGAAAAGTATTATGCTACTTAGAAAACTTGAAAGAACATGAATTGCTTTGAAGTACTTTTCATGATAGAGTTTGCCTCGGAAGGTTTCACAGCATTAACAAAATTTTTTGTATCAAAATACACAGAAATGATGAGGCCATAACATTATTACTTTTTTTTTTTTTTTTCAAAAAATTGAAAAATTTACAACTTAAGAGTCCAGAGAGCCCTTAAATAACAGAGACTCGGTTGCACAGACGTCAAACAAGCCATAGCACATCTGTGTATCCGAGCCTTTTTTATTCTTTCTCAGTGTTCGAATCTGGTAATACAAGAAAGCTCAAAAACGTAAAATGGATGATATAAACAAAAGTTATGGGACTGCATTATCACACCTGTCACAAAATATTCAAATAAATGAAGAATTATTTACGGAAATTTCAGAATCTCTCTTCCACGATGGAATGACTATGATTAAAGTAGGATTTTTATTATCATTTTCAGAACATCTTATAAATAGAAATCCTGAGAAAAAAACTTTCATTCTCGAACAGATGTTTAATGTGTTGAGTAAACATTTAACCTTCTAAAGATGGACAGATGTACAAAACATAACTATTTACACCTTGCTATCCTGTGGTTTGTTATCGTTATTCAGCTTGTAGTATTCATAAATTATTTGCAAGTATACACACCAACAGCGGTAGAAGTGAATATTACTGGAACACAGTGTGTATTTTCAAAACATATTGGTAGGAAAATATTCCTCCATATTTGTTATAAAAACAGAGAAAAAAAGTATTCGATATTCGTTATTTCTGGTCACCGCAAAATACATCTGAACAGTTGAAACCAAAACCAATTGGCGTACAGTTAACAGCAAAAGAATTTAAAAAAGTTTGTGAAATCTGCTGAAAATGATAAAATTACACCACCCGTCAAATTTAATTATCTCGGGGCCTTCCCAAAGTGGGAAAACGAGTTTGGTGCAGAAACTCATATCTGAACAAGTGTACGAAGTTCCCATGAAAATATTGTCTGGTGTTTCAAATACGCACAAAATTGGTTTCTGAACGAGAAAAATTTTAAATTTGTTTCAGGACTGCCTTCAGAAGCAGAAGAAGAAAATTGCGATTTGATTGTACTGGATGATATGATGAATGATGTAACAAGCGAAATTTCCCAAATGTTTACTATGGGATCGCATCATAAGAAATACAGCATAATACTTATAACACAAAATCTTTTTCCGAGAGTGAAATCTATGAGAGATATTAGCCTTAACGCACATTACATAATTTTATTTCGTAATAATCGAGATGTATCACAAGCTGCGTGTTTTGGTCGACAAGCATTTCCGGGGCGCGGTAAATTTTTCATGGATTCATATAAAAAGCAACTGAAGAACCATTTAGTTATTTGCTTGTCGATGTTCATCCAAGATCGCCAGAAGTACAACGTCTCCGTAAGTCTTTATTTCCCGATCGGGGAATGATTAATTGGGTATTTGTTCCAAAAGAAAAATGAATCGAGTTAGCCGACATGTTCATTTGCTGCATGTGCTAGCTGCTGCAAGTCCTGCTCAACGAAAAGCGATTTTAAAGAGTGCAACAGATGATCAAATAAAAACTCTCTGTGAAATTTGTGACAATTTATTATCTGGTAACATACCAACAAAAAAGATCAAAAAATTGTGTAGTTACAAAAGAGTGATACGATTATTAGCCAATAGGAGCGTACCTATTTCTCGCAAACGTAAGCTGTTTACTACCAATAGACAAGTCGGGGGTTTCCTTCCTTTAATTTTACCAGGTGTTTTGTCTCTTTTAGGAGGAATCGCTGGAAAAGCGATCGGCAAACGCATATAAGAAACATGGCTCAAGAGATGGGTTTAGTCCCGAAAGGGTTAATATCACGTTACTTTGCAGAAACCCAACCAGAAGTTCGAATAGAAAATAATATTTCGAGTTTGTTGCATGAGAAAGAGACACCTGATGACATAAAAGCTAAACTGTTATCGGATTTGATACCAAAGTATCAGAGAGTGATGCAACCTCCTTCACCTCCGAAACCATTTGAAATTCCTCCAGAATTATTGACAGAACCAGAGCTTCCACTAACAAACAAATCTGAAGTACCATTAAGAATCAACATTCTGGCAAAATATATAGGATATGCTATACCCAAGACACGAAAAAAATATATATTGCCTATTTTAGAAACACTCAAAGATGCTAACTACACATTCAATGATAAAAACGAATTTGAAGTAGATGGCAAAGCAGAATATCGTAGCAATGTAGTAGATCTCTTTACCTATATGATGAAAAATGATCAACGTGTTTTAACTCCTCCTACAGGATTTGCAAAATTTTACGCAGCATTACGTCATGTGAATATTCCTTTGGAATGGATTGGCAATAAAAGATTAAGAGAACAGTTGCTTCTTTCAGATGCAAATCCTGCGTTCACAAAGATTACCCCGCGTTCGCCAGAAATTAAAAAATGGAAAAATTGGACCGATTAAGAAAATTATACTTTAATCCAAAGGAACCGTCTTCTTTCGGAGGCGTGAAGCGTTTGTCAAAGGCAAGCGGAGTTCACCTAAATGACGTTCAAAAATGGCTTTCGCAGCAAGATGTTTATACATTACACAAACCTGTTCGTTATAAGTTTCAGAGACGCAAAAACTATTGCATATGGAATAAATGAATTGTGGCAGAGTGATTTATTAGACATGCAAAAACTATCTCGTTATAACAAAGGATATCGCTATATTTTAACCATTATTGATGTGATGTCACGATATTTAAGAGCTTTTCCAATTAAAGATAAAAAGCCAGCACAATAAAACAAGTATTGCAAAAAGTATTTAAAAAAGTAAAACCCAAAAATTTTCAAACTGATAAGGGAACAGAGTTTTACAATAAAATTGTACGCGCTATGTTAAAGCGATATAAAATTCACCACTATTCTACAAAAAGCGAAACGAAATGCGCGATTTTAGAGCGCGCGCACAGAACTTTACGAGAACGAATGTACAGAGCCTTTACCTATCGTAATTCCTATAAATATTATGACATTTTACCAGAACTAGTACATTCATACAATCATTCCATCCATCGCGCACATGGTTTTGAACCTACCAAATTGACAACAGATGACGAACTTGAATTATATAAACATTTATATCATTCTAATGTAGATCCACAATTCAGTTTTTACGGCAGGAGATATAGTCAGATTATCGAAAGCTCGCAAAACTTTTCGCAAAGGCTATTTACCCGGTTGGACTGAAGAAACATTTCGCATTTACAAAAGATATCCAACAATTCCTCCAACTTATACATTACAAGATTTTAATTCTAATGAAATTGAGGGTCGTTTTTATAACGAGGAGTTACAAAAATAGACAAATCAACGAATGACTATTGGGCAATTGAAAAAATCATTCGGACTAAAGGTAAAGGTGCTTCTCGTAAGTTATTTGTTAAGTGGGTCGGATTTCCAGATTCTCAAAATTCTTGGATAAGAGCCGATCAAATCACATCTCATAATGAATCAGAACACGAATGATTTTCATATTTTGCTACCTTCTAATGCGAGTATGAATTATTTCCCCAATAACACTCCAGATCACTTCCGAACAAAATTGGCTTATCCAATAACTTTAAACGGAGAATGGGAATGTTGCTTGAGCGAAGTAACAATTCCCGGAAAGTATTTTACCATTCATCCTGATTACAACGATTCTTATTCGATAGAAACCATTGAAAATGTAGAGAGCACATCATTGATGCCTGAATTTGTTATCCCCCTCTACAACGAGGATTATCAAGAGTTTACAGAAGGTGTTAATGCTAATGTGAAAAAACTGATAAAAGACCCTCCAATTACTTTTCGCTTATTGAAAACAAAACGAAAATAAAAATCAATATTAACCCCTATTGGGAATTGACTATAACAGACGAAAAGGCAAATAAATTTCTACGTCTTTTAAAATTAAATCCTAACAAAGATTATGTAGTACCTGGTTATCCAGCTGGAGCATCAATCACACGCAATTATAGCGCTCCAAATGCTAATTTTTTAAAAATCAAGAAATTCGAGTTGCGCTCAAAAGTCCATTGACTAAGAAAATATATGAAATTTCACTTAAAGATTTGAATTCGAGCGACATATTTGATCAAATTACTGAGAAAATAATCTATGAAACAGGAGATGTATCCGCTGTTTTAAAAAAGCAGAGAAATAAAGTTATTGTTACCTTGAATTCCAATATTGAACTAAGAATGAATCGCAATTCTTGTCCCCTACTGATGGACGCATTAAATATAAAAAACCGAATCGCACAACATTCACCATGCTATTTTTCCCATTCGATTTGACTTTTCCGAAATTACACGGAAGTTGGATGGAGAGAAATTTCACCTTATCGAATACGAAAATTTTCCTCTCATTCAAGAAGCACGAAAAATTTATAAGCTGAAAATTCGGAGTGGTATGTACCAACACGCAGATGCTTTGTTTAAGGAATTTAAGTATATTGTTTTGAGAGAGTTGGTAGATTCTAAAGTCGCAATGAGTGTGCCGCTTCATACTAAAGTAACTTTCGGAGAAAAGTTGTCAAATATGCTAGGATTTCGTATAAATATTTTCACAGAAGGAAATTATACGTCGGATTATATTTTAGAATTGCGAGCAGGAATTACGGAGGTGTATGTGTATTGTGATATTATTGCTCCTTCATTGGTTGGAGATGTATCAGCATCTATCTTAAAAATAATACCAATTGCCAACGAATATAAGGAGCAAATCGCAAAACAGTTTACTGTCCCGTTATATTTCCCCATCAGGAAGAACTATTTCGATACAATTGAAATTGAATTAGTAACAAGTAGTGGCACGCCCATTAAATTCATATCAGGCAAAACAAACCTTGTCTTGTCGTTTCGAAGGAAAACTGCATAAAACAACCTACAAAGAGTTTTTATTGTTATATTCAAAACTGTCAGCCATGGAGAAACGTGGGCAAAGATTAGATCCGAATGATTGTATTGGATACTATTGTAAACAACAAATAGGAAGTGGCTCTTACTTTGCTTCAAATTATCCTATACAAAGAGGTTATGGGCTATTTAGTAATCTTAGGAGATATGCAATGCCGATTATGATGAAAGCCGGTAAATATTTGGGAAAACATTTACTGAGCACAGGTCAGAATGTATTGGAAGATATGTCGCAAGGAAAATCCTTTAAAGAAGCTTCAAAATATCAATTGCGGCAAGTTGGTGAAGAGATTAAAAAGGATATACTTCGCAAATTGAAAGGTGGAGGAGGTGTTAAAAGAAAGAAACAGAGTTCACGGCGACAGACCAAGAGAAAAAGTCTTGCGAGAAAGACGTGTTTACTGATCTGTGAAAAAATGGAAAAGTGTTACTGCACCAAAAGTGAATTAGATTTGTTTACATCATCTCCAATACAATTGGCAATAGATCGATCATCGTTTGTGGAAATTCATCCTGTTGCATCCATATCTGACAACAACACTATTGAATTCCTCATATCAGGTTTAGGCGAATCTTACTTCGGGATCTTTCACACCTTTTTCTACATGTTCAAGCACGAATTTTAAAAGGAAACGGGAAGCATTTCAGAATGATGACAAATGTGGACCTATTAACTATCTATTGAATACTATGTTTGCAGAATGTCACATTTCGCTCAATGATCGTCAAATTTCGTCGGAAAACAATTATGCTTACAAAGCGTACATTCAAAGTATGTTATTTCATTCTGAATCGTCTCAAAAATTTATTGAGTGCCGGACTATTTGTAAAAGACACTGCTGGAAAATTTGACGATGTCACCCTTACAGATGCGGGGCTTAATAAAGGACTAAGAAAAAGATGGGACCGTGTGAAAAATGGTAAAGTTTTTGACATGTGCGGTATTCTTCACACCGATATTGGAACTCAATCTAAGCTTTTAATAAATGGCACATCAATCAGAATTCGATTAATTAAGGCTAAAAATGAATTTTCCTTATTAGCTGCTACAGGGGACTATCGTCTCCAAATAGAAAATATAAGTATATATGTCAGAAAATGTGAAATTTCAAGTTCAATTCTGGTGGCGCATGAAAAGGCACTTGAACAGTCGCTCATACAAATGCCTTTTACACGAATTGAAGTGAAAACTTTCACAGTGAGCTCCGGTCTGAAGAGTGTAATAATCCCTAATGGAGTAAATGGGGTATTGCCTTCAAGGATAATGTTAGGCCTAATTTCGAATTCTGCATTTAATGGAAATATGAAAAAGAATCCATTCAATTTTAAACATTATAATTTAAACCATATTTCGCTCAGTGAAAATGGTATACAGATACCCACTACTGCTTACACACCAGACTATGCAAAAGATTTGTATGCGAGAAACTATTTAAGTTTATTCACCGATTTAGCACAACACAAAACGAATGTTTCATACGACGATTACAAAGAGAACATATGCCTGTACGTTTTTGATCTCACACAAGACAAGTCAGCTAGTGAACCATTTGGAAATGTGACACGAAGTGGAGATATTTCGATTCACTTAAAATTTGATGCAGAGCTCCCCGAAACAGCTACGTTGATTGCTTACATGGAAATGCCCTCGCTTATAGAAATCGATAAAAGCCGAAACGTATTCATAGATTATTAAAAGCCAGCTCATGGATTCACTTGTTTTGAATAGGTTATCTCTTTCAGACTCCAGACTACGGTATGGTTTCTCGGGGGTCTATTCTAGTGATAAACTTCCGAAACAACGGAAACGTTATCGCTCCTTCATTGTGAATACAGATCCTGCTCATTTCAAGGGTCGACATTGGCAAGCTATATATTTTAGACAAGACAACCATTGTGTTTTTTTTTTTTTCTGTTCATATGGAACACGACCTCAGTATGATATTGAGCAATTTATAATTGAAAACTCAACCAGTTTCGAATGGAACGAAAATATTCTGCAACATCCAAACACAATGACATGCGGTCTCTTCTGCCTATATTTTTTGTGGCATATTTCTCGAGGGCTACCAATCAACCGATTGCAGAATGGAAATCACTGCGCTAATGAACGACTTGTTCAAAATTTTGTGCAAAGGTATTTTAAACTAGTTCAAGTTCCCCGACCTCTATCTCTTCAGTACTGCCAACCTCTGTCGACCAGTGTATAAAAGCAGAACCAGATTAGACACAAGTTTAAAAGAGAACTGACAATGGAGAAATTTGGTTATCTGGTTTGCGATAGCTGTTCACCTGGAGAATTTCTCTACATCCACCCATCCTTATTTTTAAATATAATTGATTGTGTTCAGAATGTTGTATTACGTAAAGATATTAGCGATAAGAGAATTGTCTATTTTAAGATATTAAACAACAGTGAAATTGTGCAATACATTCACAATGATGCACAAGAAGAATGCTTTGGTTTTTGTCAACTACATCGAACTGATCCAAATGACAAATTTAAAGTGTTTTCTCCCAACAAGCACCTGTTTGTAAATCTATTAGATTGTGTTCTCGAAGCAAGAGATATCACTTCAGATGAAGGTGATTGTCCACGTTTTCAGCTGCAATTTGGCTATTTTAAACTGCTAACAAATGATGAACTTGTAAAATTATTTCATATACTGTAACCAAAATGTGACGTGTGTTTTTGTAAATTTCGAGTTATATTTTGAAAAAAAAAAAAAAAATGTTACAATATTTCTTGAAATAATGTTACTTTTTTTATAACCATTTATTGATGAGTTTTTGTGTTCTAACTATGTTATTATTGCTTGATGTATTTTACCAAGTATCATTTGTGTAACTGTAATAATATTACTTAATCTGTAACCATTTTTCGCTATTTTAAACTGATAACAAATGATGAACTTGTAAAATTATTTCATATACTGTAACCAAAATGTGACGTGTTTTTTGTAAATTTCAAGTTATATTTTGAAAAAATGTTACAATATTTCTTGAACTAACATTACAGTTTGTATAACCATTTATTGAGTTTTTGTATTCTAACTATGTTATTATTGCTTGATGTATTTTACCAACTATCATTTGTGTAACTCTAATAATATTTTTAATCAGTAATTACTTTACTGATGAAATTTTGTATTCTATGTTATGTGTATTGCCAAATATTAAAAAAATATATGATTTGTGTAACATGTACCTAAGAATCGAAATAAAAGCTAATTTGTTTATAACCCCTCTGGACTTAATCTTTTCTTTATACATATTATCTAATTTAAATGCATTCTTGGTTAAGGTTATTTAAAAAACATAAACACGATTAAAAACAAGGTTAACATCTAATTTAAATGTATCCTTGACAAAAGATCATCTAAACAACTGACTAAAGAAATTTAAATGAGTCCTTTTAATAAAAATTATATACAGGAAAATAAGATAAGTATTTCAAGGCAAAACTACCTAAAAATTAGTATAAATAGTGCAATCGAAACGTATTTTTAACAATCGACTTGCTTAGCATCTCTCACTTTCCTCTTTTAAAAGATGGCCAGTAAAGACGGTAAGCATATTTTTTAGTTTAATCCTTGGTTAGTTTTAGTTGCTTAAACATTAAGATAATCTAAATTTACAATTTTTATGTCGCTTAAAATATGACTTTTTAAATTTCCCTGTAGAAGTAAGTCAAATAAAAAATTCGAAAAATTCAATCAATTACATATTAATGTATATAGTTTCAATGAAGAAGTTTTTCCGATTTACACGAGAAAAAACAATTTCACACAAAAAATAGTAAACGTATTACTGTATGAACAACATTGTTTCTTGATTAAAAATTGTAATCGTCTTTTATACAAAAGGAAAGGAATTCCCAACTATTGTGAAAACTGTTTGCGTGGTTGTACATTATCTATGCACAAAACCTTGTGTCCTAAAAATAGCACCCAAAAGGTAACGAAGCCTACAATACTTGATGAAAAAAAAAAATACAATTTACTAACTTTTTCAAAATCTTTTTATCATCCGTTCGTAGTTTTTACTGATTTTGAATGTTATCACTACTTTCTCTCAAATTCTTTTCACTGTACAAGTCTTACAATTCCACTCGAAAAACACATTAAACACATGATTAAATATTGAAAATAAAATAATTTTAAAAAAGGTTTCCGTAGTTCGTAGCAGTCCGAATTAAAGAACTGAGAAGAAACGAGTAGAGAAACTGGTTTTCTCTCAGGCTGTTGATTGACTTCACTCGGCGAAGTGAAAATGTTCGCTATACAGGTCCCGTTGGTTTTTTTTTTCTTCTATTGAAGCTTTTAATCCGCGAAGTGAAAATGCTCGCGTAACAAAGTCATTTTACTATCGTAGTGGTAAAATGTTTTCCTTCGTAAAGCACAGGAATCCTTTGCACGGTGTTGGTATAATGTACTAATTTTGTTTTTTGTTTTTCTTGAATGTGTCTCCAAATGTTCGAGTTTTTATATCGGCAAAGTGAAAATGTTCGCGAAATTATACAGGACCCATCATTTCCAACTACTGCAGACATAATTGGTATTTAATAAAAATAAATATATACTTGTATTAAAACGCAATACACTTTAAAAAGAGAGGCAAAACTTTGCATGGGAGCTTTAATTCTTCGAAATTATAAAAACATGAAAAATACTTTCAAGTAATAATTTGGCTGCATTTAAATAACAAAAATATTGTTTACATGATATTTAATATATTTAATATATAGTGCAGGGTTCTTCTCAACAATTGATTCTGCCGCCCTTTTGATTTGCATAGATGGGATGAAGTTATCGACAATGTCAAAGGGAATACTTCTTCGATCTCATGAAGTGCCATCCCCAAGTAAAGACAGTAAAAAAAGACATTAGTCTCGCTGTAATGTCTCATCTGAGAGTGCCCCAAACATACTCCATATTTTAGTTAAGGAGAGCATATTAGCCTTTACATTCACTTAAATTAACTTCAGGAGTGTTGTTCATAATCAAAGCTGTTTGATTTAAACGAAAGGAATCACGAATAAATGCAGTGTAAAACACGAAAGAGGTCTCACTATTTCACCTATGTATATGTGGGCCACAAAAATAGCCCATTCTGAACAATATGCAGGTTCGTAAGTCCATCAATAGTCGATTCTATCAACCCGCTTTGTCATTTGAAGTTATCAGTAGAAATACTTCTGTAATTTCGTTAAAGTTAGGTGCTCCCCTAATTATTTTTAGCAATCTATATGTATGTCTGTAATGTGCTTGCGTATATACATTAATGCACACATACTTTGTATGAGTATACATTTTGGGAAAATCACAACACTATAAATAATCCATGAAAGTTATTTTAAGAAGAGTTGGAAACCTCTCTCTCTATATATATACTGACGATGTTAAATTGGCTGTTTTCGATGAACCTTTTCTCAAAATCTGTTTTATGTACATGCTTCAAATTCTTCATACTATTAAAGTACACCTCTCTCATTATACAAAAATGAGCTTTCAGCTAATTTTGAATTTTTTAATAAATTATGAAATATTTTGTCAAACATTGCGAAATTTGACCCATTTTTTACTTAAAAAATTTGTAAAAATTAAATTTTTGAGTTTTTTACAAAAAGCTAATTTTAGTATATACTAGGCATCTTTATAAATAATTCATAAAAAATTTACATACCTGTGAACAGTAGTTTCTCAGAAAAGGTACATCGCACATTAAAATTTACATTTTGAGATAAATTGATTTTAATGTATACAGTGAGACTTCTAATTGGCTAGGAAATAAAAAAATAAAAGGCTCAATTTAAAATAAAAGATACATGTTTTGGTTTATATCAGTCGTTACACTTTTAAGCAAAAACAAAGTAATTTGTTTACAATTTTCGCCATTAAAATGGGCGTGGCCCAAATTCAACGATTATTTAAAAATACGTTTTAAGGGCTTCTAAATACCCTAGAGGTTAAAGTAAGGTATTTTTAAAAAGGTTAAATTCTATACAATTTGAAAATGTAAAAATCTCAAATTGTCAAATTTTAGCTTTCCAACACCCCTTATACTAGCAGAAAATGCAAAATAGATAATGGTTTGCTGTTACATGAATAACAAAGCAATAACGCAGGTATAGATCGAGAAACACATTCAAAATTTCTAAATGAGCAATGCATAAAAAGAACTGAAAAATTTACTGAAACGTTTATATTATTGCTCGATTATTATAAACGATTAATTAGAAAATATGGTTCGCAAAAAAGCCAGGGTTTTATTCGAGGAATTAATGGAGTTTGAGGATAATTGTTCGGGTGGCTTTCGTTTCAGGAACTAACCACTTGAGCGGAATGTAATGCCATAACAGGGATACATGCCGCTCATCCGGTACAGTTGCTAGCGACTCTGAATGTGGTGCCGTAGGGCCTGGGTTAGAATTTCGGAGAAGGCATGGATGTTGGTAAATGTATAGTGCCTTCGCGGCATAAGGTACTCTAAATAACCGTCGAGCCGCAAGTCCTCACGTGAGGTTGATGGAATGGGAAGAGAGGTGGGAGGCCCCTGACCACACCCAGGATGTTCTCCCTCAAAATTGGGGTAGGACCGAGCAAAATCGTCCTGTCACCAGCATGGTGCTCAAAGATAAGGCTAACGACAGGCATAAAAATCTAACCTTTAGCCGCGATTAATTTTGTGGGCCATGGTTACTGTCGATCAGGTGGCATAAGCAACAACAACAGCAGCAGGAATATAATGTGAAAGAGTTGGCCCGTGAAGAACGAAACAATTTGAAACTCAGATGGTGGATAACAAAGTATAATGTTATTATGGGTAGATCATTTCATTTGAATGGCTGTAACGGAACACTTAATGACCCCTGATGCATTGTCACAGCATAGGAGTACATTAACTGGCAAAAACTGTCGACATATGAAAGAAAATATGCAAATACTTAAGAGGCTGGATTAGCTCAGTCGTAAAAGAATATACATACAAGAAATTGTCTCACACGGTCGTGGATGAAATATTTCCGCTTTTTAAAAAAGCCAAACTATTGATCTGCATCAATGAAAGAAAACGAGGAACGAAATTTCTGGAATGGAGCTGAGAAAAGTACAGGGCATCCTGAAACCTCTGCAGGACAACAGTGAATCGTCAAAATTTTGGATTTAATGTAGACAAATATAATTTTAAATTCTTGGAACTCTTAACTGACTGATGAAGAAGAATCAAACTTTTTACTCATGACAATATCCAACAGTGAATATAGGTGTATTTTATCACTTACAATGTAGCAAGAATATAAAGGAAGGAGGTTTAACAGTCGTAGATTCCCAAGAAATCAATTTTTTCTGCGAGTAATAAAGGAAACGGGTCTATTTTGCTAAACAGCATTAATAATAGATCAACCAATAGTGGAGAAATCACATACATTGAATACGCGTTTTAATTTAAGCTAAAAGAAGTCAAATCAAATGTTCAGTTAAGTTACTTTTTTGCCAACCTAGTCAGCGAATACAGATGTGTTATTGTCTGTATCCACGGTTCGCTAAGACTACCACATTATAAGCTGATCTGTGCAAAATTCCCTTGACTCTGAATAACCACTAACTTTTGGTATATTGGTCTTATCAATAGAACCTATTACATACTCAATGGCAACAAGTGTTTTCTCATGTGAACCCTGACACAACATGGATTACAATGAAAAACCGATATTCGACAAACACTATAATGGTATAAAATAAATACCCTCTGTCTCATTGCCTTATTCACTCCGTATTCATCAAATATCTGGAGATATTTTACCCTTTTGAATATCATAGATGATCTCCTTTTTACTCGAAATTGTCGTGATCCTAAAGAAAGGAAGAGGAAGAAACAGAACTTCTTTCATCGGGAAATAGGTCGAGGAAGAAACAGAACTTCTTTCATCAGGAAATAGGTCATAACTTGCTACAAAGAATTTCGGGAATTTTTATTTCAGCAACACAGTGTCCATTCACATTTTAACTCGATTATACAAACATTTTTCAGTGAAAGACAAGATTTCTCTTCCATTGTCAACGTTGTTTCAGAATATATTGTCGAGATGCATAAGTCTGATATTATATCAATGGGTAATTACCGGGTAGCACTTGTTGTAAAGAGAGCATAGATAAATTTTGAAGTCAGAAAGATTGTCTGATTATCATTTCTCAGTATGAAAATCAGAATCTGGATGACTTGATATCACGATGTGAACCTGCTCTAATTGTGAGAACACAAAATATTGATTTTCAGCATCATGCTTGTCTTATTTCTCTGAAAGTTTGAATCATTGCTTAAACTTATATCAGCAATATATGGAATAAATTTCACTTATTTCTAATTATTCTTTCATAGTATTTCATACATATATTAGGATGGGCTGCATTTACACAGTGACAAAACTTATTATTAATCGCATTCTACTCATGCGGAAACGATGTTTTGCGGTATGGAGATAAGGAGAAAAGTAATTTCAAATTTAATACCGCTACTTAGGAGCATAATTTTTGAAAAAGAAATGGAAAAAACTTAATTTTGGTTATATGGTTTTAGGTTCAAAAAATCACTATTTTTCTAAAATATAAATAACTAAATGTGATTAATATTGTTCAGTGAGTATTAAATAATTAGTATAAATTTGATGCACACACACATTGCAACACACACACACACATTTCATAATTCTCTCTTCTAGCACCACTCACACACACAAGCAGTCCAGTACAAGATTTTTTTTTCCTTCATCCTTGAAGCGCGTGTCATTTCTCGATGTCAAAGTTTCTTTTTTTATTTCATCCTCAAGAAGCTTTGAAATGCATTTGATATTTAATTTCTTATAGTTATTGATTGCGTGTCCTCTTATAGAAGTAAATGTTCAAAAGTACCAAAACACATATTTCACTTTAACAAAAATTACTTGGACTTGTTACCACAAAAAGCACACAGTTCAAATACCTAAACTTCCTTCTTATTTTGCGGCACAGTACTAAACATAATTTTTTTTTACTCAATTTTCCCCCTTCATCTATATACCAGAGAAAATATTTTCTGCAATCCACAAGTTTTAAAATTCTGAAAAGAAATTTTTCGTTTCACCCTAATATATATGTACATAAACACGTGCAAAAATAAAGTAAAAAAACATGCTGAAAATAAATAGTGGGGAACATTTCATACTAGTCGCAATATTTTAAACACATTGCTTTCAAAATCATGAAAAATGAACAATATGTGTAAATTATAACACACTATTGATAAATAATACCAAGAAACGTTTTAGTAGAGAAGCATGGAAAGAGCTTCTAGGGAAGAATGATAATGTATGGCCTACATAAAACATTTCTTATCTTTAGAGCGGCTCGACATCTCTAGGGGAGAAACGAGGGAAGATAAAACAAATTTGTTGTATCAATGCTGTATTATTTTGTTCCAAAAACTGATGACTTATGACAATAATGGGTTAAAAGGACTAGAAGTGAGAGTTTAAGGCTGGAATTAAGAATGATTACATCATAAACTTACTACTATTTTCCTTACATAAGGTATAGAAGTATAGCATAAGATTTTACCTACTCATTCAATACCTGCTACTCATTTCTACTTCAACAATCACAGAACTAGTATATATAGCTGTGTTAGATTTAAGTTTAAAAGACAATATTTTAAACTTTCGGTATATGGTTTCAAGTTTAATAGATTATTTTCAACATTATGTGACGTATCAAACATATGTTCTTGTATATGCTATAATTCCATGTATTAGGCCATGTCAAAATGTAAATTATATTTTCAAAATTTAACGATTACAATATTTTTTTCTAAATTTCTTTTAATGAAAAATAGGTCGCAAGCATAGAAGTCATGCAAAAAGATCATGGTTATCTTGTTAATATAATTGTTAGTTTAATTAATAAAAAAGTATTCATCAAAAACTTGGCTAAACCAAAATTCTGTATAGAGTCTATAAAAATCAAGTCTGACAAAATTTTAAACACTTACAATGCTATAAACTAAAACCTACAAAAAGTCTAAGAAAATGTTCATTTTACTCTTCCGTTAGTTTTAAAATTAAAAATAAGCGTGCAAATTAAGAAACCATTTTTCGATTATCAAAAAAGGCGATTTCAAATGGTTAAAAGTATATAATAAAAAATCATAGTACCAGAGAGAGCTTGATTAAAAAAAATTAAAGATTAAAAATCTTTCTAAGGTTAAGAAATATTTTTTGTAAGTAGATCCTCAATAAAACCATTGTAAATTGTTAAATATATAATTTTAATACTTACATAAAATATTTCTTCATTTTTTTGTTATAAAAGTACTGCAGAATATCACTTAATTTCTTGCAGATGAAAAACAAACCTAATAAGACTCATACTATTCAAATAATAAACCATTTTAAATTAGAGATGAACTAGTACTTTTATAATATATTTTCATTATTTTTTTCATTCTGAAACAAATTTCTAACTAAGATTTTGCATTTCAAGAAGTATAATTTTACTTGCAAAAGAAAAATATAGGTTGCGTGTCCCAAAACTTCAGATACAAACTTGAAGAGGGATATAATATATTAGTATGCATCATATTCACAGAAAAGCATGATTAAAATTGACTTTGCCTTTGTATATACTTTTACAAAGTTGATTCATGTGGGTTGAAGAAAATTGAGAAATTCATGTCAAAAATGTTACTTTAAAAACTTTTCTACAGAATTTTATTCTTCATTTTTACAGGATTAAATGCTTTGTAAGTTAATGATTTTTCTAAATTTAGCCTTGAATGTAGGAAAGAGAAAACAATTATATTCAAAAAAATTTTAATGAACTTGTACAAGCGCCTACGTAAACCAGATGGCATTCTAAGAATTAATATATTATATTAATATTCTATGAAAGACGATTTTCTAGGAAACTCTTCAAAAATAATCTGTTTTTGAAATTATTCCCATGACCTTTTTTTTCTTACCGAATGTGTAAGTTGTTGGCGAAAAAAAAAATCGATCAATTCCATTTATTTATGATAACGAAATGTATTCGAATTTCTATCTTTGATTTGGTGCGATAGTGCTCTTTGAAGAATTCATTTATGTATATATATATATATATATATATATATATATATATATATATATATATATATATTATATATATATATATATATATATATTTTATGTATTATTTTGCTGTTAAGTTTTTATATTTCGTTCTTTTTATATTTTTTATATAATTGTTTTCTTTCATATGGATTATAAAGTTGTGTTATTATTATTACAGTTTTCGATTTTCAGAAATTAACTGAATTCTTCATACATGTTTACTTTTTCTTTTCAGCACATTTATATAGATAATAACAAGGAAAGGTTAGCACCTTAAAATTTTGTTTAACACTATAATTTCAGTTCTGAAGACTAAGAGTTCACTACTGTACTACTGTGGCCAATTAACTTTGACTTTTGCTTTCTCGTTATGCCAGTGCTTCTCAAACTTTCAATACTTGTGACCCAATTTTCAATCAAGTGATGAGGAAGATACCTGAATTGGTACTCCTCTCTCTAAGCTTTCACAACGTGCCAAAGTGAGGATTTTAATCTTAAATATATATATATATATATATATATATATATATATATATATATATATATATATATATATATAACGTGTATCATCCTCTCTACACGACTGATTGGTCTTCAGCATCATCTTACTACAATCATCAACTCAACAGAAATAATATAAATTGTCAGCCAATATTTACAGATTTTATAAATTTTTGTAATGGTAAACGGCTGTACAATTTATATGATCTTACAATGTACACACAACTTATATGATTATATTGTTTGAAGGGATATTGGGACTTTTCTATTTGTCAAGTTTTTGTTCTACTCTTTGACATTAGATTAATATAAAAATTTGTTTATTTTGCAAAATAAATAAACAAAGAAAGAGGAATTCTCACCTTGGTTTTGAGAGGGAGTGGCGTAATCAGGGTTTCTATTTTTCTTCAAGCAAACGATAAGAATCACTAGTGTGATGACCAGGAGAACCACAATGGCACACACAATTGGTACCAGCACAGAGAGATTTCGGTAGAACAAAGGACCTTCTTCTCTACCAGCTACGATTGGTGTAATGGTTCCTAATTAAAATAATTAAGAAAGTATTGATGTGCTGAGTATTATCGTTATTTGAAAAGTCTCTACTTTATTTACTAGAATATTGAACGCAATAAGCAGTTGTGAATCCCCTATTCAAGATTTTATGATTTAGAAAAACATAGATTCGCGTTCAAGTGCTCACACATCAGAAAGTTTTTAATATAATCTAAAATTAAAATTTTAAAACATTTTAGAACAAATATAACCTGCAAAAGAAATTGAAATTACAAATTACAAAACAAAATTAAACTACGAGTGATTGTTTCTTAACATGTAGCATTAGAAAGAAACACAAGGGCTATTGTCGACGGATCTGGGGATTGTGAATCATGGCCAAGTGACGAAGGCTACAACTCAGCCTACTCCAAAGTACATCACTCAACAAAAAAAATGGCAGTCTTTGAACTGTGGAGGATAGAACTCGGTACCTTCTGATTCGTAAGCACGTAACATACCACTAGACAGAAGTGGTCAACTTTGTCCGGAAGCTATTACTGGCTTATGTATATGATATCGCTACAAAACCATGATGGATTTAACGTGCATCAACCCCACTACAAAGTTGGTCTTCATTGACACTAATGACAGGCTTATGGTACACCGGCCACGAGCATGTGACCATGATCATTACTCAATCACGGCCAAAAAATTAAGCCGTACACTTATAGTTAGATTTTATTGTATATTTGCAGCTTTAGTATAGATTTGGTAGCTTTAGTATAGTTTAAATTCACACATTGGAATTTGTTCATTTACTTATGAGTTTAGTGCAAGCATTAAATTAGATTTTATTGTATATTTACATGTTTTGGTATTGATTTAGTTTTACCAACAAGTTTTGATTCTTTCTATCAATTACATTCATAAAAATGTACGACATAACAAAATAAATTGCCGAAATTTTCAGTAGGAATACAAAAAGATTAAATTCACATAATGGCATTTGTTCATTTACTTATGAGTTTCTTAGTGCAATTATAAAACATAACTTTTCCAGAATTTAATTTTGGAATCCACTGGAAACGCAATTTCTCTCAAATAAAAGCTGATTACATTATTGTTCGAAGTGTTTTTTCAATCATTGTTGCAAAACAAATAGTCCACAGCAATGTTATGTAATGCATAATTTTTGTAAAAATTTATCATCACACACACATATGGTAAAAATTAGCAATACAACCAAGATTAAAAAATATATAGTTTTTTTTCTTCATATATTATTAACATTAATTGTGAATTTTCATGAAAAAAACTTTATGCAGACATAACTTTTCTGATTATCTATATTTTTAAGGAAAAAATGATAGGAAACTACTCAACCGATAATTCAATCAATAATTACGATGTAGCGAAATATTTTTATATAGATGCATCGGAGAAAAGCAATGATGTGTTTACTTCCAAACAAAATTTTGCTTATTTTTTCCCTACATATGCCAAGAATAAATTTGTTTTAGCTAGAAACATGAAAATATTTACGAGAAAATATATTATACACTTTTTTAAAGAAAAGTACTGCTTTTTGATGCGAGAGCCTGCTTCTGAAGCCAAAGGTGTTTTCCCAAAGCAATCGATCATAAAATTTGTATAAGTTAAAAATAACATCGAAAATTTACATGATGAACTACGTTGGTTCAATGAAAAGTCAAGGAAAGTGCTTTTAGTGTATGTTTATGTGTTTTTTTTTTTTTTTTTTCTTTTGCTTAAAAATAAATTTCTAGATTTTCTTTAATAATGTAGCACCTGAAAGTTTTTATAATAGCTTGCTTATAAAGAGTGTTTTTTTTTCAGGTATAGAAGTTTAAGTTGGCATTACTTTCCAAGATGGCGACCGATTTAACAGCTGTCAAGTGATTTATTCTCAGTTTGGTTTGGCAATTCATCAAAACGATCATCAAGCAAGGCGTAGATTCATCGAATGGGCCCAAAACGAGATTGCCGTTGTTCACGATTTTCATAAGCGAATTTTGTTTAGCGATGAAGCGCACTTCTGGTTGAATGGCTGCGTCAACAAACAAAAATGCCGCATTTGGAGTGAAGCTAATCCACAAGTGTATGTCGAAACGCTGTTACATCCAGAAAAACTAACTGTTTGGTGCGCTTTATGGGCTGGAGGAATCATTGGTCCGTACTTCTTCAAAAACGATGAAGGCCACAACGTTACAGTCAATGGTGATCGGTATAGAGCCATGATTACTAACTTTTTCATTCCTGAATTGAACAATCATGATGTCCAGGAGCTGTGGTTCCAACAAGACGGCTCAACATGTCACACAGCTCGTGCCACAATCGAATTATTGAAAGACACGTTTGGTGACCGCCTAATTTCACGTTTTGGACCTGTGAATTGGCCTCCAAGATCTTGTGATTTATCACCACTAGACTATTTTCTGTGGAGCTATGTAAAGTCATTGGTCTATGCGGATAAGCCACAGACGCTTCACCATTTGGAAGACAACATTCGCCGTGTTTTTGCCGATATACGGCCACTAATGTTGGAAAAAGTCATCGAAAATTGGACGTCCAGATTGGACTACATCCGAGCCAGCCGTGGCAGTCATATGCCAGAAATCATATCTGAAATGTAATGCCACAAGATTATCTTTCGAATAAAAAAAATTCATGTCAATCGAATAATACATCGTTGTTTTATTGCAATTTAAAGTTCTATGCCTCTAAAAAAACACCCTTTACATAAAGCTTGTTGCATTATATAAAAAATACAAATCGATACAACCATTTCTTGTCTTCTTTCTCAGAATTTTTCAATTTTCATTTACGGAAAAATGCTTCATCTCACTTGAATAACAGGCATTATCGGACATTTTAGTTCTGAATTACGTTCAAAAGTAACACTAATGCCACCTGCGCTAGAAACTTACTCTGCTAACTTAAATGAAACGATATCGGATAACAAGGACGCTTTGTGTAGCTCAACACATGACGCCCCTTGTTATTCAACGCACAATAATTCTTTATTGAAAATAACTACTTAAAAATGGAGTTGACTGATATATCGCAAAACGTAAAATGTCAAATTCTTGACCACTAGCATATTAGAGAGAGTCCCCAATCTCATATAAAATTTTTCTCTTAGATTTCGATCATTATCCAACTTCTAGGACAATAATTTTTTTAACTAAGAATTCTGAAATAAATAGCAAAAATACGAGATTATTTTGTATTTAATCCTGAAATTTAAAAAAAAGTTTAACAATTTCCTAATCCTACTTCAACATCTACGTTACATCAACAAATATTTACAAATAAATTACAAAATTAAAAAATAAATTGATAAAATATTATTGTACTACCAAATTTAATGAAGGATATTAAATTCATGAATATCGTAAAGAAATAAAAAAAAAAGAATAAGAAAAATAATAGCTTTAAAGTTTTTTTTTTTTTATTTTTAGAATTCTTCATTAATTTATTTTTTCAAGTATTAAGATGCCACAACATAATTTATGAAGAAAATGTATTATAAAATTGTTTTAACCAAGATCTTTTAAGATTAAACTTCAGAATTCAATTAATTACTTTTTGTCGTATGTACTTCAATCCAGACTACTAAAAAGGATAACATTTAAGATGGATTTAATAAATTTTATGAATACATTATTGAAGTTTCTCATAAAAGATCAATGCAGAAATAGTACGAGATATTTCGAATTCGTTATATTTACGTCGCAAAAGAAATAAAAAAAAATATTAACTATAGCCTGAGATTTATTTATCTGAGAAAATAAAAAAAAGATTCTAATTCCATTATGATGCCTTATTTTATTCAAATTTCGAACTATTTAATTCGTTGCTCGTTTAATATTCAGAACGAAGTAATGTTTTGATTTAATAATTAAAATTAATAACTGCTAAAATAGATCTCTCTTCTTAAATTACTCATCTATTTATAACATATATATATATAACTGAAATGAATATATTTATATATATACGATCCATAATTCATTAACTTAATAAGGTTTCTTCTATTATTTTCAAAGCATCTTAATTGGAAATACATGTATGCAAATTGAAATAATTATTTGTAAGGATTCTAATAATATTCTCTATTTCTATGCAATATTCCCCAACTACTTATCTTCTATTACATCTGCTAAATTAAAGGAATGAATCTTTTATACTCAACTATTTCTTATACAATTAAAATACTAATTTTTTATTAGATTGCTAAATTTATATGTATTCAGTTTTAAATAAAAAGAGTAAGCCACACACAAAGCATTTTTATATAATATTACAAAAGCTATTACAATAACATCGTATATTTAGGTAATATATAATATACATGTTAAATTAATAAAACAATTTAATCATTAAAAAGTGATTTTTTTCGTCAAAGATTGGGTAATATTTTTGTTGAGAGTAAATTGTAATAATCATACATTTTTAATGATTTTCAATTTTAAGTTTCATTACAATTAAAAAAAAATTTCAAACTTTTATAAGTGATTTCTATCCTGAATTAAGTTTATTATTGGTTCGTGAGCCTGTGTTTGTCTCAGTAGATAAGACCTGGAGCAAGTTGATGAAGAGAGAGCATAATGAGAAGAGAAGGATATATATATATATATATATATATCGTTTAAATTAATATTGCTTAGTAAGACCGCCATATGAATACGATTACTTCTTCACACAGTTAAATAATAAAAATTGATACTTTCGCATTACATTTTTAAAATGGTAAAACATTATTGATTACATTAAAATAAAAAAAAATATCTAACTAGCTATAAAACAATAAAAGTTTTCTTGAATAATAAATATAAAGGAAAATAATTTGCCACAGGATACGAATTAATTTAAAGTAATAATATGATAATATCTTCACCTTTTTACAATGCAGTATATTAATGTAACTAACGTTTTCTGACTCTTAAGTTACATTTCTCGTCGTAAAATGTTTCATAATCAGCATTGCAAAATATGAAAATTTTAATTTGGGAAATGAAATTGCCAAAAATATAATATCGTCTATTAAATTTAACTCTTTAAATATTTCCTAAGGTTCTTTAAAAGTCTTTGCGCAGATAAGTGAAACTAACTGTTTGAAAACTCAAATTTGTGCTTCCTTTTTTCCCTGATATGTTTTTTAATTGACACACACTAACTTTAATTATTCTATGCCTTTGCTTGCTAATAAAGAATCCCAATCTGATTAAAAAAAGTTTACATATGTCATGTTTACGTATTTTATATATGTTAAAATGTGTTGTGAAGACATCCATGCATGCTCAAAGTAAATTTCTAAGTAATACATACCAGGATTATTTTCAGACAGATGGAAGCTGACTTTGATAGAATTATTGGTAAAATGCTGGTTTTCTTACTGAATATTGTTTTTCTAGGTACCCGGATACAAACAATGATTTAAAATAACACTTGACAGAAAGCACCGATTTCATGGCCTCAACTGGGAATGCTATGATGGGTTCACATTCACTAGCATAGGAAGCCCTTAGTAGGCCCTGAATCTAAGTTCCTATATCTGTTTCTTGGGCTCTTCACGATTTTTAGCTCAAACATTTTGAGGCTCCTGAAGTGTGTGTGGGGGGGTTGTATCATTGATGCGGCTACGCCTCTACTCACATTCCAATTGAGT
The DNA here is from genome assembly GCA_019973935.1 of Trichonephila clavipes. Classification (NCBI taxonomy): domain Eukaryota; kingdom Metazoa; phylum Arthropoda; class Arachnida; order Araneae; family Nephilidae; genus Trichonephila; species Trichonephila clavipes. Next base: position 3,464,195 of record BMAU01011056.1, on the reverse strand, counting down.
TATATGAGTTTATATAACACTGCAAAAATTTACCGTTTCATTAAAAACACCACTCATATATCTGTTAAATGCTATCATGGGCTATATTTTACTTAAGATTCACTGTTTCGATTAGAAACGACAACGCTGATAACCAATAATGAATCATAATTCAACAACACAATCAATGTTATAAAAGTACTTATATCAGATTATTAACGGCTGAAAGAACAGTTTTACATAAAACTCATTAAAAATTTTCTGTTAAACATTATCCTTAAATTAAAAGGATTGAAAAGCTAATTTTCAGTGTATACGGTTTGTATAAATTGCTTATAAAAACAATTAAGAAAAGCATACGTTCTATAATGTGATTCTAAAAAATCATAAATATTAATTGACAATTAAGAGAAATTCTTACCTCCAGTAATAGTGAGAGTTGCAAAAACATACTCAGCTTCAGTCGCTCCAGCCTCATTATGTGCTGACATGAGCAAGTTATACCAAGTGGCTGGATTTAGACCAGTAACAATAAATTCTTCGTGTCTTGGATCTAAATTACTTGAGACGAGCACCCATTCCCTTTGACCTTTTGCTTTGTATTGTACAACAAAAAATGATATTGGACAGCCTCCCGTTTTCCAAGCGTACAGGTTTAGTGTCACAAAAGTAGTGTTGATGTTTAACAAAGCCATTTTCTCTGGAGCGATAGGAGCTGAAAATAGATTTTTTTTTTCAGAAGATAATAGATATTGAGAAATAGAATAAAAACTTTTAGATATATATTCCTACATTATCCCAGAAAACTGAGTAAATGTAAATTCAAAACGATAATGTACTGACAGAGATTGTACATGCAAAATCCGTACTGTTTTTTTTTTAAATACAGAATTTGTTACATGCATATATAAAACAAATTTACTCCAAAAAGGAAATTTTTTCCTGTAATTATAAATCAAAAATAATAATAATAATTTGTTATCTGTGAGTGAGCGTTGTTACATCAAAAGGGTCGTGTTATGAATAAGGTCATGAAATTAAAATATGAGTATGTGTATATGAATAGCAAGTAATATTTGTTACGCAATTCAAAACATTAATATACTGTAATCAAGCACGTACACAAAGAAATTTTCAGATCAGAAGATGAATTTATCAAATTTTAAGAATTAAAACAAGTTGCGATGAGTATATAAATGCTTGTTAGAGTAATTAAAAACTAAAGAGAAATAATATATAAAGAAATTTATTCTGTTCGGTCATTTAAAAGGTATAATGCAATGGGCATAAAACGAATTTTAACTTATTAAAAATTTATTTTAGTCAGTTGGAAAAGATAACCTGGGAAAAACTAGTTATGAATATGAAATGAAATTCATAATCTACTTACATTTTTGTTTCATTACAGATACTACGCATTATTCTGAATAACGAAACGTAAGTTTTAAAACAAAATGCTTGTATAATTTTAAAATCTTCTAGTATTAATATGAACTATAAGTAAAAAATCTAATTTCGAATGAAAAATTAAATTAAGAAAATTAAACAGCTATTTTTATACATTTTTCTTCAATGTATTAGCCATATTATTTACCAAAAATGGATATCGAGTAAACAATATCCCGGATACAAAGACTCAAGAATTTAAATTACTACTAATATAGAAGATCGTTCGCACTTTATCGAAACGATTTTTATAGTTAATTTTTATCAATAAATACCGTATTTTTGTGGATTTTTTTTCTCTCTGCTAGTTTTGATTCTTGACAATAGTTCTAACTCGAATTTTTCATAAAAGTAAGCTTTTTCTTAGTATTCATACGCAAATTTTACTCCATCCTTCTTGAACTGTTTTCCAAAGTCCGTTCAGTGTTCTTGGATGCCTTTTTTCCTACAACTCGTTTTAATAAAAAGAAAGCACACAAGTCCATTACAGAAGTGTTGGGTCATTTTACTCGCATTTTCATCAAATGGGATAAATTTTATTCCCGTTTCTGATTATTTCTTTGTAAGCGGCAATTGACTAGAGGCGTTGCCCATTGAAGCTCAACTTTATCAATATCCTTTCCATTTATAGTTGGAATTTCTTCTTCAAAAATTGTTAAAATATTCTGCTTATAGTACAGAGAATTAAATTTAGTTTTACTTGAGACTTTTTTGATTTTTAATTTGCCGTTGTTAGAAAATCCTGCAACTATCAAGAATACCTTTGGAAACTTTACTGTACACTGGCGAAGTTATTTCGTACGGTCATTCCCGTCAATTGAGCAATAGAAAATGTATCATCTTTTACTAAGTCTCTTAAATATACCAAACCTCATCATGTACTACCACAAATTTCCATTTTTCAACAGCTAAGTGTGTGTTATATATATAGTTTTCTACAATTTCATTTTCTTTCAGCAATATGTTTTTAAAAAAAAGAGACGAACTTAGGTTTAAACATCTATTTTAACTCTAAATCCTTATGAATCATTTTAATTACAGTTTTGGAAGACATTCCTAGTTTCAATGCAAGGAATCTTTGAGTCGGTAGATTTCCTTTTAGGATCACAGACTTCACTTTCTTGATAGTTGTCTGCATTTAAACAGTCTTAGGATGAAGTTTAATGGTCATGTTTAGATTTTTACTTTCTACTATACGTTTCTCCCTTTGAGACTTAATGCATTATAAATATCTTTGATTAAAATGCAATAACCGAGATTTTTACACTACGTTTTAATTTGTTGATACGAATATTTCTCATTTGAAAGTGTAACTACGAAACCTTTAAGTCATATATCAGCTTTAGGAACGATTTTTAAAATAAATCTTTTATTTTACATTCCAATCAAAAGAAAACCTTAGCAGACAATTATTCTGAAGTTTCCAAAGTCTTATCTCAAAAGGTGCACGGGAAAATGAATTACAAAATTGTTTCCATAAAGTGCGAATAACCTTCTGTAGCTATCATTTTACGAATATCAGAGCAAAATGGAATGTTTTCAAACCAGAAACACATAACTGTATTAAAACTACAGGAGAAAAAGATATATATACAAATATAACTGTTAGTACTTAAACTGTACTATGAAGTTTGTTGGAGTGATGAGAAATCGTTCAGTATAAGAATACATCCTCTTATATAGAATTCAACATTTATTTACTATCAAACACACATAAAAAATATGGACAACACTTTGCGTAGAGACAATACAAAGCAAGCAGCGGCGTACATTAATGTAACATTGTGACGATAACAAGACACGAAGGAAATTTTCTAGAGATCTTCCATACAAAATGCAAACCAAAAGTTAGAAAACTCACAGGATTTACGAGGACGTTTGTTCTGATTGTTCTAGAAAATCGTATGATACACATTATATAATTCTTAACTTAAAAAAGCTGACTTTTAATTTTTAAGAGATAAAGTTACAATTATATTCCACTATGAGGGCAACCAACAATTACTTTCTTACTCAAAGTCCTGGAGTGTCAGAACCATTACAAATTAAAATCTTTTAAGATGAAACTAAAGTGAATTGTTACATTTATATATATATATATATATATATATATATATATATATATATATATATATATATATATTGTGTGTGTGTGTGTGTGTGTGTGTGTGTGTGTGAGTGTGTGTGTTTGTGTGTGTGTGTGTGTGTGTGTGTGTGTGTGTGTGTGTGTGTGTGTGTGTGTGTGTGTGTGTGTGTGTGTGATTTCGGACCAGCCGATTATGATTAAGATTACAATGTTATTTTTAAAACAAAGAATTAAAGTTATTTTAAATATTAGCACAAAGAGTTAGTTAAAAGGATACTAGACGGAATTATTACATACATATATACGATGGTTGGGGCAAAAGTCATGGCAATTTTTTTTTCCTTGAAGATACCAGTCTGGGACATATACAGACGAAAGGACAAGGTGTTAACTACATATGTGGATAATGAATAGCACTGAAATATCGTTACGCACTAATTTATTACGGTAGTATACAGGGCAATATGGCCTCCATGGTACAAAAGAATGACAACACAGTACACATAAAGTTGACATGGCAAACCTGGGCTTAAAGATTCTCAATGTAGTTCCCAGCTATTGTCACCCCACGCTGCCAACGATGGGGGAGGCACTGAATACAGTCAGCCTCGGCATTTGCCGCACCATGTGTGAATAGTCAGCTGTTGGCGCACAACATTAGCAATGTCTTCTCGTGTTGCAAACCGCCTACCACGTATTGGTTCCTTAATTTTGGGAATGAGATTAAAGGCACAGGGCGAAATATCGGGAGAGTACGGTAGGTGACCGGTCGTCTCGAACGTTGCTCATTACTGGTTGACACACGTCCTTGCTGAAACTTTCCTACCCACCTTGCTACTGTACAGTATGGCAGGGTATTATTCCCACGGGCTTCTACTAATTTATTGTGGTATTCCACCACATTTCTCCCTCGGAGAATGGCTATTTGGATGTAAGCGCGCTGCTCAATACGGGTTACTTCCATCTCACACGGCACTCATTAATTGACTAATTTCACAGCCCTCGATGCGCTACTATCAGCTATCACATAGCCATCTGTTGCTCTGCATACACACTATGCCTACAGAACTTTCATACGACACATATACATTTGTGATCCGTTCACATATCTACAAGAGAAAAAAAATAGTTGTCTTGACTTAACCCTCGTATATATATATATGACCCAAAATCTTCAATATAGAACGATCTTGTTGGTTAAAAAATGTACGTTAGATATTTTACACTTTTCACTTATGCTTAATACTGCTTTTCTTTTCTTTTCTTTTCTTTTCTTTTCTTTATTCATTTTTTTTCTCATTTTATTTTTTTCCCTTCATAAATGGGAATGTAAAGTTTTGATCAAAAAAATCAATACAATCACTTTTCAATGAAATAAATAGCTATGCATTATTATTTTATGAGATTTTTCCATACAACTTTCCTTTCTAATTGTACCGGGTGGGCAAAAAGTCCGTAAAAACTTTAAAAATTCATAAAATCCGGAGAACTGTTTGCAGGATCAGCATTAGTATGTCACGGGATTTTTTTAAGCTAGAAAAAAAAATAATTCGAAAATCATCCGGTAGGTGGCGCTGTTACAAGTGTCTATGGTGGAAATATGCAAATTAGATGGCTATAAAAACCTTTGCTCTCAATGAATCCACATTCATTTCACCATTACAAACGGTGAATGTGAACAAGGATGCTCAGTGCGCCGGATAAAGCTTTGTTGGTGAAGTGATTTTACATGAACGAGGAATCAGCGACCATTGCCTTGCGTAAATTCCGAGTTCAGAAAAATGTGAAGAATAGAAAAGGCCCTTTAACACCTGCATGTCTCTTAAAGCTTGTTAAACATTTTGAGGAAACTGGAAAGTTGGAGGATCGAGCACGAGCCGGACGACCATGCTTGAAAGAAGCACGTGCACCCTGCATTGCTGTCGAAATGAAAGCGATTGCGTCAGAAGCAGCTTCAGGGACCAGCAGTGCTCGTGAAGCTGCCAGACGATTGGGCTTACCACCATCATCTGTCCGCAATATTCTTCGTTGAATCCTCTAGCTGTACCCACACAAATTGCAATCGTGCCATGAACTTTTGCCAGCAGATACCACACGGAGGGAAGCATTTGCGAAGTGAGCCTTCTCTAAAATTGAACAGGATCCCACCTGGGTTTTTAACATCTTGTGGACAGATGAAGCTCATTTCTCACTTCATGGTGACGTTAATAACCATAACTGTCGCATTTGGGTGACCTCTAATTCACTTGAGTACACACAGATGCCATTGCATTCCCCAAAAGGGACAGCATGGTGTGGTTTAACGGGTTCATTTATCATAGGACCCTTCTTCTTTGAAACGCAGTGCCCAGTAAATGGATGGATAACGGAAACGGTAAATGCTCAGCGTTATCTAACGCTTCTGCGGGAGACTGTCGTGCCATGTTTAATTCAACGAGGTCAGATTTCGAATGTCACGTTCATGCAGGATGGAGCAACCAGTCACACTGCTAACCCGGTTAAGGCATTCCTGATACAGACGTTCGGGGAAGACAGTATCGTTAGCAGGCGCTGCAGGCACCCATGGCTTCCTCGGTCTCCAGATTTAACACCGGCAGACTTCTGGTTGTGGGGATATTTGAAATCTCACGTGTATCTATCTATCCGGTCCATCAAGTTAATCGGAACTGAAAAATACGATCCGTAGAGAAGTATCCTCCATACATCCGGACATGTTGCACTCTGCCGTTGCTGGATTTGTCACTCGTCTGGAATGTCTTCTCCCTTGTGGTGGTGGTCATGTGGAACATATTCTAGTGTAATAAAGTTGTGAAAGTTTTCTGTTCATTAATTATGCATTGTTTCTTTGATTTGCGTACATCAGCGCCACCTACCAGATGATTTTCGAATAATTTTTTTCTAGCTTAAAAAAATCCCGTGACATACTAATGCTGATCCTGCAAACAGTTTTTATTTTCGTTCATTTCTTCGGATTTTATGAATTTTTAAAATTTTTACGGACTTTTTGTCCACCCGGTATTATTGTTATTATTATTATTATTTTGTTTTTATAAATGAAAATGCGATGTTAATCAATCATATGGAAAATAAGAAAATTTCAATGAAATAGAGAGATCATGGTGCATTACTCTATAAAAATATTTTACAGAAAAAAGTTTGTTTCGTATCCTCTCTAAATTGAATATTGTGAGAATTTCTTAAATAAACTTGCTACCTCTCTGCCTACTTTTTAATTATTAACTGACTAATTAATAAAAAAAACACATCGTGTCGGGGTTAAATCTAACGGTAGACAATTAACTCATTTAATAATGATGAAGATAGTATTTAAGAGGTTTGCGAAATAATTATTTCATATCAAAAGCAGTTATTTTAATATGCGAATGAACTCGAGATTTTATAATCCTCTGTTTACAACAAAATAAGAAGAATGAGATAGTATTTTGAGTAGGACTTTTTTAAATGAAATTCTCTCTTTTAAGAAGACTTTGCTAAGAACGTTTTTCTCTTGAGAGGACTTTAAGAAGACTCCTTTTTTATAATAATCTTCTTCATAATACAAATATATGTTTAACGAAATACAATGAAAACGAATATCTATATGATTTAGTGAAAAAAAATATTTCTGAAATACTTCTTTTCAGAATTTTTCTTAAACTTTTTTCTTGTTTCCTGTCTACGTTAATATTTTGTTTCTCATGAGTTATTTTCTCGTTGTCAGAATCATTTTACTTATTTTTGCATTCTTTGTACCCCTTTTAAAGAACTTATAGTATTAGATTAAAAATATTTTTAAAAAAGGAAAATAAACTAGTATAGAAAGAACTAAGTGTATTGATAAACTTTTATCTCTCTTCAAAGAATTCTATATCAAAGTTAACATGCATTTTCATTTATTTTTTTATTCAAAAAAGTTGATGACAATTGGAAACAGATAATATGACTAGTCTTTTCAGATCTCAATTTATGAGAAATGTGTTTTGTTTAAAATCTAAAATAAAACACTTCTACCAGAATTTATTTTTAACTCCATTGCTATTAAAATATGCAAGCATATGAAAAGAAAAACAAAATTTACCTTTAATTTTCTAACGAATATCTAAAAGCAATTCCTGCAGATAATGGTATTCTTATGTAATACATTTAAGTGTTAACTGTTAGGATCTTTAAATTATTATTATCACATACAAGTGAATAAAACTGCAAACAAAATATACTTAATAATATTGCTTTATGAAGGATACTTTTACAAAAAAATAAATACTATTGGTGGTTTTAGTTTGTTAATAATGGCATTTTTCAATAATTTCTAGGAATTTACAAATACTTTCATCTGTTGTGCGAAGTATCAAAGAATTTTCATTAAAATAAATGTATACGAAAAAGAAACATGAATTTGTTATACTTTGCGTTAACTATTAATTTTACTGCGTGAGATAGATTGCAGATTTTAAGGAATTTAGATGAATTAATTAATTTAACAAATTTGTATTCCATCAAAGTGTTTTCAAAAATAATTTAATTAAAATTTAAAAAAGCATGCGAAAATAAAAAGAAAAAAGAAGATTAGCAATATCAATTTTGAAAAGAAAATAAGCAGAATATAAATACTTTAAGCAAAATGATTAAATTTACTTAAATAAGAAGAAAAATATCTTAATTATAATTGATGAAACAAAACTTCAATTGTTTCCCACACACACACTACCTCCCCATTCTCAAGAAATTGATTCGTGTGACTTCTGAATGGTTCCTAAATTGAAGATGACGTTGAAAGGATCCCAATTTTGAGAGTAAAAAGAGATGATACAAAAGCCTTCCTAAAACGTTTTTGGCAATGGAAGGATTGGTGGGCTAAGTGTGGGGAGATGCAAGTGGTCTATTTCCTTTAATTACGTTACGAAAGATATATATTTTATCCCGGTGTGACGTCAGGACCCCAAGTTTATTTAATTTCTAGATAACATGAGGGGTTCCACAGCTTAAGTAAAATCACTTTTTTACTAACAAACATAACATAAATTGGCACATCTATTATAGAATCTATCAGTACAAAATTTTACACCTCTAACTCTCACTTTCTTGTATCGTCGATGGTTTGGCACTTTCACAAGACTATGCAATGTATATCGTAATGACGCCAGATGTGCGTTACTTGTATCGCCAACCACAAGTCACTTTCTGCTAAATATCCTAGCGATCAAGATTCGTCAATAATAATAACAAAGCAGGGTTCGTCTTTATACCTTTCACCTCCTTCCACAGCATAGGTTCTTTTGCTGATCTTACTGATCGCCACCTTGCAACGCTCGCACCTATAGCCGAGCTCTCTGTCCTCCTATCGCTGATCTTTTCTCCGTATAGCAGCATTTCGCTGAAAAATCGCAAAGTCCTCTGGTCACCTCCTCCAATGTCTCTTTAAACCTCCTGGGTGGGCTCTCTTCCGCCCCCAACAATTTCTGATTGTAAGGAACACGGATCTGCACCCAGCGTCCTCAGTCTTCATCCTAAACACCATTGGTTCTCACGGAATTAAATTCGGTCCGAACTGTGACCCTATTGACTCCATACATCGAAAAACATATGAAGGGTCGAAAATTGACCTGTCACTTCGACATCGGGAATTCATTCTTGGCATTTATTCCACACAGTAACTGACACTCTCTCCTACGCATGTTTAGCACGACCACATGTTAGAGGAATAAAAAAATGGACAGCCGCTGAAACAGGAGTGTTCCGGTTATAGTTCTCTTTGAAGAGGAAGTCACATGGCGTGACTTTTTGCATCAGGGCGTAAGAGAAGAAAAAAAGAGGTAACAATCATCTGGTTTGAGAAACATCGATACACCGGAAACAGATATGCTATCCGGATACTTTTCAGACAACTCTTGGTGTGCCTTATAACTTAAATGATAATTTGGAATTTTGTTTTTTATTCAGAAAATAATTTTGCAGGTATAATATCAGCTCTTAAGCTTAAAGTTAAAAAAGTCATCAAAACAAAAACAAAAAATCGTAAATCCAAAATTTAGTAAACACCAAAATTACAAATACCTTTATTTTAATCTACTAAATAAAAATTGTTCAAACAATAATTGTAAAAGGGGTTGACTAAAATAAAATTGAAATTCAAATCATTTTTAAATTTCTTTAATCTAAATAATTACTTGTAACCATGTATATATATATAGTTATTTACTACACTTTTTTTTTCTTTTCAAAAATATTTATTTAAAAAAAAATCTTACTTCTTACTTAAAAACTTCGAAAGTATTGTTTTTTTTTCTTTCTTTCTTTATTTATTTGCATTACCATTACCTCCCCAAAGTTAATTAATTCCGGCCAGAATATAATTTAGTTATAGTTTATATAAGTTTCCTTCTTTTCTTCAACCAGCTAATTTTAAGTAACAACATACCACAAAATAAATAAAAAAAACATCCAACTGTAACAATTCGATTTTAAGAGTCTCCTAGCATTGAAATTGAATTTTTAAAACTTTATTAAATCAATTCACTAAGGATGTTGCTCTCACCTTTCAGTCTCAACCCATATAATTTAATGAATAATCCAGAACTTATAAAGTAAATTTTGCAACATGATTTAAAAATATTACCGTATAAAAATTATGGATTTCTTTTTTCTAAAACTTCTTAAAAACCATTGGGTATTCCTCTTTTAAAATTTTTATCATTATTTATTTGCAACAAATTTGAAATTATGCACCGAACTGGTATGTTAATACATTTTGAAAAAATATCCTTCTCTCAAGGGTCATAAATATTTCAACTCTCTAAATAAATTCCATTACGTCCTATGAATAATTGATAGCCTTCCCGTCATAACTCGATCTCTTTGTTTAAAAAAATTTAATGAATTAGAGTTAACTCAAGCCTCGCTTCCATTTCCAGAACATTATATTTTATTCAAAGCTTTTGTTCAATTTCCTGGATATTTTCATTTAAATTACTTTCGTGATTTAATTGGTTTCTCTCATGCATGCCATTGGACAAAAATACGAATTACTTTAAACTAAATGTTTATGTTCCAAGGACAGGAAATCATAAATACGTAACTCGAGGGTAATTTTATCTGATTCAATGTTTTGAAACTTAGCTTAATAAAGGTTGACAAAATGAATATATAAATGTAAAACAGTAATTCAACTTAAATAATGATTTTCTGGAGAAGGAAAATAATATCTATAACTTTTTAATTCTTATTTAAATTATAAAAATGGTTCATAGATATCACGATAAAATTAAATCAAATTCGAACTAGAGGACTGATTTATAAAGAATTCTGCAAAAATTATTTTCTAATCTTAACCAAAGTTTACCGTATAATCCAGTGTATATCGCGCGCCCATTTTATTTTTTAGGTATATTCAACGGATAACACTTTCTCCTTTTTAACGAAGAAACCTGAAATGTGCATGTGCATTGCTCTTTTATTTGAATAATTGCATATTTCTAGAACTAAACCTTAAAAAGCAAGGAAAAGGTGTTAGAATGTATCTGGATGTTAGCAGGTGAAAAAATATTCACAAAAGGAGGTCAAATGCTTCATGTCAGCTTAGAAAGTGTGTAAATGGATAATAAAATCATGGAATGTGTGTGTTTGAAATTAAACCTGACACAAATAATGTCATTTAAAAACTGTAATACATCTATTAATGTAGATGGAATGAAATGACTATTTTTTATGGATAACAGTAAAAGTAGTGGTGGTGAAGATAAAACAGAATTCTCTCTCTCGATGATCTGCTTGGACATAACGGAAGACAAATATGATGAAATATCCTTTTATATAAAAATAGAAGTTCATAAGGTGTTCCATTTCCTTTGAATACACAGTATTTACCAACATACAGCAATTTAGCTATTTTTAATGCATATTTCTCTTAATTTTTAAAGCTATCTTTTTTATATCAAGCGTATAACGCTTATCCGCACATTTCGATCTTATTTTTTGCGTGTTGCACACTGGATTATGCGGTACTTATTATTTTTTTTGTTATGGATATAATATAACTATGAATGCTGACTCGGCCAGAACTTCTGAATTAGGTTACATAATGTTATGGACAGCTTTCAGTTTAAACTTAAGCTAAGTACCTCAGTTGAGTAAACTTCATTATAAAACCTTTGTTATTCCAGAACAGCAGTGTCTTTAGGCGTAGTAAAGGCTCATACTACAATTTATCTAAAATTTAAATATTCTTAGGAGTTTTATCTTAATTATATGTTCACCAATTTCATTAATTTAACTTGTAAAAATAATGTTTATGTTATATAATTATACATATCAAATTCTCTTAAATCTTTATAACTTTTATGCAAAAAATAGGATTATGTTTTCCCATTATTCTCCTTTAGAAAAATGTTAAAATAAGTAACATGCTCTAAAGTAATTTTCAATTACTTGTGGGTTGATTGATTGAATATTAACGTCGCACTGTTCAGCTACACGAGGGCTTTTGGTGACGGACCACGTAATTTTGAACCATGGTCAAGTGACGTGGACGACACCTGAGCTGGCACCCCCCTCTTCTAACTACCACACCACACCAACGGGAGGACGTTTCAGCTCTCGACAGATTTAACGTGCATCGCCAATTGTGGAAGTAGACACGTATATTAAACTTTTAGAGAGTATCAAAAAACATTTAATTATAATATGAATTAAACCTTCCAGTGGGTACGCATTAATTTTTTACACGAGTAGATACATGTCGTACTTTTTACAATATATCAGTTTTTCTCAGTACAGCATTAGCAGAAATATGATAAAATAAGAAAATACAAGGTATTCCATTCATAATTGTAATGACAACAGGCACTAAGAAAAAAATAGCACATATCCGCAATAAAAATTAAATTTTAATATTATTAAAAGGAAAATTTATGTATATATATATATATATGTTACATATATATATGTCAGGTTTGAAAAGTTTAGGTTCAAAATTAAGGAAGTAATAAATGAAAATAGAGCGAACTCTTTACCATCGCGTAAGGATTTATGAGTAAATAAGCCTGTTAAAAGGTGTAACGAGCGCTGACGAAGGCGAACGCATACTAGAAAGGACTTGGCTGGTGTCTCCTCGCAGCGATGTTGTATTTGGTAACACCCGGTTGCGCGGCAAAAGGTCCGCCATGTTAGATTATATATGATGAAAGCGTAATAAAGGAATATTGTGAAGATGATGCCCTCCTCATTTTACCAGCAGGCCTGGGGCCTGTCATATATATATATATATATATATATATATATATATATATATATATATATATATATATATATATATAGATATAGATATATGATTCAATATATTTAGAGTTGGTATTACCTATAAAGCAGCGTATGGTATGTTAGGGTATTCCAAAATACTGCTTAAAATTAACGAAATAACTAAAATTTAATTTTTAAGTCCAGAAGAGCTTACTCCATCGTAAAGAGAAAGAGTGGACTAAAGAATATCATAATTCCCGTATTGTTAAGGCGTCGTATTCGAAAACAGTTTAAGAAATAGCATATTTGTCATAAAATGTACTATTAGGAACATGGTAATTGAAAGATAATTTGATATAATTCGATGAAGTTTTAAAAAAATACGAAATCCAAAAAAAATATTTTACTTTTAATAATAGCAATTAAAAATTGATTAAATAAGTGTTTTGTTAATACGTTTTGCAGGAATGCAGTATCCGTATGAAAATGATTTATTTAAAAGTTTAAATATCTTCAAAGAACTTCTCACATTTCTTAAATGTGTGGAAACATTTTCTCATTATGATACTCATACAAACGTAATTACAGTATTCCTAACACCATAAATTTCATTATAATTGTAATAAAAAACGCAAATTAGGGATTTTATACACTCAAGCCTTCTGATACTTGTTATTAGTGATTTTAAACTTTACCTATTTTTTTTAATTTTAAATTTCACTAAATTTTACCAAATATAACTATATAATATCAAAAGAAAAAATGTAACCTTTCAAATTTCTTCTTAAATTATACTTCGTTTCATACTCGTATTTATGTAGTTCAGATATATTAATCTCTCTCAGTGGATTAATTTTTCCCTGAAACAGTTATAGAATATCAATATATTTCTCAATCCAAACATCTGCTTGAACACATTCAATAATGGATCTTGAAATGAAAATTAGTTATTATCTTTTAATAAGATAATAACAGATGCTTCCAGTAAGTATAATTCCAAGAAATAACAGCCTTCCAGCACTTATCACAACAAATATAGTGTTGATAATGCTTTTAAAACAAAATAATTTATAATTAAAACTCCTCTTTTAACATAAGATCTTGAAAACAAGCGTTCGTTTTTTCTTTAAAAGAGAAAAATCACCTTTCAGTTGGGAGTGAATTTTGATAGATATAATTAAAAATTAAATTATGCTTGGAAACGTGACAGTAAAAATATAATTAGCAAATAACTTTTCCTTTTAAAATAAAATGTATTAAATTTAATGGGACGTTAATCAATAATAAAAGTATATTTACCTTTTGAACGTAATTCTCTTAAATCAATATCTAATAAAATAGTAATTACTAAATGTAAATCCATATTGTAGTATAAAATATATCAATAAACAACATCAGTAATAAATAAAATGAAAAAAGCTTAATGGGACTATTCGATAAAAAATAAAGCATGATGGATAGAGAAGTATTTGTGGAAGCAAAAAGAAAATTTATGGGGGGGTCTCTTTTTTTGTAAATAAGAAAGTTGCTTACTACAATAAAGAGGGAATGTTATATGATTATGTGGTACACTAATTGTAAAGCATATGCTAGTCATACATTTTATTGCTATAATCTGCTACATTGAACCTTAAGCAAATGAATTAAGGAATATCTACATATTAACAGATGTCTTTTTAATCTCTACACATTTAGTGCTTTCTGTATTTTTTTTAAAGATTAAGAAACGGATTTAACATATAAAAGTTTGTTGAATTTAACACGCATTCAAAGACAAAGTAAAATAAATATCTGAAAAATAATAATTTCTGTACAATCGAGCTTTACTATGCACAATCCTTAATATTTTTAAATCTGTAAAATAATTTGAAAATAAATTAATATAATTTATGAGTGAAATCCCCTTGCAATGAAAAAAAGAAGTTTTTTTTAGAGAATTTTCCAAAACCACTCAATTAAATTGGCTTATCTTATTATTGAATTACTTTTTCTCTTAAAAAGACAAATTACGTAAAAGCTTTAAATATTTGATGAGGCTTCTTTCCAATTAGTTTCAACTGATTTATTTTTAAAAAAAGAAGAAAAAATCAAGTCACCTTTCATTAACTAAAATCCTTATTAACTAATCTCTAAGTTTATTAACTAATCTTTGATAAAAAGAAGACATTAAAATCCTCAGAATATATTACAAATTAATGTTTAACGCGATAGAGATATAAATGTTTAATACAAAACATATTTTTGTCTTTATCGTTACAGTAGCTATACGTTAAACATTAATGAGTGTGTGTGAATCAGAATTTTTAATTAATTCAAAAATCATTTAAAATTATTTAACTGAAATATCGAATAATGCACATAGCCAATGAGTTGTTTGAAAGCAAAGAAAAAAATATTTCAATAGTTTTAACAAAAAATCTTGCTTTTTTTCATAAATATTATAATTAATATTAAAATCACCTACTTTTAAAACTTTTCCTTAAGTCTTAACATTGGTAATATAAAGAAAATAATAATGCATTTTCTTAAGTACAAAGGAAAATTAACTGGTTTAATATAATTCTTTTTGATAGTGCTTGAAATTTTATATGTAAAAAATATTAATAAAACTGGTTAGCAAAGGGGGGGACTTGAAGAAGTATTGAGAATAAAATTATGTTTTTTTTTAAAATATATTTACAGCACATTTTTATACTAAGTAACTCTCTTGAAATAAGAATATTTTAAACTTAATATCTCGGATTAAAATAATATATATGTTATTTTTTTGGATTAAAATAATAAATGATACTTTAAGGTATAAAATATTTTTACAAATTTTATTAGAAAATATGAACATGTTCTTTGCAAAGAACATTAATTCTCGATAGCTTCAATTTTGAACACATTACTTGAATTTAGAGAACAAGAAAGTATTTAGTTAAATTACTATCAATTAATATAAACATGATAATCATAAAGCAGAAGCAAAACTAATTAAAATGTTTTAAAGAAAATAACAATCCTTGAATATAATAAATAAGGAGATAAATCAAAGAATAATGACTCAATTTTTAATAACAGGAAACAAATTTTATGCATTTTGTTTTAGCCATCATAAACCACTTTTTTATGTTAAATCGATTCCAAGTGATAATTTAAACTTCAACTAATCACATAGTATCAATTTATTTTTCATTTATTCATTTACTTAATCCCTAGAATGATGAATAAATACAATTGCCTAAAATAAAATTATTGAATTATTATCAAATGTGGCAATATCAAATCTATTTAAATTTGGCATAGACTAGATGTTTGGATAAGCAATGATACTTGATAGTCTAAAGTACATAGATGACGCAAGGCTTCTCAAAATTGTAGGGGGAAAAAGATGAAGAAAATTCTGTTCATAATCGTCAAACGAAAGGTAAAAATTTGATAACTTTTGATTGCTTATTCTTAATAACAACGAATAAGAAATAACAAAATTAGTTTGTTCGAAAAGTTATTGCTACTGGTTTAGAGGATTCTCTCTTAGAATATTATATAAAGGGATTTTCTTCATGGCTCACATATATTTAATGAAATATAGATGTGTGAACTTTTGGTGTGAAGAAGTATATCAGTTCAAAAGACATAATGTTGCGATCCATAGTATTCTTTTTGAGGGCAATACAGGATCTCACACAGCTCATGTAACAAAATAAAAATTAAAGAAACTTCACTGGGTACTTACATATTAAAACGTCGACTAATTTCGTCAAATCAAAAGACATCACCAAATGCCACGATATGCATCCGATAGTTTCCGCGCATGTTTGAACGTAGCAGCATTTGGTGACGTTTTTTAGATAGGTGAAGGCTTTTGATTTAGCGAAAATCGTCGATGGTATAATACATAACTATCCTTCACTGAATCACACTCGAACATGACCTTCCCCCTACCATCTGGACTTCAGCAGTATTGAGTTATCATTTGATAGGACTGTTCAAAGAATTGGTTAGGAAAAGGATTTGCTTTGAATGAAGTAAAATATTGCACAGTTGATCCTGTTTTTCTGATTATATCATGCCAAAATTATAAATATTCCCCACAGGTTGAGAAAAATACATAAACTTCAAGCGAAGAAGTTTAAGTAAATTAACATTTTTGTAATTTTAGTGAATAACTTTCTAGAAAAGACTTCTAAACCCCTCATTTGCATTTTATCAATCTTCGTAGATAAAAATAATAATGCTAGAAACATCCATAGTAAAACATTTAACAAAATAAAAGTTTTATGTATTTCTTATACGAAAAAAGTAATATTTGGAAAAAAATACTTGAATTTGTTCCCAATACGAATAACTAACAAAAACGTTTTTAAACGTTCGATAATACTAAAATACAAGCTTTAATCAAGTAATTTTTACCCAAATTTGAATTTTTTAAAAAAAAATTGCGAACGTATTATTTAGTAAAACCAAAACTAAAAAGGTAGGAAAATGTCTTAATTCATGTATGTTATCAGTGTATACAATAATAAATAAACCAATAATGACATATTATTTATTAGCTTGAACTGTTTTATAAAAATTAATAAGAATCGGGAATTAAATAATATTAATATAAAGTTTTTGAAGGAAATTTAATGCATTGAGTTTATTATCTTAATCTTTGAATTTGAAGTGGAAAAAAATACATTATTTAAGCAGCTCTCAAATTAGCATACTTATACGGAAAAAAGACTGGAATTGTAAGGTTCTTATTCCCAAATGAATCCATTGCTAATTAAAAGAAAAAGTGTTTCTTATCTTCTCTAAATAGCCACATAAAGCAAAGTAGAAAAAATGGGAAATATACACTGCAAATATCATTCTTTTTTTATGCAATTGACATTTCCGTTCTCATATTATGTGTGTGATGCATGAACTTTTATAATTACTTCTACTTCTACATTAACCTCGCTTAAACATTTTTTTCTAATTCTGTTTTTTAATTTATTTGATGGTGATAATATAAAAGTGGGACAACTTAAAAAAACAGACCAAAAATCATTTAAAAAAATGACAGTGAATAGTTTTTTTTGTATGTTTTGTAAGTGCAAAGAATTTAAAACGAAGAGAAAAAGAAATGATATATAGTTTCCTTTTAAATATATATCTATTTCCCTTTCATTTTTTTCCATTTTATTTCTATCATCATTAATGCATTCAATGTAAGCTTTTTCTGGTGTTTCTTTTGAAATTGTAACGCTAGTTGATTAAAAAAACTAATGAAGCATTTTCATACCACAATTCAAAAGCTTCCATCGAAGGATTCTATGATGAGTATACTTTGAGAAATGTATATAATTGCATATTGATGAAATATTATGTGAATTTCTGAAGAGTATTTATAAATTAATATTTTACACATTTGTATTCATTTGATTCTTAATAATCTTTGTAGTAATGCAATACAAAGATTTGGTATTATGTGATGAGCCTAGAAAAATGAATCGGTGCAGAGGCGCACACAAGAATTTTTCAAGGGAGGTCGAAGGTCGAAAGTCCACCATTCTCGCATCACACTCTCGTATTACGCTGCCAAACATGTACTTTTCATTTTATTGACTGTTGGAAACAAAAAAAAAATAAGAAATAAATTCTGAATAAACATTTAGTATTAATTTGTGAAATAAATTATTAATAACAAATACTTAATTAAATTACGAGAAGTACAAAAACATAGTATATATATATATATTACAAAATACATTAGAGCAGCGATACTTAACCTGAGTGGCCCGTTGCCCTAGCCAATTTAATTATTTAAGTACAATGTCTTAAAAATTTAGCGAACAATTCTATCAATCTAGTAAACCCATACATCAATTTTGCTTTCGATGTGTTACAGATAGGAATAGCAGAATAACTTTTTTTCTCTTTGTAATTGCAACGGTTAGGTTAACAAATAACAGTGGAATAGCAACCATTTTATGAGTGAAACTAATTTTTAATTGACCCTCGTGTCTTCCAAACGATAAAATATAATATCTGTTATATTAAGACGATTAGTGTTTTGACTGTTTGGTCGGAAAAAAACAATCATGGATCATGGACTTGTTCAGTTTGTAATGCAAATGCTTTATTTAAAAACATAATTTTGCTCGTCACTATACCACTAAGCACAAATCATTCAATGCCTCCTTTTTTTTATTTTTAAGATTTTTTTCAAGACGAGATGAATTTGCTTTCTTAAAAAAATATTTGCAGCAGCAACAAATATTTGGGGGTGAGGGGACTTGGGACAATAGACGAAAGAAAATCGAAAGTACCTCATAACAGAGTAAAAAATGCATAAAACCTGTTTTTTAAGAGTTGAGTTTGATGGAATTCAATATAGTTTTAAAATAAAATTCAAACTTACTAATATTTTTATCAATTTTTGCCTTTTAAATGTCCTTAATCTTATAGCGCCCCCCACCACATTAATCCTCATGTTGCGACCCGCGTGATGTATGTGGCCCGGCTGAAAAAAAGGTTGAGTACCACTGCATTAGAGTATTGTAATGAATTGAAAAACAATAATAAACGTTGGGGGTGGTCTGAACCTGTGTCCCCCCTCTTGTGTGCGCCACTGATTTGGTGTTTTATTTTACGTGAAATTACCTCCCTGCTGACTATGGTATAAAAGCTCAGTCATTTAATATATATAAATTGTATTTTTTACCTTAAAACAATTCCAAATTGAAATGAAAACAATTACAAATTGAAATGATTTAAGGTATCCGACTACTTGCGACAACTTTTTTTTGAAAAAAAGAAGATATGGAGTTTTTTTTGTGATTTTTATGTTTATTTAGTATATTTTAAGGAAAAAATCCTAAAATTGGTAAAAGAAAAAAAATATTATTATTAAAATGGGAAAAAACTAGTAAAAATGTACGAAAAATTACATAAACGGGGCACGCTCTGTACAAAGATTTTATGAACAAATTCTCAATTTTTCAATTTTAATGTGTTACTTTGTTATTCCTGTTTGAAGTGACCTTCACGATAAGAGATATTTTAATTTTTACAAAAACTAGAGCACTTTATCTAAGTCATTATACGAAATTGCTTAAAAAAAACATTGACTATATTCACATAAAGGACTGCAAATTTTGAAATAAAATAGTTATTGATAAATCTGAAGATCAAAACACGTCTACTGTTATGAAGAACATAAACAAAAAAATTCAGCTAATTATTTTCAAAACTTTTTGAGCAACCACTGTCCCCGTTTGAGTTTTTCGAAAAAAAACACATTTCGAGTAAAACACATTTTAAAGATTGACATCTTGTGTAAAGTTATGGCATTTGCTTTTACTAAAACACTTGTAGTTTTTGTTCTAGTGGAGGGAAAATAAAATACTTGGTATTGTTATTAAGCTAATAAAATGGTCTATAAAATAAAGTCAGAAAAAAAATTGTCAATTTTTGAAAAAAATCATGGTTTTAGGGTAGTCGGATACCTTAAAGCAATTTATAAAAATATAATTTGATGCTTAATATAATTAGCAAAAAAGGTAATTAATTATCTATTGTGTTAAGACAAAAGGGAATTTTCCACATAGATAATCGATAAAATACTACACCTTAAATAAACTGATTAGTACTTCTACACCGAAATATTTAATTACCAAACAAGAGAACAAATATTATCTGCAAGTACATAACTCGTCTTAGCTAAATTTCAAATCAGAAAGGGAAAATGTGATTAAGCTATCACAACATTAAGCTATAAATTTCTAAGCTGAATAAATATTTACAGATTTGGGATTTCATTGAAAGTATAGATGGGTATTAAAGCAAGGATATATTTACAATTAATTTTAAGATATATCCATCAACATTTTTTATTAACAAATAATAATTCAAAAACTCATCTAAAGGGCTTTTATGATTTTTTGTAATATCTTTAAGTTTTACATTTTATGAGGAACCTAAAGAAAAGGAAAAGATAAAGGGTGGGAGAGAGAATGAATGAAAATCTCTGTTTAAAAATGCAGCTGTTTACTTTCAACTTTCAATTTTAATGTATATATATATATATATATATATATATATATATATATATATATATATTAAATGTCTTTATGCAAATAAATAAGGGGAAAAAGGATTTTTATTTCCTGTTTTATATATCAAATCAATTTTTAACTAAAAATTATATTGTCTTGAATGTTAAATATACATAATGTTTTAATAAAACGATGTACACTGATGGAAAAATAATCCCAACACCAAGAAAGATTTGTGTTAGATAAATGAAATTTGGTAGGCTTATTTATACATCTGAAACATGAAATCTATTGAAATTTTGCCTAAAACTAACCGACAATGCATGAAATGATTCTTATTTTAAACATTGCCTAGACATTCTACAGAATGCCTAATGAGAAACCAGTGAAGTATGAAATACATCTCCGATTTGTTTCGAATATTGTGTTGCAAGACACGATACTTTTAATAAGTACCTCAGGATCAGAATTTGTCAGTTGAACATTGTGGTTTGTTCGGGAGTGTCAAAATACTCAATTTTACTTAAACTTGTTCAACAAAAAATTGGTTTTTCTCTATTCTGTATGAAAATGGAGAAGCAAGCTGCAGTGCTGGAGAAGGAGTCATGACCTATAGCAGGGGTAGGCAACCTGTGACACACGATGCAATTATCAGTGGCACTCAGCACTACTCAACAAATTTATCAATTTTTGAATGGATGGAGCTTCATAAATTTTTAATCGACCGTAAATTGACAAACATCTCCAGAATTATGGAAAATTAAGAAATTATGAAAAGATTTGAAAGATAACTCTAAAGGTAAATTTAAAGCTTTTTTGTAAATTATTAAATGCAATAGTTGGCGATATATAATTGTTTGAAGAGAGAAAATTGAATGCATTCTGCTTTTCCGCTTTTAGTTCTACATTTCTAAGTATAAATCTTTCCTCATGTTAAAAATATTTCGAGTCCACAAAGAAATTGTTTAACAACTGAATGCTCAGAATCATGTCAAAGTGAAAGTACCAAATTACACCACATTTTTTGCGATATGAAAGTAGAGCGAAGCGCAGCACTAATTTCCCATTAAAATTTTTTTTTCTATTTTTATTTAACTGTAATGAAGAGAAATACTTATTATTTACGTTGTCTATTTGTTATTTTAATAAATATGTTTAAAAAAACATAATATATGTATAATTTCGAGGGGGTTTTTTATGTTTGTTGAAGATATAGTTTATATCATGCTGTATATTTTTATGTTAAGAAATATTTTTAATTGATGCAATATTAATGTGTGATAAAGCTACAAAAATCTATATAATTGAACTCTTTTCTCTAACTCTGCATACATTATCTCGGGAATAGAATTGTTTCAAAAACGCTCTACTGTGTGGCACGCTGAATCATAATTGGTAGATTGATTTTTTACATTCCACAGCTAAAAGGTTGCCAATCCCTGGTGAATAGGCATGAAACAACTATTCAACGACGAGCTGCCCAAAATTCGAGTTAAAGCTGCAAAAAAAAATCAAGCTACTTACTAGTAATTAATAACTAATGTGCAAAAATCCAAAATGACTACTAAAAAGGAACCCAGGGCCTATTGGTTGCCGAATAGCTATAATGTGATGTTTGGTGAAAATAAAATTAAATTCATATAACCAGATAAAGAAGGCATCAGTACTACACATAATGGCTCCCAACCCTTGAACCAAATGGTATCGGGCCACTCAAGGAGTATTAAATTATTTCTATTTTATTTACTGGGATGTATTTTTCTAGTGTTTGTGTGTCCATGGAAATCACTTTATATATTTCATGTAAAATCACTTTATATTCATTTTTTGGAGTAGCTGAATTTTATTCCGAAGGCATGTTTAAATACAATCAAATTATTAGATCAAAACAAATAAAATTCTAAACAACGTCCCAACGTTGTGGTAAAATTATCAAACGTTGAAAAAGGGATAAAAAGGATGGGAAGCACTTCTTTACACTATTAACTATATACTTCTATACACTAACGGATCTGAGTTATTTTACGTTCTTCATGAAGCTCATTTGGCTATTGGAGATGGAGGACGTGATAGAATTCTGAAAGAACTTTCAACCAAGTACAAAAACGTTTCACGTTATGGTGTTGAACTGTACATCCACCTTTGTGAACCTTTCCAGAAAAAAAATATTTTAAAAAAGGCATTGTTGTGAAACATATGGTTTTTTTGTCTGAATGTCAATATATTGGCACTCGTATTGAGTGGAAAAGGTTTCTATCGACTTGAAACTTCTGAAGGAATTTTAAAACAAGTATATGCGAAATCACAATTTACTTTGTGCCCTAAGAACTTGCTTAGGAATTAAGATATTCCTGACCATGAAATTCCTCTTCTGTCTGTTGCAATTGCTCATTCCAATTGAAACGGCGAAGGATTCGCCAAATGTATGTGTAAAACAAAGTAGCAAAATAAGAATGGTCTTTGGGTAAAAAATGTAATGGAATATAATTTAATATGCCATCCAAGCCTACCATGTTGCAATAAATAGTTTAATTTTAAGTTATTTTTTTATTTGAAAATTTTGTTTTCCTTTTTTTTAATAAGAAAGACACAAACTTTGTTTGGTACAATTTTCTTTTTCTTTACGTATTTCGAATAATTTTTTTATGGCACTCTCATAATTTTGTCAGATTAACATATGTATTTTTATAGAAATGTACGTCATTCATATAATAGCCTTATCATGACAATACTTCATACTTTGCCTAAATATCTTTGGTCATTCTATAAAATGCCTAGGCAAAGTATGAAATAATTCACATAATTCATACTTTGCCTAAAAACGTCCGGCATTCCATACAATGCCTAGGCATTCTATAGAATGCTGGCATTTCTTTATTTGCCGGTAACATATATACTGTGCATGATTGTTGGGAGTAGTGGTCAAGGGATGATACTGCCTCAAGTAGGCCGGGTTCTAGGAGGCCCCGTGGCACTACTAAGAGGGAAGTCCACCGTTTTCGGAATACAGCTGCGGCACATCGTACTGTGGCAAAAATCCGAGCAACAATTCGTATCACAGTGACACAACAGACTATTAGAAATTGGTTACCGTTTGCTACGCCAGTGTTGTCCAGCCAAAGCTCACTAAAGAATGGAGTGAGTCTGTTCTTTTTTTTCCTGACGAAAGCAGGTTCTTCCTTGGTGAAAGTGATAACCGTGTGTTGGTCAAAGGAAGGCGAGAGGAACGCCTGCAACCTAACTGTCAGCGACCTAGACCCACTGAACAGACAATTGGAGTCATTGTCTGAGGAACAATTTCCTATTACAGCCGGATCACTCTCGTGGTTATCCCAATCACTCTGACTGCAAATTTGTACGTCACACAGTCTGGTAATTCAACCTATAGTACAGTCATTTAAGAACAGCATTAAAGGGAGAGAAGGGTTCCAACAGGCTAAAGCTGTTGTAACGCAACGTATTTTACAGGGTGTTGATATGTTACCTTGGCCTGCGAGATCATCAGATATGTCTCGAATTGAGCACCTATGGAATACAATTGGATGACAACTCCAGCATCATCCACAGCCAGCAATGACAGTCCAAGTATTGATACAACAATTACGACAAGCATTGAACTCCATACCACAAAGTAACATTTTGCACCTGTATGACACAATGCATGCATGCTTGCAGGCTTTCATTCAAAATTCTGGAGGCAACACCGGTTATGAATGTAACAACATTTCGCATTTGAAATGCATTTTCTTGAGCTGATATTAACATGTGATCTTGAAAATTTAATAAATGAAACATGTTGATTAAACAAATACATGGTCCAACGTCCATTACGGTACAATAATTTTTCTTGGTGCTAAGATCTTTTTTTTTCTCTTTTTCTCATCAGTGTATGTTAAGCTATCTAATTATACTAAATTTACTTTTGATCGATAGTCAGAATCTCCTTAGTCTAAGGAAAATTACCTAAATTCACCTCCAACTTTTATGTTTAAAAATTTGAATTTTTGATTAAATTCCTACAATTAACATACGTTTTCTTATCTATTGCACACCGCTTCCTGAAATAACAAAAACTATTGGAATGTGAAATCTGAGCCTTTGATTTATTTATTATACTTATTTAAATTCCTCTAATTAAAATAATGTAAAATGGACAAGTATTGTACTCATATGTTTCAAAAATGGTGATTTTGAGAATGTGTATATAAAGGTATAGTTTTTTTTTTCATATTTAGTCTCATCAGAATTATAATAAACATATTATATTGATTTGAGTATAATACTCCAATAAAAAAAGTAATTAAATTCTGTTTTTTAGAAAAAAATGAAAGAATGAAATATTTTCAAAACATTCTGATTAAATGCAGCATACTTCAATAATAATAATAATAATATGTTGTCCATGTATATATAAGACGTCTGTACAGAGTCTGAGCTAGGATTTTTGAAAAATTAACATTATTTCCAGTGCTGCTATCAATTGAAATACTATCTAATGTTTTTTTGTTATTCAGGTTACACTAAATATCAGAGAAAAATTATTCATTTACATGCGTTTTCAAATCAAGGTTCCGAACATAGCCGGACGCCTTAAAGGAAAAAAAAGTGAATTTATTCAAACAGAAATGCACACACACACCCGCGAACACTGCTACACAAACAACATGATCACTTTTAAATTGTGATGTCAAAATTAAAAGTCAGAGAAAAATTATTGGCTATTAAAGAATCCTTTCAGTGCGATATAAGTTTTTTTTTTTTTTTTTTTTTTTTTTTTTTTTTTTGAGGAATTGCTTGTGTAAATTAGGTTCGATTCTAAGAAGATGAGATGAAGACATTTCTCTCTCTCTCTCTCTCTCTCTCTATATATATATATATATGTGTGTGTGTGTGTGTAATAATTCAATCTAGTATCCTTTTTGTTATTTCTTTGTATTTATATTTAAACAAACTTTTATTCTTTAGTTAAATTAGTTTATTAATAACACTGAAAACTTAATCGTAATCGGCTAGTCCGAAAACCCTGTTCCGTCCATTCTATCCAATCAGAACTACTATTACGTAATAACCACTGCCAGTATAAAAGCAAATATCTTGTGTAATTGCTCTCTTTGTCTGCTTGCGTTCAACATGTAAATCAGCCCAGTGCAACGCGTTATATGTTTATCTTTGTTTGGGTTTATGCTATGATGTTTGCTTCTTGTATGTGTAATGCCGTCCCTACTGGATCTTAATGTGTTTCCAAATGTGAATAAAAAAGGAATAAAGATTTACATGAGTGCCTCTTCAATAACACCGTATTCGACCACGCTCCACGTAACATAGATAATCACACCACCGACCACGCCCTACCATTTGGTTCGTTACAGTAATAACATCCACTCACCACGTCTTACGATTATTATTACCACTCTCCAGAAATATTGCAGAAGTATTTCATATATATATATATATATATATATATATATATAGTGCCGGCCATTATTGCCAAGCCACAAGAAGACGTCTGTCCTACTCTACTCATGCCTTATGGCGCACAACAACTAAGATCCCTTCTCTTGTCTGTTAAGAATTACAACAGTCGATATGAATGAAGGATCTATAATATGTAACTAATTCGGTATTAATCGTGAGCATTTAAATTCAAAGTTAATTGAAAATGTCTCTACTATATATATATATTGTAAGATTATTAATTATAAAACTATTAAATTATAAACTAAAATAAATGTTCTTATTTTCTCCTTTTCATTTAAACGTTAAATACGTTGGCCACCGAGGCCAACGTTTTTAGAAAAAGCGCCACTGTTTGATAAAAATAAATAAATAATAATAATGCGTGCCACTTCCACTTTTCCAACAAGCAAACATGGAAAAGTGAAAAAAATGTTACTTAAAAGTTTATTATGGGATTTTTACGCAAAAATAGCACATTTTTTTAAAGCAAGTCCATGTAGTCGAAATTTAGAAATATTGTAATAAATAAGACGAATGTACAAACTTAGGTTTTATTGTTAATTAACATATTACAAGT
Source organism: Trichonephila clavipes (assembly GCA_019973935.1). Lineage (NCBI taxonomy): Eukaryota > Metazoa > Arthropoda > Arachnida > Araneae > Nephilidae > Trichonephila > Trichonephila clavipes. The sequence goes on along the minus strand of BMAU01011056.1, from coordinate 3,437,407 downwards.
TCAATTAATTAGGTTAGGTATAAAATAGAAATGAGTAACTTAAATTATTTAATTCAAAATAATAATTAAACACTTAGTACGTACTTAAAGTGGCCTTTGAATTACTACTTTTTTTTTTTTTAGCAAGTCATCTAAGTTAGGCTTAGCTCTTTCAGATTCTAACAAAATTAGGTTGTAATAGGTGCACATTCGCTAACTTTGAAGGATATTTATTTTATTATGTTCATAATAGAAAATATTTATTCACACACACACACACACAAACATACTTTGATCCAAATTTTGTGCTTTTGTGTGAGACAACCCCACTTCAATGAAATTGTGTGTGTGTGTGTAAGAAATGATTATTTATTATCGTTTAAATTTTTTAAAATTTTTTTGTAAGTCCCCGCGTGCTATTGCTACAAATCAATCATGCCGCGGGTTGACCACCTCTGCTAAACTAATAATTCCATTTTTAAATTTCCTTGGAAATTTCAGATTCATGAAAATTCCATACGTGCTGCCATCTATTGTTGGTTAGCAATACTTTTAATTTTACAAAAACGCATAAATGCCCTTCACATGAGTTTTTGAATTCTTTGTTTGTAAATTAAAAAAAAAATGTTCATAGATATCTTAAAATTAATTTTAAATATAACCTTGCTTTAAAACAATAATTTAAGGGGACTTCTCACCCTTTGAGCAAATTTCTTTATTTACGTATTTAAAAATTATATTTTAGCATTTTATACAATGTTTCTATTCAAGAAAATGATACCAGATGAAAATTTTCATATATTATTTACACAATTTTAAAAATTTAAATTTTTTGAAGAAAATTGGGAAAATTTTAAAATCCTACTCCTTTTGTAAAAATTAATTTTTTGACCTGAAATTTTTTTATAATATTCTTATGGATGTTCTCAACAACTTTAGGGATCGATTTTGGAATAACTTTATTCGTTTTCGAGAAAAAAAGTAAAATGCTGATATACAAGCTAAAAATCAACGAAAAAGCCAAAGTGTCTTACATTTTATTTTTTTTTAAAAAAAAGTATTCAGTTTATAGCAAAACGGAACCATAATTTTATTACATACTTTATTTTTAACACGCAGGGAAAAAATGGAAGTGATTGGTAAATAATTGTCGAAGGAGTAGCATTTTGAATGCACTAAGGTTTCGAAAAACACAAACTGAGAAAAACCAGTTTAAAGTTTATAATTCTAAAAAAATAATTATTATAAGCTTAATTAAACTTAAAATACCACTTTAAGATATTAGTTATACGTTTTTCTTTAAAATAATTGCATTTTCATATTTTTTCAACCCACACATTTTTATAAATGATCAACTTTTAGAGAGTACTAATTGCCCATGAAAATTCAAGAAAAATGTTAAATTTTTGTTTCTCCCACGACAGAAATTTTAGCTGTTTTTCTTCTTATAATATTAAAGTATTATATTTGTATGAAAAATATATCAGGAAGAAGAACTGAAATTATAAAATTATTAATATAAAATGCCTCAATTTAAAAATTTTACATGCACACATTTCACAAGGAAGAAATATTACATTATTGGATTGCCTCGGAAATATTCTGCTTTTAATACTACACATTCTTTTTTATAGTTATTATTTCTATTTCTAAAATAGATTTTTTTATCATAAAGCATTTCTTAGCTTTTTTTTTTTTTTCTAAAAGTGGGTGTGGCTGAATCGCCTAATTTGTTTTCAAAAGAAGTTTTAGTCAACTTCTAACTTTCCGACATGCACAAGTGATATATCAATCGAAAGATAACAATGCAAAGAATAAGATTAAATGAGAATAAAAAAAAACGATAAGTTTGGGATTTTAGGGGTACCAAGTCCTCTTAAACTCCTAGTGAATTTCAGATTCATGAAAATTTCATACGAGCTGCCATCTATTGAGGGCTAGCAATACTATTCACTTTATTTCTATTCAGCATTTGTTGATTATTTTAGGCGTGAAAGAACGGAATTCGTGTTCTTAATAGTACTGAATATATAATTATTGGCGAAAATTAATAAAATTTGATAAATATTTCACTAAATAAACTATGAAAAGATTAATTGTCCAACATCCATTGAGGTGCTAAATTTTTGTCTGATTAAAAAAATTCCAAATATGAAGCAATTAATACTTTTTTATAATCACATAATCTACCATGAAAATAAATATTAATCATTCATAAATAGGTTTCAATTCATAGTTATAAATGAAATTGCGACCTAAATTTGGTGTCAAATTCACATTAAATAAACTTTGCTCAAAATGGAGAGAAATGACAACAATATTTTAATTTAAACGACATGTATTAAGTACAGAATATTTTTACTAAGAAAGTCATCAAAAAAAGAATATTTGTTATTTATTATTTATTACTTCATCACAAAGAAGTATTAACTAATTCATAAGAAAGTACATCTGTTTAAAAAAGGAAATATATATTTTTTTTTTTTAAAAGAAATCTACTACACTTTATATATACTTATTTTGCTATAGTTTGAATATCTTTAATTCTACTTTTAGTAATTAATCCATTAAAGTATTTTTTAAACAAATCTATATTTCTTAAAAAAGTAAAATTATTTGTTAATATAAATAATTAAAATAATGCATTCATTTTTAAATATTATAAATAATTTTAAATTGTAAAAAAAGGAATGTGCATTAACATTATTTTTAATGACTGATTTAGATTTATTATTAGCTACCGGGTATTGTACGAGGTCTGCAATGGTAAAACACCAATCTGCTGTTCATCAGAAATAAAAATAAACAGAGAAAGAAAGAAAATTAGACATTATATGTGCTTTGAAAATGGTAAAATCCAGTAGGATGAAGCTTCGTACAAAAAGTAGCCAATGAAATTTCACTACCGAGTAGAAGATTCCAGACAGAATATTACGACACAAAGAGGCGGGTTTCACCTTTAGTTAATAGTGTCGTATTTGTCAGTTATTGCTCCGCCCATGTTACGATTAAGGATCACTGTTTTTATTAGTTTATTTTTCAGCCAATAAGGAGGTATTAATGTAGCTGCTAATAACCATTTTTCAAATGCCGGCTTCCATCAATGATGGACATTTCCGTATGTCTTATAATGTAATAATAATGTCATAATAATGTATAGCAAAATAATAAGGTTGTATAATTAACATAGGAATGAATTAAAACTCGAACAGATCGAAGTAATTGTGTATTAATCAATCGATGTATTGCAGTAATTAAAACAAAACAGTAATTCAAAAAGGAATTGAATTCGTCTTTCTTATTTTCAGGTCAAATATAATTAATGACTTATTTATTTTTTAATATTTAATTTGAAGTTTTGGGACAGAGTGGTCTCAGTGAGAATTATTTACTAAAATCTCCAGTACAGTAATTTAACAACAACAAAAGTATATATATATAATCATAGTCGGTTGTTATGTGTGTTCTTAATCAAAATTATAAACAAACATATTATTTTCTATTTTATTAAAAAACTAAACAATAAGTTTTTCAAATTTTATCGTAAAAATTTGATCTTTATAAGGGACGAATATGAGTGTGCATGTTTAATACTGTGTTACTGTTTTACTTAAGGCTATTGTTAGTGTTTTCATTAGTGCAGTTAATTTTAAAGTCTGCTTATTATTAATAACATTTTGTAAAAAAGGTTAGTTTACATCATTTACAAATCGGTAAGCTGTGCATGATTGTGTACTGTAGAAATTTTTTATACTTATAAAAAATTAATATATTAAAAATACTATATTAATTTATTACTTTATAAAAGAACTGTTGCATAAGCTTCCGACTTCTCTACATAAGAATTCTTTTCCGATTTCTTCAATGTATACAAGTAACATTAATGATTCGAGTTATTGTTAAGGCATGAAGTGCGGATACAAAGCATTTAACAAATGATGTAGATTACATTTATAATGGTCTTAGGCATTTATGAGTATTTATTTACGTTAAGTAATCTTCAGAGAAATCTTGTAATATTGATTTTTGTCATTTTAAACATCAAAATTATCTAAAACAAAAAATACATTAATAATAACGATAAAGTATTAAGCGGAACATTTTAAATATCGACTGTAATGAAAATATACATTACAATAAATTCACTATTCATAGCTGTTTTGCTTTGCCTCAAAGTGACAACAATCCTCAACTAGTATTTAAAAATATATTACTGAAATAATAATAATAATAATCAAGAAAAAAACTATTTCTTATTGGATTAGATATTATAATTTTTTCTTTCTTTTTTATGAATTAATCTTACAACAAATTGGATTTTGCTAATATATTTCATAAACCTTAGCTCTACATTCCAATTAGAAAACATCCTTAAAAAGCTTTGAAATATAAAAAAATAGATTACTTTTAATTACTGCTATCAGGAAAATAAATGTTTTAGGTATAGAACATTTATTGATAAAATCATCACTAATATGATGCTTATAATATATCAATAAATTACACGAAATCGGAAAATTATAGAATACAATCTTTTAAAATAGAAAATGTATAAAAATACAAGCTTTAAAATAATTATATTAAAAAATAAGAACACTATTAAACAGCAGAAACGCTATTAAAGGCTATGACATGAGAAGATTGAAAAGTTTCCTGTTCATTCATTATTTTGGTGAACACTTAGTGGAATGCATTGCATTTAAATTCTAATGATTGCTAATAACAATTGCGGATACATTGGAACACTTTTTTAGGTTATTCGATTACTAATCGTAAATGATTTTTTTGTATTTATTTGTTTATTTTTCTAATCAAGTTTCACTGTTCAAAGATATTCAAAATTCGTAGCAACTGAAATAAAAAACAAGCAATAAAAAAATACGTCAATTCCTACTTAGATCAACAAAGAAAAATTTTATTTTTGCTACATTTTATTAAATAGTTACAATTAATATAAATATGTATATACATATGACAGAATCACAACATTAGGTTTTAATTAGTTTTTATTAATTATCATTAAAGTATCGCATTGTCATCCAAAACAATCGTGCATATAAAATTTCAGTTCAACTGAATGCTTTAAAACAGAGGTTCCCAAACTTGTTTGCCCCTTGACAGGTTTTTCGGTTTCAAGTTTTGATACAAGTCGCCAAAATGGTCGCTAAGTCGCCACAAACGATGCTAACGGGGCTGTATTTGTAATTCTTTGAATAATTATTTTTAATCAATTTTTATTAATTATATTTAAATTATTGTATTGTCATCCAAAATAATCATATATATAAAATTTCAGCTCAATTGAGTATCTTAAAATGTATTTTATTAACGATTGAAAATTCCACCAAGATAAATAAATAAATATATAAAGATCGTAAGATAATAGTAAGAATTAAATGAAATAAACTAAAATGCTTAAAAAATCTAAATAATTCCCTTCCTTTCACGTAAGCATTTAAGCTGATAGTATATTCACTGGGTTGTTTTAAGGATAATATAAGTTTTATTTCAGAAAAATATGCAGGGGGTAGTGTAATAAATCATGAAACTTTCGTAATAAACATGACCCAAGAGAGAAATAATGTTTAAACAATTGCAAAATATTTTATGACTTACATCCACCTTGAGTCATAAGGCTTATCACATCACTTGGATCGCTGCGTCCAACATCATTGTATGCAATAATATGAAATTGATATCGTGTGCCACAACTCAAGGAGCGTAGAGTGTACTGAGACTGGGAAGGGTCGGGGACTTCGATTTCATCCCATTCCGGAAGCTCTGCTCGATAAAACAACTTGTACCCTGGAAATAAACAGCAATTAAAATATTATGTTTTGTAAATTATTATGCATTTAATAAGGTGACTGCTTACCTTCGGACCCAATTTTTTTATAAAAACAAATTTTTGAAACAAATTGAGTGTTTTTAGGAAGAATATTAAAAAAAAATTATATGTAAATACATAAATTTTTTTTTAAATAAATAGTGTTCTTTTAGAAAAAATTGGCCGTTTTCAAGGAAATTTTATCAAATTTTTACTAAAACGGTTAAAATGTTTTGAATTTTCTAATACAATTATCATAATTTTCTTTATTCATAACATACATATTATGGTGCTCTTCAAAATGAACCAAAATCTAAGAGAAGTATTAAAATACAAAAAAATTACAGACAATTATACATAATAATATGAAAATTTTGATATTTCTTAAGTGTTTTCTTTATAAAAACTACCCTAAATGAAAAAAAAATATTTAATCTACAACAAAACTTATGATCCACTTTCTGAAAAATAGAATAATAAACGTTCCCACAAAATTTCAAAACTTTATCTGGTTTGGTTCTTAAGATATCATGTATCTGGTAAAGAGTTTCTTTTGAAAACATAATTTTGAGAAAAACTCATTTGAAGTTTTATCTTACTGCCCTTTTGCATAGAGTGACGTTCTAAAATCACTAGAGCTTTTTTTTTTTCTATTTTGCGTAAAGGGAAAAGAAAAACTGTTTTCGAAAGAAAAATGTTCGCACTATAAGATTTTAAAATGAAAAAAAAAATGCCTTATATAGACGAAAAATGACATTTTCAAGGTAGGCAGTTACATTAAATACGTATAATTCCGCATGTTATTAATTTAATTTTATTAAAATTTATGTGATTCGTGTTTTTAATATTTGCGCATGGATAAAATGTATTGAAATATTCCTCAATAGTAATAATAATTAATAAAAGAGAGTATGTGTATCAAATAATTACTTGTTTGCAATAAAATTTTTCATCAACACTTTACTTTTTACCAAGACTGTTTTTTTTAATCTATATGTGCATTAATTAACTTTTACTGGATATTTTTCGCAAAAGCAATGCATCAAAAATTTTCCTTTATATATTATCTATGTTTTAACCATGTTCGATACATATGAGTTACATCAAAGATGTCAAACTTAAAGGCTAATTGGGTCAAATAAACAAGGTTTAACTTTAGGTGGGCCGCAAAAAAACAACAGAAAAAAAAGCAATATTCATGGAAATGTATGTTTATCTCAAATAATACATTATGATAAACATAAATAAGAGAACAAGAAAAAATTTATGTATACGTCCTGACACTTGGTATTTCTTATCTGCTACTATCTTTCCTGTTTCGGGAGAAATTTTGATATTAATTATACATTATTGTGCGTCGATATACTTTTCGGGCTTCTAAAATGTTCGCCGTGGGCCGCGAGTTTGACACCCCTGAGTTGCACAGTTACTAAAATTTCCTCAAATTTGATCACACTTAAGCAAATGACGGAAAATCTATGCAGTATTCCTGTAGATAATCACAATGTGACTCTTAATTTAAGTTCACGGAAAATTAAAACAGTGCAATGTCACCCCACGTGTCAAAATCTTTGGAATTCTCTGCTAACAATGCTCATGATTTTTCAAATTCATTCCGCAAAATTGCGTTTAAAATTTTTCGTCTTATGTTCTCAAAAACTATATGAATATTCTCAAAAACTATATACTTATATTAAGATTGTAATTTCTTTATTTTTGTCATTTCATAATTATTTATATGTAAAATAGTTATACTCAAATTTCCAAGTTAACAAAAAGATTTTAAAGAATTGTAGTTATATATGATAGAAGTACATATTCAAAAAAATTATATGTTACATAATATATTTTAAAATGTTTTTATGAATTTATACTTTTAATTTTGATTGCTTTTTTTTTCTGTTTCTGTTACAACGTTTTGCATCAAACGAGAAGAAAAAAAAAATAAGTATCTTATGTATTTGAATTTTCAAATCCACATTCTGTGAATTTAAAAACGCTGCATTGTGGCGCCATCTGTTACTGTTTGTAAAAACAAATTTCAAAAAGCTAGAAATCTTAAGAAAATTGAATGAAAATTGCAGCGTGAGTAAACTTGAAAGTGTGAGGAAACAAAGCACCCATTTTATACGATAAGGATATGTAATAAGTTGGTATTTCAAAATAGTCTTTGAGTAATTTTGCCATTTATTGTTACATATTTTTGAAAGAAAGTATACACGAGTGATTCATCGCACTGAGCCACTGTGAATTTACAATTTGATGAATGCCAAATTATTTCTTATGAATCCTAAGCTATACCTTGATAATTATAAAATAACCTACCTATTATATTCATTACAAAAAAAAAGTTAGCGGATTTAAATTCACTTTTATTTTTTCATATGTTTTTGTCAATAGTATTTTCCAGTTTCAAATACTATGTTCAAGTAGTAACAATTTGTATATTGTTTGTATGAGTAGTCAAGACTTTGTAATTACGAAATAAAACATACATAATCATTAATTCCAATTAAACACAGATATTAGTATTGAAATAGAATATTTTACATGCACGATTTTCTTACTAAAAATGCATTACTGAATAATTTTAAACAAATTACTTGTTTTATAACCACTTATTCTTATTCTTTAGATGTAAGTTTAAAAACAATATTTCATTAAATGGGAAAAACTTCAATATCTACTAAATTCGATCAGGATTGATTTCCAAAACTACCACAGAATGAAATACTCCATTAAAAATTTCCTGTCACAATTCTTAACAGATGTTTTAATTTTTCGTATTTGAATTAAGATTTTTCTCTTTTCAATATCATTAGATTATACCTCTCTGGTGCTTAATTCTAATGAGCATCAGTGTCTTATATAGTGTTTAACTCTCAACTCTCTAAATTCTCAACTCTCTAAAATTATTATTATTTTTTTAATATAATTTATCTTTAAAATTAGTTGCTCCTAAATGTAGCTGCTTCCAAGAAAAGAAAGGGTATCATTCTCATGTTATAATGTTTATATATCGTGCAAGGAGGCAAATTTCTTCTTTTTATTGTTAATGTGAAATTTCATTTGAAGAACATTTAATATGCTTAAGTAGACTTTAAATTTAGCTAAAATATATCTAATTGTCTCTAATGGGGCTGCGTTATGGTATTTCTACCTTTACAGACTTAGTACATTTCCCAGGAGCTGGTATCACTTTTTAGCGCGTCACCATTTAGGCGATATCAATTACCGCAAATAGTTCTGACGCCCAGTTTCTTCCCCAGAGGGAGGCACCAGAGCCCTGCGGATGAAGAATTTGGAATTTAATTTTGCTGAGAGCATCCACAAGCCAAACGCACACTCAATGGATCTTTTTCATGCCGTATAATCATGCGACATACCCGCTGTCGATTTTCTGTATCATGAAAATCTACCGGCACCGGGGTAGAACCCGCAACCTCGGGTACAAAAGGCCAGTGACAAACCAACTACGCCAACCAGTCAGTTTATTATGTTTTCGAAAACTTAAAACTCTCTCTCTCAAATTTGTGAATTAAATAAAAAAACAAGGCTGTAATTTTTTTTTTTTCATTGTTGATAGAATCGCGTTTGACTAACACGCTGGAATAAATTACATAATGCGTTTTAATTTATGATGAGTTATGTTCCAGCTTTAAATTATAAAAACTTTCAAAAAGAAATAATTACATTAGATGACAAATCTGTAAACTAGTTTTAATAGTCAAGTAATGGCACAATTCATTCCGAAAGCGATTTGATTTAATTTCAAAAGCAATAAAATATATCTCAATAACATTTTTCCCCTGAAAATCATTTTACTTACAAAAAAAGTACATTTTATCTCATAGGAAGTTTAATTCTCAGAATTACTAGTACATAAGATATAGAACAGAGTTATTATTTGTATAGCAGATATTTTGATTAAAATTTAATGCATTATATGCTAAAAATACACTTATATGAAAGGAAAACAACGTCATAAAAATAAGAGAGGAATTTCCCATTTTTTCTAAACATCATATTACAAAACATATTATATATAAGGATAAAATACGGGTGATTCAGAATTCCTTATAATCAAAGTACCATTCAAATTTAGAGGAATTGATTTTTTGAAATATAGTGATGTGGTTATATATTAACATGAAAACTCCCATCTACAAAACACTACAAATTTCTGAATGGAATATTAATCCTGTAGAATTTATAAATTATTTTCAACTCAAAAATCGAGACTATTGCTTTTAACTGCATCGAATAAAATACTTTTGAAAGAGTGAGAAAAAAAAGAGAATGTTTTTCTTGATTTTGATTATTGCTGTTTATTAATATCGCAAATATTGTTAAATATTTACTAAAGATCTGAACACTCGTATAAGGGGCACTAAAACGTACAAAAAAAAGTCAATCCAGGAAAACTTTCCTTTTCTATGCTATTTCAAATGCAAGTTATAAAAAAGACTTAATTAGACTAGTCAGCTATGTAAATTTGGAAAAAGTTTAGAGAAAACAAGAAATTCTCTCATCTTTGATGCTTTCACCCTAGCGTCTCATTATTAAAAGGTGATTTATGTGATCCATTTGTCGGTCAATAAGATATGTGTAATTTTTTTACAATTTGTAGCCCATTAAAAAACTATTTACAATCACTTTGTTTGTTATAAAAACCTGAAACAGTATTTAAAAATTAATACTAATTCGGTTTATAAAACGTTATCCTCAGTTTTTCATATATTTCTATAAATAAAAAAGTTTTCGTAACGATGTAATAAATTTATTGCAACATTACGACATTCAGCTAAATTCCTCATTCAATGATAAATTTACATGAAGAGGAGCGTCAAGAGCTAATTTTGCGAAAAAAAGAAAACAAATCAGTAGAACTACATAATACATGCAAATTTGAGTTTTATAATTTGAGTAATGAGAATAACCAGGTGTATAATTTGTACAATTGAGGTCCCCCCCCAGTGTATTTACTAAATGTATTTATAAAATATATCAGAGTAATGTAGCAACATGTTTTACAACATTTTACATTGCTGAAATAAAGTGTATATTTATATTTTTAGATTCATTGTTACATTATTCGAGTTACAGTAAATCAATTTTCGCATTCCTTGTTTACGTATTTCCAGAATCGAAATTCATTTTTTTTTCAAGTGAATATAATTTGAACATCGGCTGTTTTTAAAGCTTCTGGGTTGCGCAGTTTGTTTTAGCAATTAAATAAAATGAATCATCATCAGGAGCTACAAGAAAATGTTATATCATTTGTCTAAGCTTAAAACATATAGAGGACAGAATTTTTTCGAATGGAAAGAAAAGGAGGATTTATATTTATATAATCATAATAAAACACTTATAGAAGGTATTGGTGATTGATCTCGTAATTTTAAACCACGGTTAAATGACAGTGACAGGAGATGTTGACATTGAAGTTACTATCAGATTAAGAAAATTAGTGATGAATTAAGATTATCACCAGGACTGGAACTCACGACTCGTCAAGGGGAACGCTTTCCAACAGAGTTCTTATTATAATTTGACTTTTTCATAAACATCGCGCGTGCTCACTTTTAAAGTTGAATCATTTGCGTCGAGCCTCATAGTTTTGACGTGCATCAGCCATAAAAGGGAATGAGAAGGAATGTATCTTATAATGTGGAATCATCTTCCTTCTTTTCCTTCTTCTTTTCCTTCTTCTTTTCCTTCTTTTTTTTTGTAACTAGGGCAGCTTTGGGAACATATTTATCAGAAAATGGAATGAAGTCAAATTTAAAACGATAAAAAATAAGAGAAAGGAAACATTCACATCGAAGTCAAGAAAAATAACGAAAATTAAGGAAAAGATGGCGTAGTTTATCTTATGTAGAGGAGCTATATACCACAGGTCTTTACGACTAGTATCATGTGAGTTCCTTGTCGTTCCATTACCTACACTCTTCTTTTCACCCTTCCCAGTGGAGAAAGTTTTTGTCCATTTGCAGTTTAGAATTGACTAGACAGAGGCTTTAAGCATAAAATATCAACGAGTTGCAATATTCCAATATCGCAAAAATAGTGCTCCACTGAGAAATTGAAAAAAGGAGTCAAATAGGGGTAGATATAGTTATGAAAGAACGTGTCGCTATGCATAAGAAAGAGTAGAAGTAAATGCGGCCAAACAATTGTAGTAACAGTAATCTTTTATGATGGAGGTAGGGAGAGGCAGATCGTTTCGTACATAAAACTAGTCCCTCCCTCCTCTTCCGTGAACATGAGGTTCCTTTTCTTTCTCCCTTTAAAAAAAATGGGAGAGGGAGGACGAAATGCCAAAACTCAGTTATTATTACAGAATAATAGAAAATAAATAAGGTAAATAAGTCCGAAGACCGAAACCGCATAAAAATATTAATAAGAGGGATAACGAAAAAGTCAACGGGATGAAAATATTTACTTTAATGCAGTGCTTCTCAAACTTTCAATACTTGCGACCCAATTTTCAATCATAATTTTCATCATGCCCCCCTTCGTACGATAACCCTACAATAACAATATATTGAATGCAACAATAATATATTTTGCGATAAAGCTACAGTGCGATTTTAATCATAAACCGTACAAATGATCAAGAAAGATAGGTATTGAATTTTGTTTATAATTTTGTGTATGACCTGCCCTTGAGAGTCAATAGTAATTATTAAACTTGTTCTTAACTTAGTTTTGAAAGATTAGTCATCAAATACATTGTGCAATACTGATGCATTTATAAGTATATTATATCAGTGTAAATGTGCAGTTTATTTTTTATTATGTCAGAATGTACAGTCGAATCTGTTTTTGTGCAGTCTTTTTTATGCGAATTTTTTTATGTGCGATATTTTTTTATGCGGTGTATGAGTTTCAATTGCTTTGGCGCCACTTTAATGTTTTTATCTCTTTACTACTGGCGTAAAGGAGAATGTTAGGACCCACCTTTCCCCCTTAAAGTCAGGTTTCACCTTTAATATTTTATAAATTGGGTAAATACGTATTTAGCGTAAGTCAGGCCTTGGGCCTCTAGAGTCCTGCTCCCCCCCGTGATGCGGGGGTGTTCGTTACGCCACTGAAATGTAGATACTTCAAGACGCTCTGTTCATTTGCTATAAACAGCCTCCCGACAATACGCATTCAGTTGCTTTCTCTCAACGCTTTAGCAGCCGACGCTTGATTGAAGACGAAACTTTTAATGACAGTGACATTAGCAATAATTTCATAAATTATGAAGACTGACAAGAAGCCAGATTCTTTGAGAGCGGATAAAAATATGCAGGGATCCAGCTTTCCAACAAATTGGAAAAGCATTTTCTTAAAATAGATATCAGTTAAGAAAGGAGTATAATATTCCAAAAGGGGCCTCAATCATGTATAGCTGGTTATCGTGACATTTACAAGAAACTGACCGCCCATCCTTCGTCACAAAAACTTGTCTCTTACCTTATGTTGCCAAAAAATAAATCAATTGAAATTGTTTTTCAAGTGACGAAAGCGATTTTGAACTTATTCATTATAGGACTTTTGATTACGATGAGTAGCGATGAATTATGTATGTGCAATTTAAAGACTTATCCATATAAACAATGAGAAACTATATGTTTTTAAAATGTTTCCATGTGTAACATTTAACTATTTATTTTGTTATGGAAGTACTCTTACATAAATTTCGTAAATAATTGGCATACTTTATAAATGCGACTTTTTTTATGCGGTTCCTATCCACCGCATAAAAAAAGTGTTTTTGTAATATTTCCAAGAAGTAGTTTGTTATATGTAAGAATTTATGAAATTTTTGAATATTTTTTGTGCGATTTTTTTATGTGATCCCTATCTACCGCACAAAAACAGGTTCAACTGTATTTTTTTTTTGCTTCCTTTCAATAAATTTGTAATTTTAAAAATCTTTTATTTTCGACATGCTCACCCCCACCTGGTGGGCTATCACGCCCCTCAAGGGCGAGCCCCACTATTTGAGAAACGCCGCTTTAATGTTTGTATAAATTTTTCGTCTATTCTTTAGCCATCTATGCAATGATAAACTTTCCTATCCAATGATGGATCTGTATCACAAAAACTTTCGATGAGTGGCTTGTATTCATTCTTCATTAATAATGCTGTGTTGCTGTTGATTTAACATAGTTAAAACAGTAATATTTTCTACAGCAGAGAGAGAGAGAGAGATTTCTATTTTGATTTTTATTGGTTGAATTTTTCGTCGATCGTAAATTTCGACCAAGAAACTACATCAAAATGAAGCTTTAATTTTTGCTAAACTTAATAGCTTAAATTAGTTTATATTTTATTATGTTTATGTTGTATAGTATAAAGATAAGCACATGTAATTTTTTTAAAAAATCGGAGTAATGTAGGGGAAATATATATTTTTTTCAATAAAGTTAGACCAATGTTCACCTAAGTCTCTTTTTAAACATATTGCGATTTCTAAAATAATTGGTTCCCCTATTTATATTTATTTTTCCATAACAAACCTGAAGTCATAATAAAAAATGTTATTCAAGAAAAACCCAAGAAAGAATTTTATAAAATAGCTTTCTCAGTTCTAATTAGGAAAATTCTAAACTTTAAATTCTCCCTACTCAATGCAGAATTTTGAATTTTTTGATGTCCATCTTTAAATTTTCTCCTGTATTAAGTGTATGTTTACCTCAAATACACGTGAAAAATATATTTCATATCAGCTTACTTTTTAATAATTTCTATTATTTTTCCATCGTCGTCGTTGTTATTTTTATCATTTACATGCACACACATACGCTTAACTTGACATTCGTTAACTAACAGTTCAGGGGAATTCTAAAATGCAATATTATTTCATGCAGTTTTTATTTGGCAAACGGTTTCTGATTACTCATTTTAGGTATGAAAACCACTGAATTGATTCTGTAAAATACATTTGTTTTACTGTTTTTGTGTATAACAGAACAAGAATTTTATAACAAATAATGCAGAAAGATCAAAATGTTAATACTCACAAATGTATTTTTTTTTCAAAAAATTTTCATCGTAATAAGGAAAGAAAAATATCTTGCAATACATTTTTCAGGAGGAAAAATTTAATGTTGAATTACATTTTTTGTAAATCATGACTCAAAATTATTTCAAAGTGAGATTCATTTTTTTAATAAAGCAATAAATTGGCATAAACTTTAAGAGAAGTAGGGGCATCACAATGATTTAGATTTGTGTAGCAATCATTGGTCGGAAATGTCTTCGTTCGGTTCTTGTTGGCGTTGTTCACAAGAACGTTGGAGGAAACAGACCTGCATTACCACAGTCATTTGAGCCATCATCGCCCACTGAGGAGTACAGAATCTTTTACGAACACCGAGCTGGCAAATATGCTCATGATTCACGGATTGGCAGAGGGAAACGCTTAAGCAGTAGAAAGATAGTATCGTTAAAGATACAGGGAGATGCACCGTACCACCGGATGTTCACTAATTTGCATCACAATTTGAGTGAATATGGATCATTGCAAAGTAATAGGCTTATTAAGGGTGGGACACGAGTGATTCAAGCTCGTAGCAGGGAAAAAATATGTTAGATGCCGTTCGAAATAATCCGAATCCGAATACCTAGGAGCCGTCGCTGCTACCTTAGGAGGATCACAGAGAGTTGTCAATCGTGTTTTGCAGCGTGGAAGTAAACTTTTACACTCATACCGTCTTCGAAAAATACGGTCACAAATTCTGGTACAAATTTGTAAATATCTAATGGTCCGGTGCATATTTCTGAGGGACATTTCGCGGTACAGTTCTGCCATTCCGTAAATCAGGTGCTTATCTGCAGACTAGGTGTTCAGAAAAGTGTTTCTTACTACTCTGTGGGCGAAAATAGCTGAAATAACTTCGATAATGTAAGTCTCTTTCCTCCAATGCTCTTGTGAACAAAGCCTACTAACGCCGAATGAAGACATTTTTGACCATGGGTTTTGATGCAAATTTGAATCCTTATGATATTCGTTACCTTCCCTTGTAGTTTTCCTAGTAATCTTGGGATATTCTGTATACTGAAATGTCTGAAAAAAATTTCGATTACCTAGCAGATGAAATTTATGATTTTCTCAATGTAATTGGATTTATGCTATCGTGTTTACTCATTATATTATAATAATTATATTTGATTTAGCATAGTTTTTAAAAATAATAACTTTTTTCCCCTCAATATTATATTTTATTAACCAGATAATTATTATAAAGTGTTTTCCTTGTGGCTGTATTTTTAGTGACTTATTAAAACAATTTAAGTATTTATTCAGGAATAAAGATTTTAAGTGTTTAAAACATATTAAAATAATTGGAATTCTAAAATTAAATTTTTGTATGTACTACATTAACATCAGTTCATCCTTTCTTGTGTAAAATAAATAAATAAATAAATAAAAATCTTATTGAGCAATTTCAATTTAGTGCTTAAAAATTTCGATAATTTTCGTTTCACGTGCACAGGCCTTAACCCTTTATCTACCGACGGTACTTGAGTACCACTCACTTTAAAATTACGTGAATAACCATTTTTACGAATACTGTGACGATACTTAGCATGAATATTCTTTTAAATCCACTCTTCCAAGATATATGGCAGCATGGGCTCTATGATGAATATTTTAGCGGGGATTTGATTGATTGAATATTAACGTCGCACTGTTCAGCTACACGAGGGCTTTTTGGCGACGGACCACGTAATTTTGAACCATGGTCAAGTGACGTGGACGACACCTGAGCTGGCACCCCCCTCTCCTAACTACCACACCACACGAACGGGAATTTTAGCGGGGAAGGCGAATAGTTTAATAACAAAAATTGGGTTATATTTTTTCGGAAAAATGTAGTTAATGTCAAAAGGTTAGTGCCTTATATGTTGTTTGCATGTTAATGAAGACCTTAGAAAGCGATTTGACTATTTTTTTAAGTGAACAGTGTATATAATTAATTTTGCAGTTGAATATCTTTAATCAATTAATTAGCTCTAATGGATTAAATTTCCTAAGGTCAAGTATTTTGTTTATGTATATCCCTTAATTTGCAATGTAGTGATTCAAAAAAAAATATTGCATGAAAAAACTGCAGTAAATCATAATGCGGTAGATACAGGGTTAAAGTCACAAAAATATATAACCGATGCCAAACGAAATATTCCTGCTGGTTACCTTTTACCACTATATTTTAAAACAAGTCGTGGTATTTTATTATCAGTTAAGTCTTTTCCATGATAAATAAAAAAAATAATGAAAAAACGATAACTATTATTTATTAATATTTTTATGTGTGTATTTTGTGTTGTCTCCAATAACGCCAACCTGGCGAAATTTGCTCAGGAAAAACCGAAAAGTACCAAAATTTCTGATACATTTTTTTTTTATTTTGAAGAGTGATTGTTTTTTAAAATCTGTAAAATTCATATGAACACACCTCGACTTAGAATTGAATTTACAGATACTAACTGAGATTTTAGTAACAGCATGAATAATTCCTTCCATCTTTCTTTCACTTTTTCTTCTTCTTTTTCTTTTTGCATATTCAAATAATTCACTTCCAGCAGTGTCGGTTGCGACATTAGGCGCTTGCGACTGGCGCCCAGGGGCCTCTTTGGCCCGAAGGAGCCCACATAAGCTGGACTTAACCAGATTTTCTGGTTATAAATTTAGATCCGCAGGTGCTAAGGGGACCGTAGATCTGTACCCAGGGTCCGAAGCGGGCTTAAACCGGCACTGACTTCCAGTACGGATGAAACAAAAATGTATTGATTTATTATCCTTTTTCATTCGTTTTTGAAAATATTTAACAACTATCTTAGAAAGACAATATTAATAGAAATTTTATATTGTTTTACGAACATAAATAAAAAAGGCAATATATACCAAGGAATTACATTAATTTATCGCAAATTTTTTTCAAACATTAGTTTCTGTACAAAAGTATTCTCATTTGATAATTGCATAAGTTGTCTTCCTTTATTTAAACTAATACTTCCTTCACTCTAAGTGATATTGTCCAGAAATAATAAAACTAATATATTTTACTCTTATTTAAATTACATTTTCAGTAATTATAAGTGTAATATTTTTTCAGTAATGAGATGCAATATACACATTCATCATTTTTAAAGCATTATTAACTTTATATTATTGAACAACAACAACAAAAAATCTGTAATCCAAATACATGTAAAGTTAAATAATAGAGTAGTATTTGAACAATCAAATTTACTTTTGCTCTTCTTACTCAGGCGATTACTTTACTAGGAAAAGCACAGAAAAATTGCACGTTATCAAAAAGCCCATACTGTTAATACATATGTGCATTGCACATTAGAAATTATTTGCTTATAGTTATACGTCTTCCGATACAAGTAAAATAAGTGAAGGTTATATTTGAAAAATGTAAGAATAGATTGCGCTGCCATCTGTACACTTATTATTCTTTACAAATGAAATATTTTGAACGTTTAAGCTAGCACGTGGTGCCATCTATTAGTTCTAATCGGAAAATATTTCCTTTTAATAAAATAGTTTGAAGATAATTATCAATATTTATTAAAAATTTGTCGCACATAAAATTGTAATCTTTTTTCTTAATTTTCTAAAAAACGTCTCCTACTTTCAATGTAAAAAGAAATAATAATATTACTTTAAATAACAATGCCGAATGTATGGTGTAAACTAAAAATAAATTATTCAAAGTTGCTAGTTTTTTTTTTTTTAAATCTATGGGTTTGTTTTCATTATCTTTGTTAAGAAAGCTATTATATTTAAATAGTTCATTTTTTTCTAAATATTACAGTTAATTTTACATTCGGCTTCAATTGGTATTTTTCAGGTCCGAAACAATTAACTATCTTTTGTGTAAATATCTAAATCATTTTATTCACAAAAACAAATTCTGAATTTTATTAAATTTATATCGCAATCACTTTTGGATTTTAAAATTTTTGACTAAACCGGTTGTCAAAAGAAGGATCATATATAATGAATAGAAAATCAAATGTTTCTTAACCGTTATAATAACGTCGTAATTTTTTTACACCATTTATTTCTTGTTATTTGATTATACTGCGATACAATTAGTAGACACACTGTCATTACTAGTTTTGGACCCTGTATCAAATATATTAAAGACCCTTTTTTAGAAAATAAAAATGATTGCACGAATAAAACTTAGTTAAAAGAGTTAAAATATTGCACATGTTGAGGCCCCCAAAATACCTCACATACGGCATTGCTATGCCCTTAGTAGTAAAAGTAATTTGATAATTTTTGCCGGAATTGGACAATATTTATGAAACTGATATGGGTAAAAAGAACTAATTAAAGAAGTCAAAAGATTAATCAACTAAATAGTTTAACATAAATAACTGTCTTCTGCAAAAATATTAACAAACATTTATTTATAATATTTTTTTCAGAATTTTATATTATAGTTGACGTTTTCGTTTACTTAAAATTTCATTAAATTATCATTATTAATTCTAGAGATGCCTTTAAAAATACTAGAGTAATTTAGAAAATTGCTGATACCAAGAGATTTTTCTGGATATTAATTAACTGTTTACCTTTCGAATATTATAGATAATGTTTGTTCATGATTAATTTGATTAAAAATATATTTTTTAATAAAATGAAATAGCAAAATCGGCCACGGCTGGCACGATTTTCAAAAATCACAATTTGGCGCGCTCTTGTGAGTTATCATTCGAGTAGCAGTCCCTCCAGAAGACATAATGTAAGAGAGCGGAAAAGCGAAAAAGCATTTAAAAAGCCATTGAAAATCGTGGTAAAATTTAAAATTCTTCTTAACACCTAGAATTATTAGGAAAAATAAATTTAAAAAAAATTAATTTAAAATAAATCATTACAATTCATTACAACTTAAAAATTCAAATGTACTATTTTTAAAACCATCATTTACTGCCTTTTAACCCTTCATTTCTCTTAATTTCATGCTTTTCCTGTTTGAGCATACAGACGAAGATCGAATTAAATCGTTTTTGTGTACCATACAGACACAACTTTCTTTCCAAACGCAGGCAACATAGCAAAAGACCTTTTAGAATACTCAGCGTATTTAAATATAAAGCATTCACATTTTCAACAATACTAATATCATTGGTGGACATCGTGAGTATATGTGGAAATTTTTATGAAGAAAAATAAATTTACATTGGTAAAACATATCCACACCGAAGAACGAAACCAAAAAATAAGCTATGAAATATTCTACAAAATGTTCCACTAAATAGTAGGCGCAAAAAGGCGAGCTAACGACAAACGAGAACCCAAACTATAGAAATGTTTAAAAGTTTGAGAAGAAATCGAATTAAAATCGTCTGCATTTATATTAAACAGCAAAAAATTAATTTTATATACCAGAATAATAATAATAATAACATAATGTTCATAAGAATAAGTAATAAGTAACAAATTTCAAAAATAAAATTACAAAATATTAATAATAATAATAATAATAATACGAAACCGAATTCTACAAAACTATTCGAATAAAGAAATCGTACTGAGATGTATAAAAATGAGTCGATACGATTGCTCTTTCATAGTTTCGAAATTGGTTCGGTTACCACACTTAACACGCTTATCAATCTCAAAAAAAGTGCAAAAAATAAATCGAGACAACCAGTGCTCGATTCTGCAATTCAGCCAGAAAAATTTTAATAAGAATCTTAGACTTTTATTTCTTAAAGTTATTATAAATTGTGTGGTGTTGTCAACCTTACTTCCTAGCTCATTCATTACTATATATGTTTAATTTCTATAGAATTGAGAACTTTTAAGAGACAATTGCGATTTTTGTCTTCATGGGTACTCTGATCAGAACCCGAAAGAATTAATTGAATATCCCTTAGTAGTTAACAATTTTAAAAATGAAATATATCTGGTCTATCTTTATATAAAGAAATATATTCAATTGAATCAGATTAGTACTTTAAATACGATATTGATAGAAAAAAATATTTCTTGTACATTAATTTATTTAAATTAATCATAAAAGAATTAAATAATATAATATATATATGTATATATATATATGTATATATATATATGTATATATATATGTATATATATATATATATATATATATATATATATATATATATATATATATATATATATGTGTGTGTGTGTGTGTGTGTGTGTGTGTGTAATAATTCCCTCTAGCATTCTTTTAATTAACTTTTTTTAATAATATTGAAGTAATCTTTTGATTATTTGGTTCAAAACTAACACCCTGATTTTAATCGTAATCGATGAATATTTTACATCAGAAATTCCTGTCCCGCACATTCTATCCAATCAGAGCTATGGTTACTTAATCATCACGCACTTGCACTGTTGGTAAGGAATAAAAACAACTTGTGTAATGGCGTTCGTCGCTCTTCCTTTTTTGCCGTCATAATGTAACAGTGAATATAGCTGTTTCTCTGTGTTTTTGTGTTGTGTCCGTCAAGATGTCACTTCTGCTTGTCTCTTGTCCACTGTGCTTTAATATCATCATGAATTTGTTTGTCTCGTCGATGTGAAAGTGTATTATAATTTTGTCCTAAACTTCGATGTGTGCGCCACAATAAAGAAGATATATGTTCACTGAAGATGTGTTTTTGATGAAAACCTGCTCACACACGACAAAAATCAACCACTCGGCCAATACTTAACGCACACACACATATATATAAATATATATATATATATATATATATATATATATATATATATATATATATATATATATATATATATATATATATAATATATATATATATATATATATATATATAAAGTATTGTTTTAGTGTTTGGATATTTTTATTTATATTGTAAAACTATTTCTCTGGATTTAAAAATGATTTTTTTAATAATATTTTAAATTTATTTCCTAGGAATTTTTCGGTACAAAAACGTTTCAGTCTACTTCCGAACTATGCTTTTTAAAAAATAATAAACAAATAATAAGAACTAAAAATGGCTTTGGACTCTTTCTTCGCAAATGAAAAAAACATTAATAAGATTAATCTATGAATTTAACTCATCAGATAAAGCAGACAGAAGTAAATAAATACATTTTTAGACTTATCACGTATTCGAAATTCTTAGATAATACCGACCTCCAGAAAACAAATGAAGGAATATTCTTATAAGAAATGTTACCATAAATTTACATAGAAAAATCCGAAATTATATAATACTTTTATATGTACTAAAAATTTAAGTTAGAAAATTATCTGTTCTTCTTCTCTTTTCAAGAAATACATTGATTTCACAATCCGTAACTAAAATAAAATTTTCCAATACATGCTTAAATTATTTGTTTTCACAGTGGCTACCATTTATCAAAACTTTTTAGTATAAACTTCTTTTTTATTTCATTTACTTTCAGTTCTAGCTTATTTCCCATAAAAATGCTTTTGAAATGATTATGTTATCAAATATAAAAATACAGCAGAAAATAAATTTAATTTTCTTCAATTTTAAATATTATTAGATAAGTAGAATTGAAATTATATAAAAACTAGATAATAAATCAAGATTTCTAAGCAACTGTAAAAGGTAACTAAAACATATTTCCTGAATTATTGTAGATAATTGTATAGTACTAAGGATTTAGACAGTTTTAGAGCACATGACATGAGAAATTTTGTGCGTATGTGTATATATACAGTTGCAACCCGATTTACCGACCCCCTATTTGACAAATTTTGAGATTTAAACTAATGTTCTTTTCTCCAGATTATAACGAAGACAAAAACTCCTATTTATATAACGAATGCAAACCTCGATTTAACGAATTATTTTAACAATCAAAACATTTTTTCCACTCTTAAGTTTTGGCTAGAAAAAATTGGATTTATTTCATATGACCCATCCTTTTTGTTCGGAACAGAAATATGTTCTTCTCGGAAGTAGCACATTTCGTCGGGAAAGGCTTCAACCCATTATTAGACTTTAAAGGTACAGATGAGTCATGAATGTATCCTATTGTATGAGTTTTGAATAGGATAGGAAATTCTTTTAATATATCATCCTACTCTCCAACGCAGGGGGTATCTTAACAGTTTTTACCATTTTCTCTCTTTACTAAGAAATGTGCACTTTATTATACGCATGGTTTTGCAAAAAAATTTGATTGATTTGTAGGTGCCAATATATAGCGATTCTGGTGCAGAAAATAAAAACGAGAAACTCCTACCATAACTGTTACATTTTCTAATACTTTACATTGGTTGAGAACCGCGAAAACATACCCCATGCGGAAGAATGTAAATAACGCAGTATTTTCTTCTAAGTCGAAAAATTAACCATTCGAACAATTTCTTACTATAGATATTTTTTGTGCATTTGCTTAGTATAAAATTTCCAAAATGTAAGTGCAAGCAATTTGTATTTTTTTCCTACTCCGATATAACAGCACAGATTAACGAATAAGCAATGAATTCGTTAAATTGGAATCTGGCTATACATATATATATTTATATATATTCAAATTTATAAAACAAACACACACACACACACACACATATATTCATAATATACTTCAAATATCTAACATATATTCCATTAATTCAGAACATCTTGTAAAAATTTACGAAGTTCACGTGTAAATTAATTTTACAATGAAAACCGTCTTAAAAATGCTGCAATGATGAAATTAGCTCTCACATATCAATGTTTTATATGAAATGATTTTATAGATTTACTCATTATATAACTTCATTAGTTAACTTCCTTTCATTTAGTAATAATGAAGTTGCTTTAATCAATTTTTCGCATGATAAATGGAGGTTATTAAAACATTTTTGAATTCGGAAACTGTTTTTATTTCAATGTGTAATTAACACAATCCTAACCTTCTTTTGGTTAATTTTCAGGAAATTACTATACGCTTTTAATTATTTTATAATAACATAATTTTAAAGCAGGCTGTGTGGCAAACTTCAGACTACAAACAGGCCATTATTGCATGGCATATAATCTTAGTAAAATAGGCATCCTACCATCTAGTACCAGGGTGGGCATTGCGTCGATCGCGATCGATCGGTGGACCGCCAAGATATTTTGGGGTAACCGCTTGAAGATTTTAGTAATTAGTAATTATAAACGGAACTATTCAAGATTGGCTGACGCGTATGCAGACTATATAAGTCTTCTACTGTCTATAACAACGAAAAATAACTTTATAATAAAAATATTTAGATAAAAATTAAGACAAACTTTAGATAAAAATGTCTTTTTTTATGTATTTTGAATTGCATGATACTAAGTGTATCATTTGATATTATAATTGCAGCTATTATCATTATGTTTGTATTTTGTGTTTTGCTTTAAACGCAATTTTGAAAGTGTTAGTATTTTTTTTTATTTTAGTTCTATAAGTACATATTCCGTATTTATTATTAATTTATAATAAATATTGTAGATCTTTTCCTACCTCACCACACCTACGACACTGGGCATTGGCGCGCACAAGAATTTTTCAGGGGGGGAGGGTAGTCGAGGGTTGAAAGTCTACCATTTTGGTGTCACACCACAATACGTAACCAAACATATATATATTTTTTTAATTTTGTAGATTGTCGGGAACAAAAAACAGTAAAAAATAAATTACTAAATAAATCAACATTCAATAATAAAAAAATTATTAATGACAATTTCTTAATTAAGTTTATCGTGCTGTATACATGGAATTAAAATCAAAAGGTAAAAAAAATCAAGGGTTGTGGGGGACGATCCGGACCAGTGCCCCCTCCATGTGTGCGCCACTGTCATTGGGTGGACCCGCAACAGATTGAAAAAACTAGAAGTAGACCGCGCCCTGGAAAAGTCTGCCACCCCTGATCTAGTACATGTCAAATTTGTATTTCGGGTATGAATGCAGATCATCTTTTTATATGTCCAGATCTAGGTAAAGAGTCTAAAAAAAGTGGTGAGATGAGTAAACTAAACTGGAATGCCAGAACATTCACGAAATCTTTCCAAAGACTACATATCTTACATTCTTTTTCTTATTGTTTAAATGTTTAACTTTTTCTTTTGTTCCCATGTTGATTTGTTCGGGATCTTACTTTAAATGTTTGTTCTTTTCTATTATTTCTCATTGTTCTTGTGTGATGCTTGAGTTGTCTTATATGTTTGGATTGATCCTTCTTATAAAGCCATATGTAACAACAAGATAATTTTAAAGTAAGTATAACATTATAAAACCAAAGATTTTACTTAATAATCCTTAAAAGTACAAAATTATTAGAATCTTGTCTGTGATAGTGAAAAAAGCTTACCTTTAACTGGATTGCTATCAACTGAAGTAACATCCCAACCCAGAACAACAGCAGATGATGTTGATGATACCACTCGTAATATTGGTGAAGGAGGAGGATCTAAAATGATCCAGTAAATTATTAATAATTGAAAGAAAATATTAGATACCAGTCACACAAACTACAGAAATAATTTTTTTTTTCAAAATTCCAATCGTATTTTTAAAAAACACTATATTATTAAAATGATTCTTTTAGAATGACTATGATTAATTTCACACGTTTTTCGTAATAATGGTTATCAGAATTTATGGCTGTTTCAAGAACGAAAATACACGAATTTCATCTCATATTCCTAAATTTATAGTTATATTACGTTACTTTTAAATAAAAACAAGTAATATATATATAAAAATTAAGTCAATTCCTGTTTAGGTTAACAAAGGAAAATTTTATTTTAGTTATTTTTATTAAATAATTACAATTAATATAAATATGTATATACACATATGAAAAAATCACAATATTAAGTGACAAGATAAAAAGTGATTTTCTTTGTTATTTTCCATTTTCCTTTCTATATAGGGTGTTGGACCATTTTTTTGTTTGTTACTATGTATTCATTAATTAAATTTAATCATTCTAATAAAATTATATAAATATAAAATAAAATACATCATAATCAGAAATCAGAAATTAGCCATCCCAGGTGGGTTTTGATCTCACGATCTTTGGATTAGAAGTCTAATGCATTATCCATTGTGCTACACGGACACTGTTAACGATTTTACTTTCTATATATGATGTTGGATTATCATTTTTGTTTGTTACAATTTATTCATTTTTTTATTTTAATTAATGAATTAATATTTGAAAAATGTATTAACATCAAGTGTCATTCACTACAAGTTTAAAAATGTATTTGAACTTGAATGGATGATTAGAAAGTATTTTATTAGCGATTGAAAACTTGAGCAAGATATATATATATATATTATATATATTGATACGAATTTTGTGTAAAATAGTGTAAATAATTTGTATTTGGATGTTTAATGCCTTTATCTTACTCTAAATTAGATTTAATTTACGCTAAAATTGTAATATTCACAAGAAAACGCCGTCCCTTACGTTATAATGGTGATTCAATGGGAACTTGTTGAAATCATGGCGTTAGAGTCAATTTGGCGTCATTTTTGGTGACTTGACAATCATGTTGGCGGCCATTCTTGGCGAGTTCGGAACCCTCTGAATTCTTCTAGAAATTCGTAGAGAAATACACTAATTTCAAGATATATGACGCAAGCGGGTCTTTTCTCAAATTATCCGCGAGGGATATAAATAAAGAGATGGTCGCCGAAAGTGAATCACACATGGAAAATTAAAATTAACATTCATAAAACAGTCGAGGCACTATTCCCCAGAAGGAAAACTCAACCAACACTACCAACGCTCTACTCCACACAACTGCAAAGGTCTCAGTGCACTAAATACTTTGGCTTAATCCTTGATAAAAAACTCACTTGGAAACAACACTTAACTCACAAGCGTGATAATTTCCGGAAGGCTCTAAGAGCACTTTACCCCTTAATTGGCCGGAATTTTGAATTGAATATGTATAATAAGATACTTCTCTATACTGCCGTCTTGCGTCCAATGTATACTTATGGTTCGCCTTGGAGGCTATTCAGCACATGCTAACTTAAAAATTCTTGAGGTCGCTTAGATCTCGTTGATTCGTAATATTGTTAAAGCAAATCGTTATACCAAAAATCCAGCTATTTATAAAGATATCAAAGTTCTCCCCTTTAAAAATTACATTCAAAAACTAAATATTTCATTTTTTAATAATCTTCCAAAAATTGACAAAGTCAATGTTCAAAATCTAAATAACTACTATCCAGAGCCAGATTTTAAAAGACATAGGAGAATTCTCCTGGATCCTTATACCCCCTAACATTTAATTTAGTCACTCTCCTTGTGGCGAGTGACCATGATATAAATTCTATAAACTTTCCGTTTCATTTTTTTATCCTTCTTTAAAGTTCTTAAGTGGCATGTAAGTTACGGAATTCCTGTCCCTAAAATTAAAATTTAAATTAAAATTAAAAGAGAAAATTAAACTGGGCAGAACAATTCTGTTGGAACGGGGACAGACGAAGTCTGTCCGCCGAAGGAACGATTGCCCTGCTTACTACGATTTCATTGGCCGAGGCCAGTCGCTTCGCAGAAAGTGGGCGTGGAATTGGATTGGGACGATCCGAAAATAAACGACCCGAGACAAGGAGATCTTGAATAAAATTCTAAGATCTCATGCAAAAAGAGGGGGAGAAAATTCCCACACAGGCAAGCTTTCTATACCCTCCCCACTGCCATGTTCCAGTGTATCAGTGCAACCAATTGAGTTCCTACTCCTCAAGACCTATCAGCCAATGGCGTTCATTTCCCTCGGACAACCAAAGTGAAATTTTTTCCAACTTCGAGAACCGTCGAAACCGCTCCTGTAACCACGCCTCCTTGCCACGTCCTCTGAACCAATCAGGTGACTCTCATCCATCAAGGCCCAACCACATCAGGAACATCTTACTATCTCGATATGGGATGGAGGAACGCTTCACGTTCCATTTCCCCATGACGACCAGTGAAAGTCAGTCAGTCTGGTTTTGACTAGCGATCAGTTAGTATTGCTCTGATTGTTGAAGCGATTAGTGATTATTTTGGCTGTTGAAGTAGTGATTGCTTTTGAATAATCTTTTATTAACGTGTATTTTATACACCGATAATTGTGTCTGAGTGCTATTGAAGGTGTGAAGACATTCTGAGATTAATTTTGTGAATATTGCTGCTATTGTCATCGCTTCTAAAGAACTGTATTGTTCTTTGCGATTGATCTGCATAAAATCCTCAAACTCCGGATCTAAGTAACAATATATATATATATATATATATATATATATATATATATATATATATATATATATATATATATATATACATGTATGTATGTAAAGGGTGTTTTTTAGAGGTATAGAACTATATATTGCAATAAAACAACGATGTATTATTCGATTGACATTGATTTTTTTTATTCGAAAGATAATCTTGTGGCATTACATTTTAAATCTGATTTCTGGCATATGACTGCCACGGCTGGCTCGGATGTAGTCCAATCTGGACGTCCAATTTTCGATGACTTTTTCCAACATTTGTGGCCGTATATCGGCAATAACACGGTGAATGTTGTCTTCCAAATGGTCAAGCGTTTGTGGCTTATCCGCATAGACCAATGACTTTACATAGCTCCACAGAAAATAGTCTAGCGGTGTTAAATCACAAGATCTTGGAGGCCAATTCACAGGTCCAAAACGTCAAATTAGGCGGTCACCAAACGCGTCTTTCAATAAATCGATTGTGGCACGAGCTGTGTGACATGTTGCGCCGTCTTGTTGGAACCACAGCTCCTGGACATCATGATTGTTCAATTCAGGAATGAAAAAGTTAGTAATAATGTCTCTATACCGATCACCATTGACTGTAACGTTGTGGCCTTCATCGTTTTTGAAGAAGTACGGACCAATGATTCCTCCAGCCCATAAAGCGCACTAAACAGTCAGTTTTTCTGGATGTAACGGTGTTTCGACATACACTTGTGGATTAGCTTCACTCCAAATGCGGCAGTTTTGTTTGTTGACGTAGCCATTCAAGCAGAAGTGCGCTTCATCGCTAAACAAAATTCGCATATGAAAATCGGGAACAATGGCAATCTCGTTTTGGGCCCATTCGACGAATCTACGCCTTGTTTGATCATATTTAAAATGTAATGCCACAAGATTATCTTTCGAATAAAAAAAAATTCATGTCAATCGAATAATACATCGTTGTTTTATTGCAATTTAAAGTTCTATACCTCTAAAAACACCCTTTATATATAGGAAATGAGTGAACTAATTATAGGAGTTATTTTTAAAAATAATAGTTCAATAAAATATTATTAAAATATTTTTAAACTTTACTGTTTTTCAATATCTTCTCAAACAAATATTTATTGGTAAGAAGTCAAATTTTGTTGAAACTTATTCCTCAAAGCAGAAAAATAAATAAATAATACCTCAAATAGCCACTACGAAAGAACAAAAAACAATTTATTAATATTAAATGCATAAGTGTAATAAATAATTTTCCTAAAAATTTTCAAAAATATCATCACCGATACAAAGAAATAAAGTGTACCTTACGGCATAAATTTTTGAAATTAGCTTAAACTATGAGAACCCGTGTAAATACTGCATAACATTACATCTGTGAGGCAATGAACTCCGTATTTTAAACATAATTGTATCTCAAGTAGAAAATGTTTGAAATATAAAAGAAAGAGCTAATTTAAGAGAAAACAATAACTTTATATGTATTTGATGTACCTCTCTTTAATGCTAAGTGGATAATTCTTTTTCTTTGGGTTTAAACATAAGTTATACTTCAATATATATATAATACGTAATACAATATAAATAATTATTCTTAGTATTTCTTAATGTTCTTTATTGCTTGCTTTATGTTATTGATCATTCAACGGAAATTATTATATACGCCATTCTATGCATCAACTAGACTTTTTCTTTGATCTTAAACATAAATTATCTTCATATAGTATGTAATATAATGTAAATAATTATATTTTTTGTGCTTTTAAATATTCTTTAGTGTTTATTTTGTGTCATTGCGCATTCAAGAGAAAGTATTATTGGTGTCATTATTTAACGAAATTATTTTTAATGATCATTCATTAACGTCTCCCTTAGAAGCAAAACGAAGACTTTTCAAGACACACTCATTATTTTAAAAAAAGACAAGACATGCAGATAAGGTTAGTGTCAATCGTAGAAAATTGAAGCAGATAAATCATACAATTGACAGTATATTTTTTTTCCTCTTTGCAAGAAATGTGGGATTTTTTTATTGTTTGAAAATGTTATTTTCAATGAGCGAGGCTTAAAAAGCCCTTGTATTACAAAATCAATAAATAAATGATGAATAGTATATTTCAGCTACTGTTGAAGTATCGTGAATCATTCAACATGTATGATATTGAATATATATACTGTTAATATTCGAAATTCAAGTAGCAAGTTCACGTAAATTTAAAATGTTTTCTTTAGCAACTGAAATCGATGTTAAAAATTATCATTATAACTGAAATATTTGTGAAATGCTCAACATTGGTTAAGCATTAACTAGTTACACATACAATTTCTTGAAATAAATGAATAATTTATTTGAAGAAATTAAGCTAAGAATAGATCAGAGTATAAAAATTCAAGAATCTGAGATACTGAACACGATTTAACAAAAATCATGATTATTCACTACATGATACTTATCATACCATTCTCATGAGTTTTAACATAAATTTCTTTCGAGGGTGGTCCTGTGCCTCTGTTATTGAAAGCTTGGACTAGTACACTGTATTCAGTAGCTCGTCGCAGATTTGTAATCGTGCATTCCAGAGTAGTGTCGAATTCGCTTTCTTCTATTGTCTTGTAAATCAAGTGATCCTGGGAGTTGCGGACTTTATGACCGACATAGTAGCCTCGTATTTTACCATGAATTCCTGATGCTGGTGGAGGCTGCATAAAATTAAATGATTAACAATGAATGAAGTACATTTATACGTACATTCTTATAATAAAATGAATTATATTTAATTTATAAAGTGCCAAAAGCATTAGAATGATTTAAAATTGAAATACAAAACTACACTTACACATTAAATACTGCATTTATTATTACATTTATTTCAGTTTTCAATATATTGTTTAAAAAAAGATGAACATGTTTTTAATTATATACACAACAAAGTATTAAATTACGTTTCTAGTAAATAAAGTGTTACATTGATGTAATAGTTATTCTTGAATTTAATAGAGCATGTTTCATTTATAAGAATAGTTGGTCATTAAACAATAAATTAATAATCATACATAAAGTTAATTATCTCAAGAGAGGAGAATCATCTTATCTAAATTAATCAAATCCCTCTTCAGAAATCATAGTAACGTTTCGTTTTGTATCAGTGACAGATAGCACAATTCTGTGTTTGTCAAATTATGATTGCTAATCAAATACGAATATCGTCATTTCTAGTGAATAATCTTAAATGAGATAAATTTGACAACTTATTGATATCATTCCTTGCGTGAATGTCAACTCTTACAGATTTCCTAAGACAGATAAAGTCGTATAATCATGTTCATTTCAGTTTTATAATGCATATTAAAAGCAGTTTTTAGTAAAAAGAAAAATGTTTTTTTTTTTTTTTCAATTTTTTTTAAGTATATTTTTATTTAATTTTTTTTTTTTACAAATTTTTGTATTTTGTTATATGATTGATTAAAATGACTTTCGAATCGAACTTTAAATTATTCGCTTTTTTTAATAAGTATTTAATGAGACGCTAATTGCAAATGCATAAATTTAACATAGTATTCGCTTAGTGAGGGATAGAAAACAAAATTACTCTACCTAACTTTAATAAATCTCTCTCATTGCTAACAACACTTTTTGGTAAATATACAATAAATATACAAATAAATGGAAGCTGTTTTATAAAACAAGTAGAGTAAAACTGTATCACAATTAGTGAGCACACATGCTTTTCAGGATGATGTAACTGTGCACTGTTATAATATTGTTATATTCTGCCATTGAAATGAATTATTCCATCCATAATAGCTATTTTTAACCGTAGTTTTTTTAGATATTTAAATACATGGAAAGAAAATACGTTTATAATATGAAAAAATGTGTCATGAAATATTTTCTATCTGCAAATACTGGTTTTCATCCCGAAATATTGTTCTTAATGCATAGTAAAAAAAACATTTAAAAAAACATTCAGAGGTTTTTAAGTTTTACCATAAACTTTTCTTGAATAATTCTTACATGTCTATACATTAGAAAACAGACTTAAAAGTAAAAAGAAATATCATTTTTTGTAATAAGCTAGGTTTGTAGATTAAAAATGAACAAAAATACTTATGTATTTATTTCATAGTTATGAGAATTTTAAATGATCGGAAGCTATAATTTAAAACATTCATTTTACTGCTATGTTGTTAATGCTTCAATAATAAAGCGTGTATAACGTATTTTAAAATTACATTTTATTTCCTTCTCTTTTTTTACAAAATATTTAGAAATATGAAGTCTAAGCATCCCATTCTATATTTTTGTGTAAGATCTGTGGAACTAAATATTCATTTAAGATTAAAAAAAATTAACTTTTTATACATAGATAGTTTAAACTTTTTTTAATATAAAAATATCATTTTTAAGGATAAAATAGAAATTGATCAATATTTTAATAGATTTAAATTGAATAACAAATAGAAAAAACATTTTAATTTGTACGTGAGAGGTTTTAATATGATTCTCTAAAAAGTTTGTTTCAAAATCTTAATAGGATTTTAAAAACTGTTATTAACATTTTAAAAGTTCATATTTCTTACTTAAATTTTGCATTTTGCTTCCTGCAAAACTTATTTCGCTATAGAAATAAAGAGCACGGATGGATTATTTTACAAAATTTTCTTCGAAATTTTCCTTCAATATTTTCCGAAAATTCGTTACATGTAATTTGGACTCATGTTACTATACATAAAAATTGTGCACTATTAATATGAAATAAAATACAGATACACCCACATTTTACAGAAATGATTAAATTTTAATTTTTCTGGTATGACGTGTTTATTTCTTGGGAATATATATATATATATATATATATATATATATATATATATATATATATATTGTGTGACATTTTTCTTTCACCTAAAATCAACAGTACATTTTTCTATTGAAGTGTTAGATTCAGAATTTTTTTATTCCTTTGTTAAAGTTGAAAAATTGAGAAGCATTTTTTTTCTTAATCTAAATACAAAACATTCTGAAAATATTTTATAGTTATTTAAAGGAAAATTCATGTTAAGGGATTTTTGCTGTTTTTCAAAACAGATGCTTTTAGCGATTAAAAAAGAATGAATGGTGCATGAGATCTCGGATTTAAATAAATGAAGGAAACATTTCCACTAAGCCTATTATAAAGCATTAGGAGCATTCATTAGGCATTAACTTTAAAACATTTCTCCCAGATAATACAATACCTACAAATGTACTCGAAACTGGCATTGGGTGAGTTAATTCAATTTCGTAATCTTGCTCTTCAATTTAT
Organism: Trichonephila clavipes; assembly: GCA_019973935.1. NCBI lineage: Eukaryota > Metazoa > Arthropoda > Arachnida > Araneae > Nephilidae > Trichonephila > Trichonephila clavipes. Next base: position 3,404,064 of record BMAU01011056.1, on the reverse strand, counting down.
ATGAAATGTAAATCGAATTTTACATTTAATGGAAGGTATTCTATGAAATTAATTAATAATATTTCGAAACACAATTCGATTACGAAATGCTGAAATTCAATGCACAGAATTACTTAAATCAATATTTATAAAATGAGTTTATTTTCAAGCATTGAATGAAAATAATTTATGGAAAGTAATTGAAGCACTGTTTGATATTCTCCTGTTCTTTATATTAAAATTCTTCTTAATTATTTTAGATATTCCAATATTTAATCGTATTTTGTTAAATATTTTGCAAAACGCTCAGGCTCATTTTCCGTAATGCAATTCAAGTTTAGTTTTAAATGTTTATGAAAAAAATAGCTTTGAGTATATTATTATTTGTTTTTTATGATCAAGACTAAATTTTTGACAAATATTTTTTCTATATTTTAAGGTAAAATTGGAAAATGTTTATCACAAACGATGTAACTTTTGATTCTCATTCGTCGTTGAATTGGTTGTAAAGTCTTCAACAATGTCGCAACTCTATTATTGGTAATATCTCCGATAACTACGATGCCTATAACTAGAAAATAATAAACCCTTCGCAATTTTTCCTATTTTATACAATGATAATTCATAGTAGATAAGCGTGATAGGCCGACATTTAAACACCTCTTTTTCTTGAAAATATTTAATAAAGACATATAGAGGGGGTAGATAAAATATAAAAATGTTGAGGTTATGGGATTATTTTTATGCAAGTTTAATGTTTAATGTTTTTTTTTTTTTGAAAATGTGTTTGTCTGCAGGGAAAAGGAGAACCAAAAACTGTAAAAACATAACCTTTTTTTATAACTAATTCAAACACTAAAATAAGATTTAAAAAAAATGGTTTTCTAAATTATCTAAATGGTTTTGAGAGAGAGAGAGAATCAGTTACAACTTTCAAGTAAACACTAAATTCCCGACTAAACCAAGGGAAGATCTTAGATGGATTTTCTTTCACATAAAAGTCTACGGCATCAATTCTAAAGCTCATTATCGATACTATTAATCACAACCAACTATAATTTATTACTAGAGATAATTCAGTAAAAAATAATTCGGAGTCTGAGCAATAAGAGTACTGTGGCAGTGGTTAATTGTTTAATACATATATATATATATATATATATATATATATATATATATATAGCTCTGGTTTTTCTCTTCAAAATTCTCATCAACTAGCAAAAGATTTCTTTTAAACCAGTATTAAAAATACAGAATAGTAAGGTTGGTCCTTGATATTTTGTTGTCTTTAAATAGCAATTTTTGTTTTTAAATAACTCGAAATGCTTGCAAAACCAAAAAAACTGTATTTTAAAATAAATTGAATTACACTTTGATTCGTATATATATATATATATATATATATATATATATATATATATATATATATATATATATATGCATGGTTTAATTGCTTACACAAAAAGGCGTATATACAAATAGTGTGTGTGTTATAGAGTGTAATATAATAAAGTTACATAAAATGCATACAATAAATTAGCTACTAGAGTTCAAATTATTTTAATGATAGTAAAAGATGTGAAGAGTGAATTCCATATTTTTAAGAGCTGAAAATAAAGCACAAATTAGCTACCTACCTACCTTCCATAATACTCTAATGGAGTGTGTACTCAACCCTATTGCTTCCACATGCGTTGGAGGCTCACTAGGAACTTATCAAAATATCAGAAAACAGTTATTTTATTATGTATTAACAAACTTTACTTTCATAAACATACACAATTTGTAACAAAGTATAAACAGAATAACATACTACATATATATATCATGAATGTATTAAATTATATAGACAATGTGAACAAAAGAAAATTTAATTTAAATACATTTTTCCCCTTTTTTATGCAAAATTTCATTTTCACTTTTTGAGTTCTTGTTTCTATATATTCCTATAAACATTTGAAGGTAATGTTCTTTTAAATTTACAAAAAAGAAGATGTGAAATTACTAGAATCTTAAGATATCGAGTTATTAAGTTTTAATCACTTAAAAATTTGAAACTGAACGTAAAAAGTTTTTGATTGCTAGTACAAAGTAATTTTTCAGTTTTAAGGTAAAGAAATTCAATAAAAATAAATATTTTAGGAGAAAAAATCAGAAAGTCATCAGATTAATACATCAGGAAAATAAAGCAGATTACACTGCTTATGTAAGAGTTAAAATACGTATTTAACATATTTCTTAGTAATTAGTAAGTTTTGTTTCCTTTACTGCTTTTAAAAAGTTTCTAACTACGCTTTCAAACTCTTAATGTCTTTAAAATGATTTTTACTCTTGTTCACATATTAAATACTTAAACGGTGGATTTAATTATTTGTCAAACAAATGTTTTTTTTTCATTTCAAAAGTAGTTGACAAATATAAATGAAAATAGCCTAAACACTGTAGAATTTTATAAACTCCGCTTTTATTTGATAAGTGCACATTAAAAAAAAACACTACTTTTTAAAGTTTCTTCCTTTCTTTTCTTTTTTTTTCATAATACTTGTACAAATGTAATAATACATGTTAACAGTAACATATTTATACATGAAAGTGAACATAAAATCTCAAGTAACGTTGTTCAGCTGTGTTTTACAGATTTTGAAATCAAATTACAATATTATGCTTAAAATACATAATATAAGAAATTTATTATCATTTCTTCCAAGAGATGTTTTAAAATAAGTTTATGAAACTCTTCAATTTCGAAATGAAATTGATAACACTAATTTTCAATGATTACGTCACGATAATACATTAATATCTTAATACTTATCCGCTTTGGAATAAGTTCAATTTGATCATCTTCTGTTACATGGATTTTTTTGTTCGTTTGGAATACGACTTTTATTGGAAAAATATTCGTGTGTGACAAAAGGCTCACATTGAATTAGCCATGGACAATTGAAAAAATTCAATTTTGAACAAAATTGAACCTGAAACAGTTTTGGAAAGATCATTGTTTGGCTCATTGTACGTCTCGCATTGTCAAAGCCTGCCATGAAGCTACCTATATGACATAAAACTTCGACTGAAGAAATTTATGACCGGAAATAATGAGTGAAAGGTGTTTATATGGAGGGGGATGTTGCTTTAGTGGATGATATTGTTTCTCCTGGGAAACCCATGGGCTCGGATGAATGATGGTGATGTAGAGGAGTTACTGAAGGGACACAAGGAAACGTTGATCATTGAAGAACTGCAGGAACTTCAGAAAAAGGGACACAAGGATAAGATAAATATACTCCCTTCAGACTCGTAAGAAAAGAAAATATAGAAACGCATAGTTCATTAATCAAGGAAGACCATCGTAAATGGTTGGATATAAAAATTTTTGTTAGATGTATTACTCTAACAAAACTCAAAAAAGCCGAAATACAATTTTATACTTTAGAATTAGTTTAAACACGAATAAGATAATTTAGATATAGTTTAAGTAAGGATCAAACCTGATGATCATCAATCAAGTTGAAGTAGGGGAAAGAGGCAGGTAAGTAAAAATATATAATTAAATAATTTTTCCTTTTTTGAATTTAAATGTTTTTGCATCAATGCATTCTATAGTAACACATCCTATTTATTTTTTAAATAATTTTATATGTTCTCAACAGTTTATGTGTCAATAGTAATAAAAACTTTTTTTATGGGTGTGGTTGATTCTTTTCTTTTTATTTCTTAAGAAAAATTAATTTTATAAGCTTTCTATTTGGTATAAGCCAAAAATCTGGGACAGATTAGTACATAAACCAAGCTATCCCAGTAAAATTAAACTTAATTCACCAATCTTTCACATATTTCAAATTTCAACTAGATATACCCATCTTTTTGAAAAAGAAAACCGTTGGGAATCGTATCATGCATCACTTAAACTATTTTAAAAATAAAACTAACTTTCTTTACTAGATAAATGTGTGTATTGAGATTTAATATATTAAGTAAAGATAACAATAAGTATTACTCATTAAAAATGACTTCATGCAGAAAAAAATTAAAACTGATTAATTTTAGTATATATGACATTTAAGAACAAAAAAACATAAAAATATTTTGTTTTTTTAAAGTTGGAAAATTTAAAATTTAGAACTTCAAAAATAAAAAAATAAGCTTTTGGACATTTCATTTTACAAGAATTATTTACTTCATTTTATATATATTATTTTTTAATAAGAAATAATTTAAAATTCTATATCAACCTTCTTCATCTGTTGTAATGGTAATTACTTCTCCAAACGAGCTTCTTCCAATGATATTTTCTGCTTGTAGCTTGAAATGATAAGTAGTCATTGGCAATAAACCAGATATAGATACTGAAGTATTGGAACCTGGTATTTCAATCTTCTTAGAATCTGATGACCAAGAATCACCTAAAAATCGAAATATTAATATCTTTCACTTGAATTGCTTACGCGAGATTGGTAGACACAAATTTAAAGTATAAACTATAATGAAAAGAAGCACTTCAGAAAATTTGCATTTATTTGAATTTGAAAAATTTTTAGTAAAAATACATACAATATCCACACTTCTCATATATTTTGATTATTAATACTTGAAACCTCTTATTAATTTTTCAAACGCAGCACTTGAAATTGGGATTGACGTAGGAATCTATTCTTATTCCGTATTATATAATTAAGAATTTCTACTACACTATAATATTCTTAAAGTGCGAATTTTTGTCTCTACGTAAAATGAAGAAAAAAATTATTTCGGGAGAGGGGGATTAAAATATTTTATTTTTAAAATTTTATCTTATTATAATTTTAGCTGAGTTGGATGTACCAACCCTCCTCGAGACTAAAAAAATGTTTCGTATTGTGTCCTATGTGGTACTTAGTGGTATATTACTATAAATTTAGGTTCATATTAAATAATATTTTAAAATGTATATATTATTATTATGGCTTATTGATTGTTGAAAATTGTGAATGGTCATTTTCTTATATAAAGGAAACATATTAAAAAATTTACATTTAACACATTCATGGAAATAATTTTGAATACCAATATAGAGCTAAAATTCCCTATTAATTTATTAGTCAGCTTTAAATCTAATTATTTGTTATTATAAGAATGTTAAAGAAAGATGTGTTTCTATTCAAAGGACAAGCACAGCGATACAAAAGAAGAAAACAATGTATAATTTAGCTTTTAGAACTTTAAGCCTTAACAAAAGGATGTAATTAAAATGAATGCTAACTACACAAATATGTTCACAGCAAATAAAACTCAATTTTCTCATTGTTCAGAAATCTAATTAAGTAAAACGATTTTAATTAACTGAACGGCTTCCTTTGATTGTTTTCGACGAAACAGAATAAATAATGACACGTTATCTTCGGATTATTCTATTATGCAGTCAGGTAGAATAAAATTGCGTGTATAACTTTATTTTCAATTATGAGTTTATTTCAATTATTATGTGTATGTTATCATTAAATTCTTATATTTTCTATAAAGTATTCAGTACACAATCGTAATTAATAATATCTTAAATCAAATTAACAACATTTTTGTGTACCGTAAAACCTGTTTTTGTGCGGTAGATAATGGACCACATAAAAATAAACCGTACAAAAAGTATTTGAAAATTTCACACACACACATATATATATATAAATATATATATATATATATATAAAGAAATATGTATTATATATCAAAAATAAGAAATAATAGATAAAGAACATAACAAGAAATAGCATAATAAAAATATAAAACCTGAACATGAAGAACAAAATTATAGAGAAATAAAAAAAAGAAACTACAAAAAAGAACCTAGCGAGTCAGAAAGCAATTTCGGACTTAGGACCGAATAAGTGGGATTAAACTAGTTTGAAGGTGCCAACCTTCCCCCTTTGCAACTCGGTAGGAAAACCAAATAAAATAAAATAAACAAAACTTCAGAGTTTGGATAACTCAGAGAGTATGAAAAAACCACTCATTACTATTATGTAACAAACTCTCCCAAACTCTTAATGCAGAAAAATCACAAAATAATTACGTAAGAAAAGTAGAAAAATGCTAAAACAATTACATAAGAAAAGTACCTTTCAAGAAATAATTTAACAAAATTTCTTTACTCACAGAGCTTTTACGAGGAGAATCAAGCGTCTTGATATTAATGAAAATCGATTATTCACCAAGTTATATATATATATATATAATTCTTACATATAACAAACGACTTCGTCTAAATACTACAGATTTTTTTATGCGGTGGAGAGGGCCGCATAAGAACGCTGCACTTAGAAAATTCACAAATTATTTACAAAATTTATGAGAAAGTACTTCCATAACAAAATAAATATTTAAATTAAACATGGAAACATTTTTAAAACATTTAGTTTCTCCTTGTGTACAAGGAGAAGCTTTCAAAATGCACATACATAATTCACTGCTTCTCATTGTAATCCAAATCACTCATCTTCCCGCAATGAATAAGTTCAAAATCGCTTTCGTCACTTGAAGGTACAATTTCAATTGATTCATTTTTTTGGCTCCATAAAGTAAAAGATAAGTTTTTGCGAAAAGGTCCGTTGGTTATAAATGTCACGATGCATGTTGGAAGCTCTTTTTGAAATGTTATACTACTTTCGGAATTTGTATCTATTTTAAGAAAATTATTTTCCAATATGTTGGAAATCTGTAAACTTGCATATATTTTATACGCTCTCAAAGAATCCAGATCTTCTTGTCTGTCTTCCTAATCAATCAAATTATTGATTATGTCACTGATATTGAAAGTTTCGTTTTCAATCAAGCGCGTACTGTTGGCGCGTAGTGAGAAAGCAACTGAACGTACATTGTCGGGCGACTGTTCATAAGAAATGATCAGAGCGTCTTGAAGTACATATGTACATTGTATATATGTACATTGGAGTGGCGTAAAGTACACCTCCGCAAACCCCGTTTCGCGGGGGAGGGAAATGCCTGATTAAAGCCAAGTACGTATTTACCCAATTTATAAAATATTAAAAGGAAAACCTGACTTTGTAAGGGGGGGGGCAGGAAGAAGGTAATATTCTCATACCACTGGTACATTGATGGAAAACATTACAGTAGCGCCAAAGCCGTTGACATTTATATGCCACATAAAAAAAGATCTTAAAGGAAAAAAAAATAATCGCATAAGAAAGGACCGCACAAAAACAGATTCTACTGTATGTATGTATTTGTTGTAAGAACTCGTTATTTGCTTGATTCACTTGACTATGTATAAAATAAATTATCTTTCAAGGACTAAATTGAAACGCTAAAAAAATTGCAAAGTTGTCAATACTGTACGTGCTAAAAATTCTATTGAAAGATTTTTAAAAATATATATATTTCTATTTTTTTTAAAGTTCCATACATGAAATAGTTGCTTAAATATTTTAGTTGAATTTTGTTGTTTACTTAACAATGCTTTTGTTATACTTTTATAACAGTTTTTGCTAATTGATGGCGAAATTATAACCTGTTAGTGATTTTAATAGTTCACACCATAAAAGACAGTTATCAATTTTTTGACTGTAAGCAGGAAAAAAAAACATATCCAAAGTGATACTATATTTATTATATACATTCTAAACTACATTTTATATAAAAACTGCTTAGAAAAAAACACTTTTGCTTCAGTGTATTAAGATGTTTTTACTTTTATAATACTGAGATAAAAAAAAAAGAAATCACGTTTTGTAGTTTATATAATATTTGCTTTAATTGATATAACATAAGTATAAAAAAATATTACTAATTAGTTTTGTATGGAATTTCTGAATTTTATAAGATATTTTACATATTTTTGGCTAGTATAAATAGTTCTGGTAATTTAAGTTTTACCAGTTTATTAGTTAAATAAATAATTTTTTTTCATATAACATCATTATAACATTCTAGATCGATGGAAAGGAAAACAAAATTTAAAACTGTCACTTTAAATGAACGTGGGGTCACATAACCTCTCTTACATAGTATGCTAAATTATATAACACAAACAACATAAAACTCACAGAAAAGTATCTCTCTTCTAAAAATAAGTATTCTCTTATAGAAATTAGGTTTAAATCTTTTTCCATTCCTTAAATCATGCATTCTCTATGCAAGCTGTTCACTTACTTTATAGAGTATTGTATAAAAAATGCTTAAGAACTTTTCCCCTTCTAAAATATATTGATTTCAAGTATGTTTAGTTTTCTCATGTTCGAAATAAAATTTTTTTGAATAAATTTTCGTTTTACATCAATTACAAATTCTTTCTGAAGTTTTACATGCGATACTAAAGTATGTCAAAGTAAGTTTTTCCTACGACACATTTTATTTATTTTTCACATATAAATCCTTAATACTATAAACGTGAAAGTTTGTATGGATGTTTGGTACTCTTTCACGCAAAAACAACTGAAAGGATTTTAATACTTACCAATAATATAGCTTATACATCAGAATAACACATATGCTATAGTTTATAAACATACTGTGGGAAGTGTCCAAAATATAACGATACTTGTCAAAAATGTAGGAAAAAATTCGGCCATCCACAAAAAAAGCCCATGACAGCATATATCTATCTTTTATGTGTGAAAAAAAAACTTTGCATTTTGTTTTGTCTACTCCAGGTACCAGAAACTGCGAAAGCTTGAGCAGGCGGAGTGTGAGGCTGATTACAATTTCAACATAAAATAAATACAACAAAAAGTAATATTAACGTATTACACTTCCAGATATAAATTATTTATTAAGTGTTCATTACGCAAAATTTGTAACAATGTAATGTTTGTAATTTGTAATATCAGTCTCACTCACAATATGATGTAAAGAGCGGAGAATAAGTTCTATGTAAGTAGTCTAGAATTATTATGTTTATAATTGTACTAATCTTTGAGTAAATTTTTAGGATGATGAATATTGGTAAAAATATCAATGTATACTACTCATTATTTTTAAGAAACTAGAACATTTTAGAAACAAATTTTCAAAAGAGATCATTTTTATGTATTTTTAATAAGAAGCTGCTATGGAAGTTTCAAAACCAGGGAGAAAAAAAATAATAACACGTTATTTGTTGTATGTTTACAATGAAGTAAGAGGAAAGCACGATCAAAATTGTAGGAAATTTCGGGGTATACAGGGGTCGAAATTAGTATAAGTGGCTTTAACATAGTTTGACATGTACTTGAACTGGTCTCGGATGACAAAAATGAGCAAGTCCTTCATCCTTCTTCAAATAGGCTGGGGTCTGATGGAGAACTATTCCTCCCTGGAGACAAACGTACACCTTTCTAAGCCCTTTTTGAGTAAGCTCCGTCATATCTCAGCGAAAAAGGGACCGAATGTTATGAATTTTAACAGCTGGAAAATGGGGGTAGCCCTGTATCTTATTTCTTACATGTGTAGCTGTTTTCTATGGATGAGAGATCTGAAGATCGTGATGGCCAAAGCCACATTCGAAAGCCTTAGGTTTCGAGAAAAGTTAGAACACAACAAGGAATCGGTGGTGTTGCGTTGTCTAGTTGAAAGATGACGTTTCCGAGGTTTCAGATATAGGGCACAGTCACAGGCCTTATGATATGAGCAATGTAAAGTAGGCTGTGTGCATTGCCGAACAAGTGAACAAGAAGTGTTCGTGTCGTGTACCGAAAGACTCCACATATCTTCGCATCGAGCGTGGACCTGTATGTAGATATCGAATGCAAGAAAGCATTGCGCATTTTCCTTGGTGCCTCCAGACAAGGATACGTTCATCATGATACTTCACGCAGAATCGGCAGTCGTATGGGATGTGCCACTATCACTGCATTATCAAGGAAAGCCACAACAAGGTCACCAGCTAGACAGTCCGCACTGTGCCAAGCATCGTCCCACTATCCGTGTGGATGCTTGTCATGCTACAAACAAGCCAACTTCCGGACTCAAGGTCCATGATATGGCTGTACCATCCTTCATGAACGAAATGACAACATGTATGTTTTCTCAAGCATTAATTGCGAGAAAACAATGGGTCCTTGAAAAAAGTTCAGTAGACCCTACGGAACTGATCTATTAAAGAAATTCGCATGGAATTCTTTGGGTTCATACCAGTGTGAGCAGCAACATCGCTGAACAACTAACCAGACTTTCGAAAGGTTACGGTATTACCACTATCGAATTCCTATACGTGGTAGCATCCATTTATACTTCATATACAAGATGTTATATGACCTCATGAACAGCCATGAATCATATGTGATTTCCGAAAAAGAAACCCACTGAATAACTTTCCTTTTGAAAGGAGTTTGAACAGCCATTTCTCCCTCCTGTCACGTTCAATTGTACTTAAATGCAAATCGTTCACATGACCTACTTGTTTATTTCTTTCATATAAATTTGACGTTTATGTCGTCCCTCCTTCATAGTGTTCCAGTATTAATTAGTCAATATTATAATATAATAATTAAATATATACTGAACTAATATACAAATGTAAGAATTATACACATGAACACAAGTTTTAACAGAAAATATAATTATCACTGTTTTTTATGAAAGTTGTATTTTTTAATGATTTTAAAAGCGTCGAACATATACTCTTAGTGGTACAAAATGACAGGAATTTGGAGAACGAAAAAAACTTTTGAATACATATTTCCATTTCCGATTAAATTAATTATTTATCTAGAGAAGTGCATAGGACTTTCAGTCACCATCAAAAGTATATAAAATTTGAAGTACTATTCAACGGTACTTTTATACAACGATATAAAATACAGCCACGTCGAAGCTGGAAAGCTGTTTATATGCATATAAAATTCTAAAAGTTTACATTTTAAACTAAAAAAATAGAACCATTTAACTAGAAATAATCCTAAATAGCTTTTGATAAATTGTTTCAATTTTATCGACAACACAGCAAAATCAATACTTAAAGAAATAGGCATATCAAAATTCGAAACCTCAATATCTTTAACATTTTAAAATGGCTTCTCAGCACTTTCGAATCACGTCCCCGTACTTCCGTGCTGCAGTCTAATCCTATAGAAATAAGTTGCTTCAATTGGAACGGTGACTTACCAGAAGCGGTCTTCCAATATAAGACGTACTTCGTGACTGGACTGTTGCCTGTATAAGGAACGCTCCAGCTCAACACCACCCCACGACTACTCACATCTGTTGCTAGGATTTCGGAGGGCGGATCGGGCACTTCTGAAATAAGACGGGAGAAAAAAAAGAAAGTTCAGGAATATTGAATCTCTGAAGTCGTGACAGAAATATGAAGAATCTTGGTTTCTTTGAAATTTCAGTTCCTTTTTTTCCCGGTGACTCTATTAAATGCTGTTTCCAAAGATCAAGATAAAATGATTGTTAAATGTTTGTATGTTTTTGTTAAGCAATAATTATAATAAAAATATTTTATGTAATTGGTTTATACAATTCCTTTTATCTCTATGTGGTTTTTGAAATCTGTTTATTTAACCCGGAAGAAGTTGAGCATGTGATACTAATGTTAATGGTCTCGCGGGGTGATTGAGCCACCCCAATCCTTTTTTTTATAATTATTTTTATTATACATGATATAAATCATAATTTCAGTGAATAATTTAGCTTAGAGAAAGTATAATTACCTACTTTTAAGGACTTTTCAATCTTTATTTGATATTTTGCGAAAAAAATTCAATCTAACTGAACTAAATTGTTTCAAAAGTGTGTGACTTTAATAAAGGGCACACATTACAAACACTTTTCGGTAACATTACTGGAATGATATTTACAGGCAAAATTTTCATATTTGTTGAAGTTATTGTAGTTTTATTGTTTTTTGCGTGTGTCTTTTTCGACAGGGCCCAGTGTGTCTTGAAGTACACTTGTGGCTTTATATCTTTCTTGATGGAGATTTTAGGCAGCATTTGAAAAGTTTCCTCTCAACTCAAACTTTTCATGTTCATCGTTTTTCTCAAATTTACTTTCACTTTCAGGATTAATATAATTTATTTTATCACAGGTTATCCTCTTTCTGGATCTCTTTCAAAATCATTCAATAAAGATCTCATACACGCATTATTTAAAATATTCTGTTCATTTACATTTAAAAGCCCTAATTAGTCCTACAACACTACAATAACAACCACTAAGTCGTTACCAAGGGAGAGGAGGTAATTTAAAAATTTCATAGAAAATATTTTGGAACAAAATTGGTCACGCGGGGACTAAGTCACTTCAAGTATCTCAAGATTGTAAAAAAAAAAAAAAAAAAACGTTTGCCACTGCCTTTCCTAGATTTTGCAAGTGTGTTACTAGTGTGTTACTATTGTGTGTTACTAGTAAATAAAATAGAATAGCGTTTATAACATATCAGTTAGGCTGATGTTACAAAGGTTATTACCATTTTAAAAGGAAAAGTAATAGATATGGTCTGGAAGCTTATTATAGAAATTCACTGCTCTGAGAATTTAATTTAACGATTTAAATAAAGTAAGATGAAGAAAGATGCCATCTTTATTGCTCATTTTTAAGGTTTTAAAAGATTATACATAAATTTACAAATAGTAAAGAGCAGGGTAAAATTCCTTAAATATGTAAGGAAGGAGATACATATTATTGACTTTTTAATTTTATTATTTATTAAATGTAGAGAAGTATCACATTTTAATAAACGTATAAGTTGATTATATTTTTTCAACAAACACAGATTGTAAGGAAGGAGTATACTTTTATTCTATACATTTTCCCATTGGTAAATTCTAATGATATTTAAACTTGAATTAATTGTCACGATGATAAAGAAAATCTCGAATTGTGTAGCACCGATAATATTAAATATGTATCTAAAGTAAAAAAAAAAGTCGATGGAAATTAGCTTATAATATACTGTCTGAAATCATTGATATTTTATAATCTATTATTTTATATCATTGTTTTCTTTAAGAACCACATAAACATTTTCTGTTTGAAATACGCAAGCAATTTAAATATTTTAACTTCGTAGGTTATTTTAAAAGGGAAAGAATTGTAGCATAAATCCTTCAAAGTCGGTATTAGAAACGCAGCTTCCGAATAGCTCATAAAATTTGCAACCACACTGAAGAATGTCTGAATACATATATTCATTTTACAGCGAATTCTTCCTCCAGGGTGTGAAACAGGTCGACGATCACGTGCTGTAAATAAATTTCTTTTCCCGTTCTTTTTCCAAACAACACAAAATTGACCCAGAAATTATGACCAGCACAGATAGTGTATAAAAAAATGAAAAAAATATATGCCAGTTTCAAATAAGGTTGATAGAGATAAAACAGTCGCTATTGGTGTCTGGCGCTTAATATACAGCAATTTCAATGGACAATATTCTACACGTTCTACCAGCTAAGCACACACATGATGATATGTTTGAAAATTACAGGATTAGTTTTATCCAACCAGTTCATATAAAGGTTTTGAATTTGATTCGATTTTGGAAAAAAACGCATTCACGATTTATACACGAATATGCTTACATTCGGAAGTATATGGTAATTATTTTACATAAATTCTATAGTATGAATTATTCTGTATACATTCTGAGCCTTTAAATATTCTATATGGTGCTTAGCTGCTTAGTTTTTTTTTATAAATATGGAACTTCCACTCTATATTGATATTTGTATTGAATCACACTATAAGTTTCCTTTTAGATTAAGCTGGGATAGTTAGATTATATTGAGTTTGTACTTATTACATGCCTCCTGCTTCAAAGCAATGACGCACTTTAACAACATCAAACTTATTTTTTTATTTATTGAAAATTTAAGAACAACAATGTCTTCATAATTTTTAAATATAAATATTTTTAATAGCACATTTATGTAAAGCAGATGATTATGTAAGATGATACAAGCAGTACACACCATGGACAATTACAAAGTATTTTACAAAGTTACGATTTTAAATCGAAAACTTGACCGTTTTGCATGGCATCTAACAAATTCAATGTAACCTCTGATTAATTGTCGAAGTTTTCTGACCATAGCATTTGTGCAGTCACTGTCGTGGAGAGTTATATTTCGTGATGAATGCTTCCACAGAAGCCTTTTCAAAACGGTAAAATTGAATATTTAAAGCTTTTACCGCATGTTTTACAACTGAATGGAATAGACGCAATATTTGGAAACAGCTCTTTTATGTACGCTGACTTTCTCTGACGTTTGACGAAAAATATTGATTTGGATAATTTGCATTCGCATGCTTCAGGGCTATTGTAGTGGTTATAAGAATAGAAACTAAATGCTTTGACTTTATTATTCCTAGAAAATGTTCACCCAAAATCTATTTTGCTCAAACTGAACCAATTTTATTCAAACATATTGCATAATTTCCTGGAAATGCAAAGAAACATTGGTCATTTCTAATGGGTAATTAATGACCATGCAATATTTCTCTACAATCAAAATGGATTTTAGCTTTATACTTTTAATGCGAAAATGAAAACATATTTAGAAGAATGGTAATGGAATTTCAATGTGCAAATATTTGAAAACTCTCCAATTTTGCTCAGGTTAAAAATGAATAGAAAACGTGTTTCGACAAATATCATTAATTAATCTTTTTCCACGTACTATTTTTTAAAAAAAGTTAGCACTTGAAGGCAGAAAAAGCTCTTATTTTAATTGCATTAAATAACAGTATAAAACTGACAGTAAGATATCACAGATGTATTTTCTGTAATAACTTTATTTAGTACATAATATCTACACATTGCTTCCACATTAAAAGACTTTCCATAAAATATATATTTTTTCTTTAGAGTTACTTTTTGGTATTCAGTTACATTAGTTACACATATATTGTATTCAGGTAATTATTATATTTAAAGCTGCGTTTGAAGTTTCTAATAAAATATTATAACCAACTATATTTTTTCTTTTCTTTCTCTTATTTGAAATTCATGTAAGTCACAAAAACCGGCATTCTGCAAAATTATAAAAAAAAAAAAATGTTAGTTACATTTTATAACATTGGTTAAACATTTATCACTGAACAAACAGGAAATGTCTCACACAATAATAATATTAGAGTTTCATTTTTCAGAGATTATGTGTGAAATTTGCAGTTAATTATTTTGATTATTAATATTTAATTAAATCAGATCTAAATTTAAAATTACTTTTGTAAAATTATTTACTCTTTTTAACATAATTATAGTATTTACATTATTTCGCATACAGACAAGTCCCTAAGTATCTGAAGCATATGTTAATATTTGTATAGTAACAATACAAGGATCTCAGAGCATTTTTTTTCTAATTTTCTACAATTCATTATTTTGCACAAACTTTATTCAAATCAGGTGGTAATTATTAAACTTCCCCTATAAATGACCTCCTACAGCACAAATGGGTGAACGGAATGCAACGAAATTTGGCATATGGGTTATACACGAAATGCGCTCATAGAATTTTGAAAAAAAATGTAAAAAATTCGAAAAAAAGTCCCTTTTGGGGAAAAACAAGAAATTTAATTCAATAAATGACCAAAACGGAATACAGAAATAATATTAACAACCCAGAATAAGAAGAGTGAGTAATAACTGGGAAAAGCTGTTAGATGTAGAAGAAAAATATCGAGATTTGCATGCTTGGGAAAAAGAGGAAGGTTTATGTAAAACAGGTTAGTTTTGAATAGAGCGTTGTGAAAAAAAGGTTGGTAGACGTTGTTATGTTTCAGTCGATGTTTTAGGCTGTACTAATGATGGTCTCTTTAGTTGAAAGTGCGTTTCTGGTGAATCTGTTTTATGAAAACAAGGGGAATGCTTCTGCTGCAGTTTGTGAAATTCGTCGTTCAAAGAACCTACTGCATGGACCAATGTCTACTAAAGGTATCCGGGCCATGATTAAGAGGTTCGAAGTGACGGGCAAATTAGTTCAACCTGGAAGAGGGCGTAAACGTGTCACACCGGTAGTTGATGGCGTCAAGACAGCTGTTGACGCTCAGTCACAGACTTTAAGCAGCATTCACACCAAGGCAGTCAGCCTCTAGCCAATCGGAGACTTCATCTCGGGCGAGATGAAGTTTCTGATTGGCTCGACGCTCAACGCTCGACGCTGACAGCCTTGGTGTGAATGCGGCTTTAGAGTTTGAGGTAGTCGTGCGCGTGCAGTTTCTCGAGAGACAGGCTATCCTTACAGCGCCATTTGAAAAGTACTCGAAAAATATAATGCTCAACTTCCGATACATGATCCACTAAACCCAGGAACTGCTTGTTAGATGAAAGCCACAACGTCTTTCATGACCATGTGGAGCAACGGTGCTAATTTCTACCTGAATGGGAGAGTGAACACACAGAATTGCCTCATTTAGACCAGTGCTTCTCAAACTTTCAATATTCGCGACCCAATATTCAATCATCATTTCCATCGCACCCCTCCCCATACAATAACAATATATTGAACTCAATAATACCATACTTTGACACTAAAGCTACAATATACTTCTTTACCCTCTTATATGTCACCAACGTATATAAACGTCTCGCTCTGCCCAAACATTAATTTCCTGGACGTATGTATACGTCTTTCCGAAGTGCGATCTTTTCTGTGCACTGCTGTCCATAAAATTATTCTGAAGACTTTGGAATGTGCAATAAAAGGACCTTGACAGTGTTTGCAAATGATTTACTCATTTCAGAGGATTTTTGCTTATTTATTTCTCTTCTCCTCCCCCCCTTCAAAAACCATTAAAATACGCGCGCCTACATGGAAAACGGTGGCACTAGGGAGCGAATCGCGTAACTTTAAATCAGCAGTTAAGACATTAATTATAACTCGTATAAATTATCAAGATAAGTGTATTACAACCACATGGGGTCACTGATAATTATCAAATATGTTCTTGTTAAATTAATACTGAAATACATTGTAAAGTACCGATACATTTATAAGTGTATTATATCAGTGTAAAAGAGTATTTTATATTTTATTATATCAGAAAGTAATTTGTGAGTTTACTTTCAGTAAATTTGTGATTTTTTTTTTTTTGTTTTCGACTTTTCAATATACTCGCGACCCCCCCTCATAGAGTTATCACGTCCCCAAGGGGGTGCACCCCACAGTTTGAGAAACGCTGATTTAGGCTAAGAAGAATTCACGAATCCATACTGAATTTCCCCTACAGTCTCCAAATGTTACTGTCTGGTGTGAATTCACGGCGACATTCATCCTTGAGCTATTCTTCTTTGAGGAAGCCTGTACAAACTAACAAAAACTAATCTATTTTGCATAAAGCTTCCTCTTCTTACTAAGCATATAAATCTCGACATTTTTCTAGTACAACTGACAGGTTTTCCCCTGGATCCCTACTGAAATGTAGGCCCCACCAATGACTCTTAAAAGTAGACAGTGCATAAGTAACATACGTTGTGAAATACTCGTTCAAACAATAACCCGAAGCTAGTAAATGTGTGTGACATACAATTGTACATACCGACTCGACCAACTAATGCCTTTTGATTGAATGGGTAATGATGATGTACGGTGGTAGGCCTAAGCCTATAAGTGGACGACGGTCATCACCTGTAGACACTTGACTTATCGTCCAAAATTCTCAGTTTTTCGAAGAATGTATTCGAAAATAACATTTGATCATTGAAATTATTGAATTATTATCTTATTAAGGAGTTGAAAGCGAGGCGAGGCCCCCATTGAATCCGAGGCCCTGGGCTCAGGCCCAGTTGGCCAATTCCTTGAGATGTCTCTGATTACTCATCATTCTTGTTCTGGATTGTTAATATTGCTTCTGTATTCAGTTTTGGTCGTTTATTGAGTTAAGTTTCATGGTTTTCCCTAAAAGGGATTTTTTTTCGAAAATTCTCTAATTGTTTTTCGAAATTTCTTAAACGCATCTCGTGTATAACCCATAAACAAAATTTCATTGCATTCCATTCACCCTTTTATGGGAGAAGTTTAATAAAAACCACCTGGTATTTAAAAATAGATTCTACACCGCATATGTGTAATACGATAGCTTATGGAATTATTACCAATATTTTTTGTTGAATTTTAACAATTAAAGTTTTCCTGTACCTTAAAATTTTTGACTATCATTGAAGAAAATCTGATTTCTGCTATAAAACCTTTATTTCAACAACGAAAAAGTCGAGCAAAGGTATTACATGCCAAAAAATTTTAAGTGAAGACATTTAAATGTTTCGTATAATTTAACTAACATAAAAATTTGAAAAGAAAACCTTAAGGGGTGTTGGAAAGCTAAAATCTTATTTTTTGACAATTTGAGATTTTTACATTTTCAAATTGTATAGAATTTAACCTTTGGAAAAATACCTTACTTGAATCTCTGGGGTATTTAGAAGCCTTTAAAATGTAGTTTTAAATATTCGTTGAATTTGGGCTACGCCCATTTTAATGGCGAAGATTGTAAACAAATTACTTTGTTTTGCTTAAAAGTGTAACGATTGATGTAAACCAAAACATGTATATTTTATTTTAAATTGAGCCTTTTATTTTTTTATTTCCCAGCCGATTAGAAGTCTCACTGTATACATTAAAATCAATTTATCTCAAAATGTAAATTTTAATGTGCGATGTACCTTTTCTGAGAAACTACTGTTCACAGGTATGTAAATTTTTTATGAATTATTTATAATGATGTCTAATATATATTAAAATGAGCTTTTTTTAAAACACTCAAAAATTTAATTTTTACAAATTTTTTAAGTAAAAAATGGGTCAAATTTCGCAATGTTTGATAAAATATTTCATAATTTCTTACAAAATTCAAAATTAGCTAAAAGCTCATTTTAGTATATTAAGAGAGGTGTACTTTAATAGTATGAAAAATTTCAAGCATGTACATAAATCAGATTTTGAGAAAAGGTACATCGAAAACAGCCAATTTAACATTGTCAGTATAGAGAGAGAGAGGTTCCAACTCCTCTTAAGTCTCTTATTATATATAAAAATACCTTCGTGATGTTGTAATAAATTTATTTGGCTGTTTTCTCGATGACAACTGAGATGATCATAAAGAAAAGGTTATGTTACAGTATCCACTCGAATATCTAACTCCAACGATTAAATGCCACCCGCTAAACTGAATTTGAAATTAGGCCCTATCCTCATGCTATTGGGAAATGTTTGCATTACTGATGGACTGTGTAATGGTACAAGTGAAAAATATTAAGTAGAATATACTGCACAGTGACCAATTTTATTAGGAGATAAGAGAGACGAAATTATATGATATCACATTGGTCACTCAAGGGGACTTGGATATGGCATTTGTACTGAAACATACACAATTACCTGTAAGATTGGTATTTGCCGTAAGAATTAATAAATCACAGGGTCAAAGTTTTGAAAATGTAACATTGTAGAAAACAATATTTACTCGTGAACAATTATTTACGGCTCTGTCAAGGTACAGAAACAAAGTCAAATAAAAGTTCAGTGTATAATTTAGAGGAAAATATTAGTTGGAACATTGTTTTTGAAGTGACATTACATTGAAGTACAAATTAAATTACAGAAATGAAGACATGAAATTTATTTTTTTACAGATTACAATATACAATATTTAACAATTGTATAATTTGTACAATGCGGGATGGTCCGCCTTCAGGTGGTCTGGTATTACACTCCCCCCTCCCAGCATTAATAATTTAAACTTTACTTATGTACTAATATATACCTTATTTAAATATTTGAAATTTTTTTTAAAAAAATATTTCTCACATTACTTTATTATTCTCTCACGTATTTCAAATTACATACAATTTCAGAAACTAATTAAGTGCCAAAAATAAGCATAATCTAACTTTTTGCACCCTATTTTAGTATAACTTTAATTTACTTACACATTTTCTTTCGAAAAGTCTCATCTATTACATCAAGTGAAACTTGTTTATCTATCTCTATACATATCAAGCTAAATGTTTTTATAGAAGTGATAAAAGAAGAAAAACTGCATGCAGATTTCTTGGTTACTAGTAATAAATTTTTGATAACTGGAAAAACGAAGTAGTGAATGATTGCAAAGAAGGATGCTAAGTATAAATATATTTGAAATATGCCTTCATGTCGATATTACAACGATTTGGATAGTTCAAAAACATCCAATTTTCTAGAAAGCATTTCTTTTTATTTATAAAGCGATATATTATCCATTTCAAAATATTACCCGTACCTCATTTCCAAACCCTTTTCGGAAAGAAGAAAAGTCCAGCACAAGGTTTTTAAGTGTTGAGTCAACATTGAATACGCCATATAATTTTCTTTCAAAAGATTCCTTCTTTCCCAGAATTCATTGCGAAGGATCGGATGAAAAATATAAACGAAGTATTAGATGTTGAAATATTTAATATTTTTATTACCTTTCGAAAGACATGGAGGTGATGGAGTAAAACAAGTAGGTAAAGTTGGAGAATTATACTTTAGATGCACTCAGCAAAAATTAATGTACAAAAATTAATATCTGGAAACCGCTATTGATTTTCTAGTCTATTTGAATTGCAATACATTTCACTTTACTTTTTCAATTCAGAAAGTAGTTAGGAAATGTAATTGATAAGTAAATGTTGGATTAAGACATCACTTATATTTCGCCTTGAGGAAAGTACTTGAAAGCAATAACAGCTTCTATATTTGAAATAAATGTTGTTTTGTCTTTTTTTTATTTTATTTTTCAGTCTACGTTTTCGTTTTGAGATAAATCGTTTTCAAGGTAAATATTGAAAGAGAAAGCCGTGTATTTATACAACTGTTATTTCAAATTCAAAATTATTAAAGATAACTTACTCAAAACTTTTTCTTCTGAAATCAAAGTTTGAAAATATTAATTATTTTTTATTTTTATGAGAGAGCATATTAAATTAAAATATATAATAGTTTTTTTAATTAATGTCTGGTTGCAAAATTTAAAGTTCTTTGTATTCTTTTTTTAAAATTATATCAAGCATTTTTATGCTGCTAATAACTAAACATATAAATGTAAAACATTATAAAATTTTAAATATGTAATAATTCAATGTCACGGAAAAATAAAATTTTAATTTTAATTTCCAACCGTCAACGGAATACATTTTTGGTACCTGGTAAAATGCAACTATGAGTAATTTGCAAGAAAGAAGAGAAATAAAAATATGTGGAAATTTCAGACATTATTTTAGGCATTTTTGTTCAAGATCTTTTTTCAGGTTGTTGCAGCCATGGAAAGGATGAGGAGGATTTTAACATTTAAACACCCACATTTTATTGCGGAACAAACAAACAAAGCGGCGACATAAGAAGTACAGCACAAACATAAATAGACAAGCAAGCGAACATTCAGGATTCACAAGATCATATCATTTTCTCTTTTCTACAACTTTTTATAGTTTCAGTCCACCCCGTTATATTTTCCTTTTTTAAGATACTATCCTTCCAGATTTTGGGAGATAAAGCTGCGGTTATGTCCCATTAGGCGGGTAAAACAATAATTAATTATCACGAGAATTATTGGAGGGCACAAGACCATAATGAATTAAAATCCTTAAAAGAAAATTTAAAGGAATTACATACATCTGAAACATACAATCTTGCCGATATTACAGTGATTTGGATATTTTAGAAAACATTCAAATTTCAAAGAAAAGTAATTATTTTAATTTATAAAATTATGCACATTGATCACTTCAGAATAAAACTCATACATATAGCAAAACATTATTTGTTAACATTATTTGTTATTAAAATTATGTGTTAACATTATTTGAAAGAAAAAATAAATACTTATTAAAATATTACATAAAACTTAATGCAAAAAATGATCTTTAATTATACATTGTTAACTATTACAAATTGTGTTGAAATTTCAAGATGCAATGTGTTTGTATGGATTGGATCTTTCTATTATTCAAATTTAATTTACGTTATTATTCAAGTTATGTTTTCATTATTATTCAAACTGTACTTTTATTATTAACGTGCTTGATAGATTCATTTATTTGCAAAATTTAATTTGTATTCAATTCTTATTATTATTCCCAATTTCTATTTTATATGAATTTTATGTAAAATATTTATTTTTACTGTGAAGCCTCTTACCAACGCCATCTACTGTATTTATCTTTCACGCGATGACAACAAGTTGTTTTCTTCAACTTGTTTGTGTAATATAATGTGTGGAATGTTCAGTTCCTGTACTGTCCCTCGTTAGGAGAGGATCTCGTCGCACAAGCAGCTGGAATTTGTCTAAATATTTTTACGCTAAATTAAAATTGTTAAGTTTTTAAAAGCAACAGTCCCGTATTAGTCCCGTGTGAAGGACACAATACATTTTTTAAAACTTTTTATGTAGATGAAACTTATAAAAACCAATATACACTACTTGAAATTAAATTTATTTATAAATTGTTGTTCCTTTATAATGGAGAATTTATTAGATAACCGTAACTCTCAAGAATGGCATTACTTAATACAGACTCAAGCAATTAATTAAATTAAAATATACATTTGCATAGCTTGAAACAGACTCTAAATATTGATCGCTGGATTAAAAGCAAATAAAAAAATCTTTATATGTCTGAACATGAGTAAACTTTGTAGCGAATAATTCCCTTATATTGATTGATGCATTCAGCTGGAAAGGACCCTGCGATTTAGAATATTGAACAACTCAGTCAGTCATGACAAATAACTTTATCTGAGAGTGCGATCCCATTAAAATTAATAACTTGGAATGAGGCTCACTTAATTTAGAACAGTCATTCGACACGCTTAATTAATATGTATCGATGTTCAACAACCTACGGTTATGACAACAATGTGGAATGAAAGATTACATTTGAGGAGAAACTTAGCAACCTCCGAATGAAAGATTTGGGTAACATTGCTCTCCATAATTTAAATTGCTTGCTTGTTTTAAAGAATGTAAGGTATGAGAACTAACAGGGATAATGTTCAGAATTTATATATTTACTTTTACAATGCATAAATAAATATCTAACGTTAGATTTAAGTATTTGGAATTGTACATTATTAAATAAAAACGTGTTTTTGATGACGCTATTTTTTTATTTAGGTTAAATAATTAATGGAACGAAATTCTTACACTTAATCTTAATACTTAATTTTTCTTGTTATAAATATATTTATGTTATATTTAAAGAAATACATAAAATAATATTTTATAAAAATATTTCATTCATAAAAATGCATTTTATTTAAATAGTTATCATTTTTTCCCAATTTTTTCTAATTATTAAACTTGATAATTCTGAACACGTTATGAAATTGAAAGAATTTAACAGTTACAAGTATTATTATTATTATGCATAGTTAATTACGCATAATAAACGGGTAAAAAATGGCTTATGCAATTTAACGTAAATTTTTAATGTGCGCTACTTAAATTACCTGAGACATAAATTACATGTAAGTTTCTTTATACTTAAATTAATGATATTTGCTTTCACCAATTTTTCTCACAAACTATTTATTATTACATTATAGGATGTTACATGAGGGTAGATAAAGGAGTACCAAACTTGCTTGGGAAATTAACACTGGGGGTTTCGCTCAAGACTGACCACCTGACCGGAACATCTGCTCCTGCACCTTGTGACGGGCTCACGCGCCTTTTCTTTAACATGTCCTTAGGGTTCTTTGGGGCCAGAATTAATGGCAACTCTTTTCCAAACTAATCCAAGAAGTGAAGTGTGAAAGAAAGATGCAAATTAGGAAGTTTTTAAATATCCGAAGCTAGAGTAAGCAAGAGGGCAATTAGAGGAATGTTTACATAATCCGTGGTTCAAGCGTGAAGAAGTTTTGGAAAACGTTACGTGGCGACAAGCAGAAATTATACGTGATAGAGATACATTGAGCCAAGGTGCATACCATTGCACTCGAGTAATTACACGCCTTCATCTAAGATTGTCATGATCGTTTCTTCAGACTACAGCAAGATAGGATTGACTATTTAATATTAGGATCAGTGATAGTATTGTAATTGAGTTTAGGCGAGTCAGTAATTAATAGTGGTCCGAGTTAGGTTAATTCGGTATTATATATATGTAGTGTGTTTTGCCACCGTAGAGATTCTCTCACATATATTATTATAATCTAATTTGTTAAAGGATTAAAAGTTATAAATCTTAATAAAGATATTAAGATTATGTATGCTTCTAGTTCCGTTAATCCTACACCTCTTGTTCACGCTGATACTCAGAGATGTTCACCCTGGGGGGGGATATCACAACCTCAGGTCCAAAGGTCACGTATACTGAGATGGGCCCAGTAGGCCTTCTCCCTCATGGGCTGTTGTACCACTGAGTTAAGTTAAAATACTACACCTGAATATAAAGAGTTTAATTTGATAATAATTAAACAAAATTAAACAAAAAAGAGGGATATTAAAATCTAAAACAACTTTCAGAATTATTTTGAGTGTATTATTTTGTAAAATAATGCTCAATTATTATTCTTTAACCCCTTAACTACTGCGGGCGTATATATTTTAATATATATATATATATATATATATATATATATATATATATATATATACCCCTAACCCAGCTGGTGCTGTGTTAACTGCCCTGGAGTATATATATCTTTTCGAAGTGCGATCCTTCGCATTGTGCTGCAATGTTTTAAACTCTTCCGAATGCTGTGGACTGCATAAAAATGCCCTTGATAGTGTTTACGATGTTTTCAATTATTTCCGAGAAAGTTTTACCTATTTATGCCGTTTCTTTCCCCTTTATACACCGCTAACTACACGCGCTTGCTTGAAGAACGGTGACACAGGGAACAGAATCGCATAACTTTTTCTCGGCAGTTAATGAGTTAATAATGGAGTCGTTAACTCCACGCAGAACAAACAAACTGTCCTAGAAATTTTAAGTTTACTTTATTTCCCGCGGTGTAAAATAAGATTATAAGTATTCAATATTCATATTCTAGAGACTTTCATTTAACTGGTTACCAGAGAAATTTTATCACTTAAATAAAATGATTTTGATAAAGTTGCTGTAACTTTCTGACTTAAAAATATATTTTTACTTACTTTTTAAATTTGTTATAATTACCATTTTTTATTATTTGAACTGAAAAGAATACTTCAGGAAACTTATCACAAATTCTTTTAATCAGGAGATCACTTATTATAATTATATATTTGTAAATGTCTCTAAATTAATTGCAATGATTTTACCAACAGTATTTCATGAAATAACCTTTGGTAAATATTATTCAATCATGTTAAATATTAAATAAGATTAACTTTTTTTAAATACATTTATTCTTGAAATATACTTCAAGCTTACACAATTGCAACAAAATGCTTGAAGTTTTAAATTCTCTTGATCAATAACGAAGTACAATCATACTATGAAGAAACAATATAAGTAAATATAAGTATATAGACACATTATATATACTATAGTTATATATTGATGTAAGGTAATAATATTGAGATTTCCTTTTAAATGTACAGCACAAAGTTATAATACTATTAATATTATAATACTATTAAAAGTACATAAATATCTTTATCATCTCTTTTGTGTGCATTCTTTAAAATATAAGAAAAGTTGTTTTAATACTACGAATTATTAAAATGAACGTTGTATTCTTTGGTAATCTAATTTACTTTAAACCTTAGTTCACACTGAAATTTTAATTACTGAGATACATTCTTAAGAAAGAATACAATACTATTTCCAATTGGATTAAATTTCGCTACATAACAAAACTTGCACTCATTCAGTCGTTGAAAAAAAAAGGTTTGGCTCTCTCAGATACATCTGTAAACTGTTTGAAAATCTTGTAGGAAAACACTTAAGAGCATCCTTAATTACTTTCCAATATAATCCAATTATTTATTTAATAATTAATCACAGAATCTGAGAGGAGATATTGATTAATACTTTAATTAAAGCAGTGTCTGGTGCGAAAGTAAATATTTTTCTTCAATAATTTGTTTTTGTTTAAGATAAGCTTTCTTTTAAACAGTTTTGCTTCTGTGCCAACATAGTATGTAAGAATTTTTTTCAGAGTGTCTGCATCAGCCACAGCCAATAATTTAAAAGTTTGCTTCATATATTTAAAGGTTATGCTTAATATGTCTAAGTAAACATATTAAGCTACTTTGAAAAAAATAAAAATAGTTTTTCTGATTTTTTTTACGTAGTAATAACTTTTATTAGAATTATAAAAAAATCATATTTTAATTTTTTAGACATTTTATACTATTGTTTGTTGTACTATTTAAAGTCTTTAGATCAGAAATATCTCTTGATTATCAAAAGCTTAATACTTTTAAGATATAGTTTAAAATTAATTCTAATTAAATGTTAACATGTTTAAGATTACTTAATAGCTGAAAAACTGTAAAGCTTGAATAGATATACAGTTATATATATATATATATATATATATATATACAGGGTGGTCTCGAATTCATGGTACAAACTTTAAGGTAACCAACTACGTTCGGAACCGTCATTTTGTAAGAGTATAAATAGATAATATTTATATTTAGTGTCACTTAGATTAGAAAATGTAAATAAAACTGTTTTAAGCATACTATTGCAATAAAAATTATTTAAGTGCAGAATTTCGGCTAAAAGTTAACTTTTGAATTACCTTTTTTCAAAATGTTCTTCTTTTGTGAAAAGTGCTTATATTATAATAATATTTTGCCTGTATATAGCACAGACCTCTGTACAGAGACTCAACAAGAATTTTTGAAATATATAACTTAGAAGTGGATTTATCCGTGTTTGACGACAACAGAGGAGAGAAATTTGAAGAATAAAACGCAGATAATTATTTCAATTGGTTGTAACTCTGAAAATAATGTGAATTTTTCAAAACTCCTAGTTGAGCCTCTGTACAGAGGTCTGAGCTAAGTATATAACTTATATACATAACTTATATACTAGGTATATAACTAGGTATATATATTCAAGGTATATACAGGCAAAATATTGTTGTAATAGAAGCATTTTTCTCGAAAGGAGATAGTTTGGAAAAATATTATTCTAAGTTAATCTTTAGCCGAAATATCGTATTTAAATAACTTTTTTGTCACAATGTACTTAAAACAATTTTATACATGTATTCTCTAATCTAAGTGACACTAAATATCATGAAAACTATCCATTTATGCGTCTTTTTAAAATCATGGTTTCGAACGTAGTCGGATACCTTAAGGGTAGATTGTAACAATCATTTATTATAAAGGAATGTATGGGTGCAAGTGACGCGGTGAGACACAAACAGTGGAAATAAAATAAAAGAGAAATGAAGTTATCAGTTGGCTGCATTGATGCAAGGGGAAAGTAGATGTCTAGCCTTCGTTCAAAATTATGCATCTCAGTAGAGGAAAACACCATTCGCAATTATACTAACGTCTACGATGGTAAGCATGCCGAAAATGCAGACATGCATTACATGTGCGGGCAAGCAAATGGTAACGGCAGAGATGCGCTACGAATAAATCACGCGCAAGTTCCTGATCAACAAATGCTGGATCACAGAATTTTTCAGCGGTTGCATCCTCAACCTCGGGAAATACGTTTGTTCCACGTCACCAGACATGATATTGGTCGGTGAAGAGCTGCACAGGTTCACGCCTGGAAGAAAACGTCTTAAATGTTGTGGCTAATAGACCCGAGTCAAGTAAAAGATCGATTGCTTATCCTGTAAGTTTAAGTCATCAGATCGCTTGTACAGTGTTAAACGAAAATCTCTTACATGTCTTCCAGTTTCAGCGAGTACAAGCCTTGATTCTGGCAGACTATCTTCGACTACAGTGTGTGCTACAGCAATCTGTGCTGCAGCTGAACTTCCTAGCTCATATGCTGAACAATTATTAACAATTATTGTAAATATTACACTTGTCAATGACTCAATAAACACTTTGTATTTCCTCTCTTTGTCTTTGGTGTTATTTTTTGTGTTTGTGAACCACCGCGTCATTTGCGTCCATACATTCCTATACAATAAACGATTGTTAGAATGTCCTATACCTAACTTTTAAGTTTGTAGCATCAATTCGGGACCACTCTGTATATATATATATATATATATATATATATATAACTATAAATATTTCACTAAATATTGCTTAAATCAGAAATACCCAATTAATTTTATTAATAGTTATATGAATAAAGCTATTCAAAATAGTAAGGATTAAAAATTCAGAGATTGATAATGGTTTATTACTATAAACTTGCATATTTCATAGTTATAGTTATCTCCATATTCTAATATTAGATAAAATTACTTATTATTTTATTCATATATACTATACTGTTACTAAAGTTATGGTAATTTATAACTCTCTAATTAATTTTCATTTCCATTCTTTTTACACTTTTGTTAAATGCTACATTTCAGCAATGAATGTTAAATATTACTTTATTGGAATTACATTTAATCGAAAAGTTTAACAAGAATAACTCATTTTCAATGGCATTACGGAACAAATCTTTCCCTGCATCATTGATTGGGGAGACGCAAAACTCTTCTTACAGAATCTACAAAAATCTATATTAAAATGCGATATAATTTCATTATACCACATTTTTATTTCTCATTAAATCTGAAACTACGTTAAACTTACATTTTGAGATTGAAATTTCGTAAAGTTTAGTTGATATACATTTCTTCTTACTTACTTTACATAGATAGAGAAACATAGAGTTAAAGAGGAATACATAAATTGAAAGGGAGATAGAGAGAAAAAGAATAAATCTACTTCAGAAATAAATCTACCAAGAGAAACCATTGAGAAAAAAGAAAGAGAAATAGAGAGACATAGAAAAAGAAAGAGAAATGAATCTCTAAATAAAAAAAATCTACTTTGCTAATACAGAATTGGAATATTACTTTTTTTTTGAATAGTAATATTATTTGAAATAAATGGTATACTTTTCGGAATTATTTTTTGGCTCTTAATCAATATTATATGAAAGTTTCGCTGTAATCTTATTTTTTCTTGGCAATTACTGAAGATAAAATTTTTATTAACATTTCATAAAATGTGGAATGCTCTATTCCACATCACATACAAAATTATAATTATGAATAGCAACAAAATAAAAAGAAAACAGGATCTTCAAATAAACCGGTGGTGTAAAATTATTTTCACTTTCCCAAGCAAATAATGCTGTATAAAAGTAATGATCGCTTTGGAAATGAGTTGAATAAATACAAAAATAACTAAATTTAAAGTAGTTCGGATTTAGTTAGACCATTAAGCGCAGCTGTTTTAGCAACAAATGATATCTATTGAGATATATTATGCCAGTATAAATGATGCTTGAATAAAAGCAGAATAGTGAAATAAAAACCGTGTCCGAAAGAATTATAAGCTTAGGTTAAACTTACAAATTTTAAAATCCAAACTAGTTTTAATAATATTAAATGGCAATGAACTAATTTCTAGAATTTATGTAACATTTTGGATCTTAGAGGGAAAAATAACAAATAAAGTAATCTTTCTTGGTGTACATTATATAGTTTGGAAGGTTGAGAAATTATTTAATTTATATGGTGTTCTAATACGAAACTAATAATTCACTAAAAAATAGAACAGAACTTATATGTGTACTTCAGAAACATTCATTTTCAGTAAATATAAATGATAAAGTAACATAATTTATGGTCCTCTAACAGGGGTTTCTTACATATTTATTGGCGGTAATATAAGGATAAAGAAGGAAGTTTGAAAAATAAATAATTTGTTAGAACACACATTCTTTGTGTGTGAACAAATAATAAAAAAGAAAGTAAAATACTTAATGCCAATATTCCTATTCAAAAATTAATAAAATATACTGTTAAAAAAAGAAAATAAATTATAGTTCAGTCAATTTTGAGAGATATTTTATACTGATATAAGTTTCGTCTATCATCTTTAAAAATCATTCAAGTAGTTAAGGCTGTCTTCGGTAAAAGTACGAGAGCTTGAACTAAACGCGAAGCACATTTTCAGACAGAAAATTGCCTCAATTTCCATGGAAATTTGCAAAATTTTAGCTCATATCTCTGTTAAAAATATAGTGTTTTTAAAAATTTCAAAAAATTCTATGAATATTTTCTTTTTTCATTTTAATACGTAAAGGCGTAGACCATTTAACATTACAATATAGGAGAAAAAACACGAAACACTTTTTATACCAGAAAAAATGAATCAACTCGGTTAAAAAGGGGAAGTATGATAAAAAAATACTGCTCTTTAAAGGATAGTGAAGCCAGAATATCATATTAATTTTTCATTTCTTTTATATCTAAAAAAATGTTCCAAATCCGGGTCCTATACTTTAACCGAATATAGATGGGCTTTTTCTGTAACACAGCTGTATACTGAATGCTGAATAACCACATGCGAAAGCAAACTCTACTCCAAATCTTCTTTTTTCCTTTTGAAGATTATAATTAGTTTTTTTTAAATAAATTTAAATAAATATTGTTTATATTTACAATACAACTTATTATATCATTTTTAAGTATTAAATTAATCAAACGTATCAATGCAAAATTTTCTTTTGCTCGATTTAAAACTAAACTAATAAAGAAACGAATTTGACATTTTTTGATGAAATATATGATATAAATAAAGGAAAATTTTGATTATTCGTAGAATAACTACTTAGTTAGAAGAAAAAAGAAAGAATTGTGACGTAGAGCTAATGCTCTTACCTTCAACAAGTACTTGAATATTCGTATCATCTTTTCCAAAAGCATTAATAGCTGTACATGAAAAAAGAGCAGAATCTCTTCTGTCCGGTATTGAAACTGCAAGAGTTGAAATTTTACCTTTGGATGTCAATTCGTCCTTTATATTGTACCTGTAAAAAGAGACGAAAGGAAGAATATAAATTTAATCTTTTTAATTGAGTTTTACTGCATATATATAACATATTTGAGAATAATATACATTATATCCAATTTTTTTTTAAAAATAAATTATTATATAAAATTTTTTTAAAGTTTTTTCTCACTTTCAGAAAAATAAAGATATCATTATTTGTTTTGTTATAATTACTTTTAAAGCTGAATCGACAGTTCTTATAACAGAGATTCGTATACATAAAGATTACACAAGATACTTTTTTGTTAGTCGCAAAACTTATATTCGTTTGAATAATTTTCTTTTTTCAGATGAGGCTGCGGAGTGGTATTTTTACCTATGAAGACATAGTACATTCCCCAGGAGCTGGTATTCCTTTTTAGTGTGGCTCCATATATGCGACTCCAATTGCTGCAAGTAATTTTGACTCCCAGTTTCCTCCCCAGCGGAAGTCATCTGAAATCTGACTATGCGAACTCGTTCTAGGAATTTAATTTTGCAGGGAATACCCAAGCCAAACAGGCACTCTAGGGATCTTTAACATGTCGCATAATCATACTACATGGATGCTGTCGACATTTTCCATCATGGAAATCCACTGACTTGGGCTGGGGGAAAATTTGGGTGTATTAGCCTATTGCCTAACTAACCACGCAATCCAGTCGGCTGGTTTAAACACTTAAACATCATGAATTTTTTTAAAAATAATGTTTTCATAAAAAATACCATAAATTATTTTTTTCAATAAATACTTGCCGGTTAATTGTACTACATATAGTTTGACAGCATATATAAATATTAATGTAAACTAAATTGTTATAAATCTAATTAAAAAATAAACAATACGTAGGTGTATAACAAGACAGCATAGGCCTTGGTAAAATGTTCACATTAGCACATTAATATATTAGCAAGCACTTAAATTTAGGATTACGACCTTGAGGTTAAACTTTTAAGATGCCAATCTTTCCCTAAACTTGATTATACTACTGGACTGAAAATGAAAAGAAAACAGTATACACATGAATTTGTCTTTCTGAATCTAAAGGTCATTCCAAACAACATTGAACAAAATATTGTTGAAAAAAAATCAAATCTACTTATAAGTTTAACAGAAAAGTTAAAATTCAATTAAAAATACATTTTTCAAAATTCGAATGCAAAAGAAAATATATTAAACCAATTAAAAAACAAGAACCTGAGAATTATCATCACCGCAAGGAAGAACTCAGGGAAAAATTAGTCATTATTACTTAAGAAAAACAAATTAAATTTTTTTAGGAATCATGAAAATTTTATAAAATTATGAAATGTTTTATTAGAAAGTAAAGATGTGAATATCTAGAAAAAAAAGCCTCTTAAATTCCTAAAATTACCAAACAGAAATGACCAATAGCTCCATCTAGGCAAAGTAGAAAACAAGAGGAAATAAAAAAATAATAATAAATCGTAATCATTAAGATAACATCAGAAAACTGTAAAAATATCAAACGAATTACGTTTAACTTGTTCAGAATTAAAAAAAAAGGTTTTAATTAGTAATACTCCAAACAATAACTTACAGATTTTTCATTTTTCTAAGATGTTACGAATTTTACTAACGAAACATTTGTTGTCTGAATAATTAAGACCAGTATTTTACAAATAAAAACATGAAAATTGCTATTCCAAAGAGGAACTTTAATATTAAAATTAAAAGTTTCCCTTTAAGCATGAATATAATTTTTTTTTTTGGTGATATACTGTAAATATTTATATTGAAAAGTCTTATCTGCAAACTTTTTGGACATCTGAACTTATATAAAACATTTCTGAACCGAAATAATTCACCTTGTTAATGCACAGGTGAAGAATAATTAGATTTTTTAAGTTTCTTTTTATGTCACATTCATTTTAGGGCATCTGAATTACATGTCCTAAAACTTAATTTAACTTCAAAATTAGATTTATTTAATTTTTTCTTTTGCTCCCTGAGTATTTAGGAATGGAAGGGGATTTTCAGGGAAAAATTAATTAAGTTTTACTTCTCCGTATCAAAGTTCATCAATACCTAAGTATGTTAAAGTGCGCTAATTAACGTCTCCTAGGCATTTTGTAGCTGTTATTGATTCCTCGTTAATCAAATGAGTTGAGCGCCTCGACGTTGAGATAATCAGGTTATTAATATCAAACGCTTAAAATCGGCTAATTCTGCGGAAGTGATTAAGAAAATCATTTTCTTCAAGAGGAATTTCCGGTAACCATAAATTAAGACGGTATCAATTACAAATGAGCACCATACTTCAAACATGGAAACTTTTCTTTCATATGGAAATTCATGAGAAATTTATAATTTGAACTTATACATTAAACTAAAATATTATTTAAACACTACAATAAAAAAATAGATTTTTAACACAAATAATGCTAGTTGCTTTATAAGTAATAGCTAGGATGGATTTTATATAAATGAAATTTTTTGTATAGAATATAATTTCTTCTTCATATTAATTCACTCGTCGTCATTTGAAACATAAAAATTGCAGTTTTCGTTCATCGAACATAAGTTTTTATTTGACTTAGTATTTAAAGCTATCACTTTAAAACACATTTTCTTGTTATAATACATAAAAATAAAATATTTTTAAATTATACTACCTTACTGTTATAACGATAAGTCCTAGTTCTATTGTCGAAAAATATTGAAGAGCACGTGCACTTTTGGCATAGGGGCTATACAAGTGTGTAGCATTTGTAAAATGAAATAAAATAAAACTATCATAACAATTAATAATTTGAAAGAAAAAAAAACAAATAATAAATAAATAAGCCAAAAGAACAAAACTGAATTTTACTACAAAAAAATATAATTACTAAAAACTGGAATAATATTTTTGATTTAGTACCTTCTTTAAAATTTTTTTCTAAATGTATGAAATATGTTTCATTGCCATGTGCATGCAGTCATAAATATTTTTAGTTATAAAATCATGAAACAATTTTATGAAGTTTGAAATTCAAATTTAATGTTTATCAATAAAAAAATTATGAAAAATTTCACTTTTAAAAAGAATTAACGATTTAAAATCGAGTATCAAGTACTGGTAAAATTGGATTAATAATTAAATGTTTATTTTCAAAGAAACATGAACACACAAGAGAAAAATACTACGTTGAATTACTAATACGAATTAACGTTTAAAGATGTCTACATGTCTACGCCGTCAAATAAGCAAAACATAAAATTATCAAATATTTATTCGAAACATTTCATTTAAAGTAGTCATCTTAATACTCTAGCAATCTTAAACCAACTAATAATTTGCATTTTTATTATAATGAGTGCAATAAATCTTGCTACTATATTTAATTGTAAATTAACATTGTATTGTGTAAATCGCATTGTAACTTAAATAATTTTTAAATAATCGGAATCGGAAATGAGAGAGAAAACACTAAAGAAATCATTGATAGCTTGATAGATAAATTGATAGATAATAATAAATTTAATAATACAGTAAATTAAGATGAATTTATCTCGCTTGTATGATACACTGATAATTATTATAAGCAAATTTAATTGTTTACCAGAAGGTGAAAGAGAAATAACTGTCTCGCTGATAGCTATTTATGCTTTTAGGAACAATACATAATCTACATGTATTAATAATTTAAACTTTTCCCAAAAATAAGAACTTAAAACTAAATGCAAATTATTAATAATTTCGAACAGCAATTATACACATTTTCTAAATATTAAACTGCTGTTAAAAGATTACTTAGTTTGAACTTGAGAGACGATTTTAACTTCAATGGTATTATAGCAATATGTATAAAAAATTTTATTCAAAAAGTAACAGGGGTATTTAAGTTCATAAAAAATCTTCCAAAATGAAAATTGTAATAATCTAAACATATGTTTGGAGCTAAAATACAAATTTAATTTACTAAAAAGTATTTTTTTACCCAAAGTATACTCAAAATATATCAATTAATTTCTTACTTCTTGATATTTAAAATCCTTACGCTTAATACTTGTGAATATACTTTTCACAATAGTAAGCTAATATATGGATAACATTTCCATTTTAATTTTTATAGTATCAGCTTTTTTTTCCGTAATTGAATGCTTTTGTTTCTGGAACAACGGTTGCTGTGAAAGGAGCGCAATTATCTGTGAAACACGTAACACTATGGAAGTGTGATCAGAAATAAAGGAATTCTTTCCCCGTATTACTTGCCGAAATTTAACAAAATATCAAAATCACAGAAAAATAGCACAAAATAATGCCGAAAATTAATACCAAGTACAAGATGACGTGTAGCGATAAAAGCGCGTGCAAGTCGTGTTTTTGAATTAAGCAGTTTCTCAATGTGATGTTGAACAATTGAATTCCAGATGTCTGTTATCTGTTTTTTTAATAAAGTTATACTGCATTTTACATGGTAAGATCAAGTTGCCAATTATTGCCATCTCAGACAACAATTAATGAAACATTAGAACAAAAATTATGAGGTCGGTCACCAAATGTTCTCATGTTACCTCGTAGTGCTGCTATCAATTACTCCAAGGAACGGTAGCAACGCAACTTTTCGTGCATTGAAGAAGTGAGTACCGAGGAACAAATGTATAGACATTGTACTTCTGAAATAGATCTCAGGGAATGCATTGCTCATAATATAAAACTTCGGCTGTCACAACATTCTTGATATAACTTCTAATGTGAAGGATTCCAAAAATTGGGATAAGGCAGGATGTCTCATGATATTCAATAATATTCCGGACCATAGTGTCATGCGTTTGTCCAAATGCTGAATAAGACATTACATGTGAAGGTGTGATTTTGTAAAACTCTATAACGAGAACACAAACTGTAAAAATTATCACCCGAGAACACGATTTGTATCCAATTAACACGTCATTAGACGTGTTGATAAACTATAGTAGCTGAAAGAGTTAGTAGTTCATCATCAAAGGAATCTTGCACAGAAGACTCTCTGCATTCCATACCGCAGCTGACATCAACAAATTGCGTGCGAGGGGTATCAATTGAGATCAATTGCGAATGTGCCTGTCTACACATGTGCAGACTGGCTCAAATGTTTTATGTCAAAAGATAAGAGGATGCTGCATGGTCTGTCACAACAAATAGATGCGGTGTCTTTCGATTATGGTAACGTCATATTGTAATATTCTGTTGTGTTTTAACATGTCCTTCTCCCATTTATATCTATCACTTCCATATGTTATCGCTTCTAAGTTTCTTAATGCCCTATGATTGGCAATTTCTAGATAAAAGTATTCACTCTGACGCAGGTTGAATTTTGTCCAAATTTTGTTAGTACCTAATATAAAACTTCGTGTTTTTGGAAAAGCATATTGACTTCTAATGAAATACTTTAATCTATCAAACGATACTAAAAATTTTAAAAAAAATTTACCTTGTCTTTTAAATGTCTCATTTGGAAATTTAGATGTAATCTGTTCCCACATGTGTAACTATGCAATTTTAATCCCTTACCCATTCTATCATCATTCATGCAAGTTTAGTTTAGTGCAAATGCCGTTTAATTTGCATGATAGTTTCGCAAGTGTTGCCATATTCAAACACCGTGATGTATTTATCGGGAATAAAACTAAAACAGCATGCATGTGACCGTGGGAGTTGAATAAAAATAGGATTTCATGCGATATTTCTTTACTATTCAGGTTTTAATAACTGGGAATTCAGTTTTAACCCTTTTTTGATATAACTGGAACTGTTGTTTGCTGAATAACTTTATTTTCCACCGCTCACATAATACAAGAAGTATATCCTTAATGTTGGAGGTTTTCATGCATAATTTCTATTATTATCTATACAATCGTTGTTGTAGCTTTTGAAAAAGTGATAAAGTTAAACACGTGACTTTAAATTTTCATCAGTTCTACACTATTTAAAAGCCTAACAAAATGCATTTAAGATTTTAGTTTTATCGACAGAACATAAATGTTTTATTTTATTTCATTTAATCAAGATAACATATTCTTTTTACAAAATTAATTTTTTTTAAAATAAAGACTTCAGCTAGGCTTTTAATGAGGTATAGTGTAGCGAATATAAGCGAATAACTTTAAAGCGATTAAAGGAAGAAATCTATTTAGAGAAAGGTTTTAAAATCTGAAAATATTAAAGTACTGCAACAAAAATTTAAGTTAACTTTTTTAAAGTCATTTAATCCTTTTAATAAACTTTAATGTACTTTGATTTTTAATTATATTTTTATAGCTTAAGGAACTTTTATGACAATTAGCTGAAACAATTACGCGGTAGACAGATAAGGATATTTCACATATTTTTAAAAAAATAACCAAATTCTGCAGGATAAATCTACAAGACTAATTGATTTTTTGGATAAATTCTTAGACAATATAATAAGATTTTTTTTTCTTATCAACCAAGTGTTTTAGAAAAAAATATTAAGAAAACTTTATTTAAATTTTATCAAAGCATTTTTATTTTAATATTTTATTAGTATGTTCCTTTGGGATTCAATGATGCAGCGAATTAAAAAAAAACGTCGAAATTTTTACTGACATTATTTATCACAAAAATACAATTCACTTACTCATTTTTAAATACCTGCATAAAATAGAACACATAATCATGCACTTATCTCAAATATTAATAAATTAAATGATGAAATTTTCTTAGGGAATAAATTTAAAACTGCTTAGAGAAGCTTCCATTAATTATAAATTTAATTATCAAACCTTGTATCTGTATTAGAGTTCAGAACCACTTTGTCTTTCGACCATTCGATTTTTATAGGGTTTTCTCCAATAGCTTCGCACTGAATGCTGAGAGAATCTCCTTTAGAAACTCTGTGAACATGAAATGGAGTCTTGAAATGTGCAGCCACTGTAAAAAATACACCAAAAATAATAAATATCGAGAAAGTAAAGAGCAGAAAAAACAGATATTGCTTAAGTTTTTGCAACCTGAATTCTTTCTAATTATAAAACTATATATATCGATTTTTCTCTATTGTTACACGTTTTAATGAAGATCTAGTTACTAAATGTTTTTTTAAAGAAGGAAACTGAAACAGGGAATTTTTAAAAAAATAGAGAAATACCGATGCGCTAAATTCTTGTGCTATTCTAGAATGACTTATTTTTATCCCCATAATAACTATAATTTCGGTGGAAAAATAAGAATAAGGGATAGTTATAAAAGTAAAGCGAGAAAAATGTTAAATATTCTTTATAATTAATTTGTGCGATTTTATGACATGTAAAAACTAGTTTAAAAATTAATTGGATTATTTAACATTGCGTAGGACTCTTAATGAAATGAAATTAATGGATCTATCAGCAGGTGGGTGTAGCCAAATCACATACAGATGCTCGATCAATATGAAAAGAAATCGAAGATATTTTCTTATTTGGCATATCCATCTGTTCACCGTTTCTTCCTTTTCCAAAGGAAAGAGAATTCGAGTACCAATTAAGAAGGAAAAAGATAAAGATCTCCTTGCCCCAAAATTGATCTTTTGGATCTGTTTTTGTCATCCGAGTATTATTAACTTTAAATGACAAAGCTGTTTTAACATTTGTTTCTTAAGAAAAGTAAATAAAATAAATTGGTTTGGTTGATCCGTAAATATTATCAATTAGCTGCTTTTATTTTATCATTATAGACAAGATTTATTACAATTTATAACAATCATGTTATTGATAACTTACTATAATATACTTTTATATACTTAATATGATTATATCATAATATAATATACTTATATATTTAAAGAAAAAAAATATTTATTTAATATGTTTTTATAGTTTTGGGAGGAAATAAATAATGTATTATGTATATAGTTATAAGTAATAAAATATATTGGATATATTATTAATACATGGAATTATAAATAAGCAATATATGTGTATATACACAATATACCTCCTACATTAAAAAAGAAATAACTAATATAGAAATGTTTGATATTTTTTTTTTGGAAATTGGAAATTTGTTTCAATATTTATTTAGTTTTAAAAATAGAAAAAATACCATTTAAATACGTAGGAAATGTTTTTTAGTGATGAATGAAATTATTACAAAATTATCTAATTGAAACTTGCATTATAGTTATGCTAAAAATATATAATCTTTATTCATAATATAAACTCGTATTCCTATAAACATCTTTGTATTATTTTCTAGGAAATAGTCTATAGGCTGCCACACATTTCTCCAACAATTATTCTTCTGTTAAAAGCCGTGCCACAACACATCGTTAAAGATGGTATGCAACTAGTTTGTTGCATATTTCATACACAACACATCGTTAGAGATGATATGCAACTGGTTTGTTGCATATTCCATACGCAATACATCATTAGAGATAGTATGCAACTGGTTTGTTGCATATTTCATAATATTTTCTCAGGACACTGTCAACAGTTACATACAAGTTTTTGCAGAATGTTTCTAAAAGTTATCGTTTTTTTCTTCCAAAAGATGATGAAATCAGTTAACTTATTAAAACTTATCAGTCGTCTGTCAGACAGCGTCTACGAGCAAGCCCATTAGAATCGCCTACATGTGTGCCCATAACCATGTCGCCATAACTTCCTAATTATATTTCTTTATGCACATAACATGCAGTCAAATGTCTTTTGAACTGTTAGGCTGGGAAATAAGTTCGTAGTGGTTTTATATTTTCTGTTGTTTTGCAACGATTCTTTTGCTTTTTGACAAAGTGTATGATTTGATAGAGTTATTTCTGCTCTACGAAACTGTGCTAACTTTCTTTTAGAGTAATTAAATTTTTTATTCATTTTGAGGCTTAGAAATGGAATATCCAAAATAAAAAGCAACATTATCAACACCTGTCCTTTCTTCACTTTTCATCGAGGCTGAAAAGCTGCTGAAGCAGTTCGAGACATTTGCTATGTATATGAAAAAGGTGTCATAAGCGAGTACACAGCAAGGAAACTGCTTGAAGAGTTCAAAAATGTCAATTTTGACGTCGATGACAAGCCCTACAGCGAAAGACCTTTTGAGTTCTATGAAGAGCGTCTGAAAGCAGATTTAAAGGAGGACGACCATCCAAACAGGCCATGAATTGGCCGAAAAAATGAACTTCGATTATAAAAAAGTTCTCAATCATCTTCATTCAATGGGATTTGCCATATAATTGGGAACCTGGGTGCCTCACGAGCTTGAAGAAAATGGCAAACAAAATCGCCTTCAAATTTAGCTCGCCATCGAAAAAACTGCTGTCATAAACAGCGCTTTTTTTACCAAACCGTCACAATAGATGAGAAACTGTGCTTATACATAAACATGAAGCGAAAAAAGGAGTGGTGGCTCTAAAAGATATGCCAAAGCCGAGAGACAAACCTGGCCTCCATCCAAAGAAGACCATGATCTGTGTTTTGTGGGACTGGGAGGGCATGGTGAACTGGGAATGCTCGAAAGGAATGCCAAGGTCAACAAGGAGCTCTAGATAGCCCAGCTACACCGCGTGAAAGAGGCTATTTGAATGATAAGACCCTGTCGACAAGGACAAACCATACTTATTCATGACAAAGCTAGGACACATGTTGCATAAGACGTCAAAGCCGCACTCCAAAAGCTCGAATAGCAAATCCCTCCGCATCCACCGTATTCTCCAGACCTTTCTTCTACGGATAACCATATTTTCCACTCCCTGTCGATTCGTATGAGGGGCGTTACCTTCGTCAATGAAGCGGACCTTAAAAACCGGCTCAACAACTTCTTCGATACCAGATCGGGTGATTTTTGACGGTACGAAATCGACAAATTGGTCGAGAGGTAGGATGAAGCCACGAACAGCAACGGTGAATACACAATTGATTAATTTATTGTTATAACTATTGACTTTTGCTTAAATTAAAGTCTTTGAT
The DNA here is from genome assembly GCA_019973935.1 of Trichonephila clavipes. NCBI lineage: Eukaryota > Metazoa > Arthropoda > Arachnida > Araneae > Nephilidae > Trichonephila > Trichonephila clavipes. The sequence goes on along the minus strand of BMAU01011056.1, from coordinate 3,363,365 downwards.
AAACTCGCAACGAACTTATTCACCAACCTAATAAATTCATATCTATTTGCTTTCAAAATATGATTTGATAGCAATTATGCGGTCAAGATATGTCTTAATATTTCCCCATATTTTGAGATAGTATAATGGTATGACTATCAGTCATTTTAAAAATAACTATAATAAAGTATTAAAACGTGATTAAATGAATTTAAAAATAGTTTTAATTAATACGTATTGTGCATTGGTATAAAATTTCAGCATCCTTTATCATTTTGAAAGCAAATAAATTTTTGTAAACTACCTTTTGAAATCTATGATTGCAAAACAATTCAGTATCATGGGAAGGACACTTCAATTCACTGAAATAAGGGATCCAGAAATTAAATTTCTTCAATCTTTAATGACTTTGAAAAGATTTAAATAAGTAAATACTCCTAAGAAAATACAAATCTGATGCAATTTGGAAGCACTTTAAACATTTTTTGACTTAATGATTCAGCCATTATTCTCTCTTTCATATGGAACTATTATTTATGTAAAAATTTATACTGGAATACGAACGATTCATTATTTCAGTACTTTATTTTAAATTTAAATACATGAACTTAGGAATAAAACTTTTATGTACTATCTCTATTATATCTTTTTAGTATGTGATTATTGTCTTCAATAATCACGTATCTAGAGTGTTGCAAGGAAGCACACATTGATGTAATAGTATACATAATATTAATAGAATTTACTGCTCATGGGGCGGGCAAATCTAAACTATATTCAGAAACTTAACAAAATATTTCTTTTTTAATATGAAATTATTTTGCATATGAAAGGAGAAAGTTTAGAAATTTCATTGGAGCACAAAATAAAAACCATCTTGTAGCTAAAGAAGGACACTTGTTTTTACCATCAGTGTATTTTACCAAAAGATTTCTAGACAATTTTAAGTGGACGCCTGTCACTAGGAACGTTTAAGAAAACGTCGATAACCGGGTTTAAAAGATGCCAAGTTTTCAAAAAGCGATGGAGCACAACTTTTTCACGAATGAATTTTTCATGCCGGAGAAAATTTTTTTTTTCTTATTTTTGCCTCTCGTATTCACGTTCCATTTATAAAGAAGATAGGAATGAAAATAGGAAAGAAGGATAAAAAAAATAAAAATGGAAAAATAAGATAAAAAGTAGAGAGGGGGTTGAGTGAAAACTCATGGAAGAACTGTCAACCCGAAGCGGAACACAATAGAGGATCAGTTCAGGAAAATATACATTTTTAAACTAGGCTCTAAGACTCCCTCCGGGACTTGAAGACTCATATTCGAACGGAATAATTCATATCAACTCCACTTCTGCATGCATTGACAATTTTTAAGGTGCATTTCTTATGTAGTTAACATGAAGAAAAGTGGGTCTCAAAATTGAATCTTGGATTCTGGGACCATAGAGAGTTGAACAAGATATATAAAAAATTACATTTGGTTGCTTCTATCTCTAATTTTGGAAAAAAAATTGAAATCATATAATGTATCAGCATTTTTCTATATGATACGTACTATAAGTAAAGTTTTTTTTCCCTCTGGCTAGTTTAATATTTTACCTACACGTAAAAGGCACCAAGAGCTGTATTTATATTCATCTACTTGGGCTAAGTTGCTAAAATGCAGCCCCATTGAGGGAAAAAATATGCGTCTACTTCAGTTAAATAAATTTTTGCTTACAATTTCAAAATATTACTGGGGCAAAATAGTTTTTCTATATATATATATTTACAAAATATCACTTACATATATAAGTAACTATTTTATAATGTTCTTTTTCGGTTAGGACAAGAGAAAAGCTTTGAAAAACTCTAACATGATTTAATAATGAGTATGTCTGTTTGTATATTTTAATGTCTATATACTTTAATGTTTATATATTTTAATATCTATATATTTTAATGTCAATATAATTTAATAACGATATGCTATATATTATATTCTCTAGAACTTCTAACCGCTATTTATATATTTCTACATGAAATATAATTCTTAACTTTCAGAATAACATTTCTGCTCTAAAACACATATGTAACTTGATCCATGTAAATTAGTTTTAATGATAAGTACATGCGATAACTGGTAACTTAAAGAAATTGAAGAGAAATACTAAGAAAAACTTTTTAAACGAGATAGATACTTTTTTAACCTAAATTTTATTTAAAATGTTTTCTTAATGAGCATCAGGCAATACATAAGAGCGATTTTAATTATTCAAATTTTGTAAAAAAATGAATTATAAAAAAACGTAGGAAAAAAGGTTTCGCAAGCATCTAAAATTAATATGAGATTGGAAGAGAAATAAATTACGAAATTTTTAATGGATATTTACAAGAAATAATTGCATTTAACTTAATGATTCAGCTAGCAAATTATGCTTTAAAAGGAACTTAGCACGAAGGTACGCAAAAATGTTACTGAAAGGAAATTATAAATGTATTAAAACCGTTTTTAATATTTCTTCATGCTTATGCCAATTTATCTGCTCATTTGCTTAAAAAAGTAATTTATTTCGGTTTAACTGCATAACAATGCTGCTTAATATATACAGCACAGCATCATATTCATATATTTTATGCTGAAAAGAAAGTTCAAAATATCTATTAAATCATTTTTTTTTTATTTCTCTCTCTCTCTCACCCAAGTTTTACTATAAATTTTAATCGTCTTTTTTTAACATTGGTTTCTTTTTTGAATGGGTTTTTTCATAAATTATAACATACTTCAGGAAATATCGTTTTAGTTAAAAGAGGCCAATTCGTCTTACATAAAATAATTCGAATTAATGATTGAGAACGAAAGTAAAAAAAAAAAAAACTTAGGACACACGCACTGTGTATGATGAATTGAGATTGATGATTTCAAATGCAATTGACATTATAGCCTAATGTAATCATGTGTATTTATTTGACGTGTGGATTAGATAGAGATATATAGATTTCTTAGCTCTTTCAATGCGTAGTGTATTTATGGTTAATAAAACTAATACAATATTTACTATTTGGCAACACTTAAAAATGTATTTATTTAATACTATAAAGTACTTTTAAGTAAGTTTAAATAAATTCGATGAAAAAGTATACACTTTTGCTCAACAGAGGATCAATTACATACGATTACTAGTGTAATTTAAACTTTTTTGAATAAAAAATATTGGTAGTACAGGTTTTTTATTTTCCTTGGAATTTTGTAATACCTATGAAAAAAGTATCTTTGTAAGAAAAATATTTTCCGACTTTTTAAAACTAATCAAGTCATTGTTACAAACTGCTAATGATAAAATTCTCTTATTATGAATTCTTAAACATGTTTTTAAATAAACTTAAAAAAAAAAAAAAAAAACCATCACACAATTTTCAAGCGAATTTTGTGTCCTTTTTTTTTCTTTAAATGTTCATTGTTTACTCGAAAACATGTTTTAAAAATTAGTATAAGTTTCGATTTTTGAAATCTCCCCAAAGAAAATCACTAAAGAGCTTAATAGCTAATAGTAAAAATTAAATTCATTTACTCAATAATCTTATAAGTTGGCACATTGTGTGTGTGTGTTTTACAGTTATTTTCCATAAAAACATTTTAATACCGTATGTTCCGACGTATAATGCGCATCAATACTTCCAAAATACATTTTAGGTATATTCACTGTATATAACGCGTACCCTTTTTTGCGAAGAAATCTGAAATGTACATTGCAGTATTCCTATCTTTTAAAATTATTTATGTTAATTTCGTTCTATACCAGGTTTATAAAACGAAAACTCTAAAGAGCAAGAAATGAGGTTTCAGAAAGTATATGGATGTTGCGGGTGAAAAAACATTTACAAAATGAGGCCAAATGCATCATTCCATTCTACAGTGGCGTAACATACTCCCCCCCCTCGCAACCCACGCATCGCGGGGAGGGGCAGGTTTTTAGGGGTTCCAAAGCTCGACTGCCGCCAAGTAACTAGCCTTTGTAAAATCCAACTCGGGGGCAAAAAGCTTGACTTTGCAGGGAGGCCCAAATGTTCTTCGTTAAGCCACTGCCAATCTAGGAATAGTGTGTGAAGGGATAATAAAAGCATGGGATGAAATTAAACATGACATAATTCGGAAATCATTAAAAAAATGTAGTATATCTAATAGCCTTCTTGGAGTAGAATATGATTATTTATTTATGGATCAAAGTAACAGTGATAGTGAATATGAAAATAAATTCGATGATGAGTTTGAAGTTTTGACGGAAGACGAATATGACACACTTTTCATTTTATACAGTCATGAATGTTTATAAGGAGAGTCATTCATTTAAATAAACAGTATGTACATATGGGAATCCCAGTCTTTCTTTAATACCCATCTTCTCCTTATTTTTCAAGCTATTATTCTAATATCCAGTGTATAACACTATAATTTTGATCAAATTTTTTTATGTTAAAAGTGCACGTTATACACCAGAATCTGAAGTAAATTTTCCAAAAATTTAAGTACCTTAAGAAAAAAAAAAAGCACAGATGTTAGTTTGGTTAAACATATATGTTAAAAGGTCTTAAAGTAGTAAAATAGTTATTAGAACCACATTTAGTAATTTTCTTCCTCATTTCAAACTTTTAAATTAAATTTCTTTAGCACTCCATCACATATAAAACTTACAATTCCGCCCATCCAAACCATTATTCAAGATGATAATGAAATAAAAACCCCACATTCCCCGAGTTCCCGAAATGGTAATTACGGAATGTAGGACGCACCTACCTTAGAATGGCACAAAGATAACATAATTTGTGTCATTAAGTATTTTTTTTTTTTGCTTTTACTGGTTCCTTACTTCTTTTTAATTACATTTTCTTCGTATCCATGTTATATCGTATCTGATGCTAGTGACATTTGAAGGCTAGCACTTTAGTCCTAATGACTATTTGATGGAATTGTAATCCAAATGATTAGGTCGTTAACATTAAGAGTAAAAGACTATTTTTCTTTCTTCTCTATTTTTTCCCTCTTAAACCCTACTATTTCTGTTTCATCTATCTTTTTTCTTGAATGCACTCATTGAAAGAAATCAGGGTGGATTAATTAGTTTCGATCGTTCCTTGAAGTTAGTGTTTCCTTCTGATTTGTTGAGGTTTTTGTGTCTTTCCTTCACGTTTTTTTTTAACTCTTTTTTGTGTGTTTTTTGTACCTCTCGTTTAATTTCCTTTATTTTCCTAAGACTTCTTCGTTCCCTTACTTTAGAAAGGTTTTGCTTTGGCTTCGCAAATGGCAATTGAATAAAGGACGTGTACTGTTAGAAGTGGAAATTGCGTTGTTAAGGGAAAGAAAGGAGACAGAAAAAAAGTATTTTTATGTTGTTAATGTTGTCCTCTACAGAGTACTCGAATGGTAAAGCTTCTATTATTACTAAAATATGCACATTAGGTTTATGAAGAAGCAAAACTCACAGAAAATTTTAGCCTATTACATTGCTATCAAAAGTTACACATAAAATTTAATTTACTTAGTGTTATTATAGTTGACAAATTTATTTTTTCCACTTTTAAATTTTTTAAAAAATATGTATGATTTGCATTACAAAACATTATCCAGTTTAAGAAAGGAACTTAAAATCATCAAATATTTTAACCCCTTAATACGTAGTTATACGTCTCACTAAGTCAATGCATTAACTGCCCTTGACGTATGTATACATCTTTCCCGAATGCGAATCTTTTCTTCGCGCTGCTATCAGTAAAACCATTTCGAAGGCTGTGGAATGTAATGAAGTGACAGAGACAGTGTTTGTGAAAGATTTACATATTTTAGGTAAAAATTTGATGATTTACGGCTTTTCCTTTCTCCTCAATACGCCTATGTGAAAAGGTTTTACTGAGGATCGAATCGTGCAACTTTTACTAGGCAGTCGAAGAGCTAATAAGCAAACATTACATTTATACTTCATTTTTTAATGAAATAAGAGGAACTTTGTGTAAGTTAATCTCTTAAATATTTTTTTTTAAAAAATTAAAAGTTTTCTTATTAAAAGTATTAGTTTTAATTGATTAATATTTATTATTTTTCAATTAGCTTTTTAGAAGCTATATATATTAATGGTATTTAATCTTTCATAGAAAAAATTCAGTTATTAACCCTATTTTTCATGCATTTTTGTTTTCCACCTTACGGAACAAAACGTCTCACAAATGAACAAATTCGATTGACTTTTTACTTTTATGAATGTTTTCACGCTGTAATTATTATTTATACATTACTTTTTGTATCGTATCTGATTCGTATTATTTTAAACGTAAATGAAGATGAGCATAAGAAAATGATACAAAAAAAATTATATTTCCTATATAGTTCCTTCTCCCTTTACTTAAAATTTATAAGCACAATGATAAACTAATCATAACGCAACTTTACTCACGTTAGTTTGAATAAAATTTATATTAAATCATAAAATTCCACGATTATTGAGGAACAATTTCATATTATTTTGGAAAGTAATATGTCATTTGTGTATTAAAACATTTTTTACTTTATGCTTAAGATAACTGTTTGTTAAAACGCGATATTTTCTTGATTAATCTTGCTCGAAAATAATAACAATGATTATTGTTTGCAATAATATTCTTTTCTTATTTTATTAGGGAAAAATGTATAAAATTTGGGATTTCTAATCACAATGAAAGAAAACAGTGAAGTATTTCGGTCTAATACATATAAGTACCCAAAATGTTATTTAATTTCACAAAACCTGCAAAACAAGAAACATCTCAGATCTGCTCGATAGCATTTAGATTCGTACTTAGGCAACTTATATTACACGGCTTACATGAAGACGATGCATTTGCGTGATTTTCAATGTCATTACAGTATTGGGTTAGTATATCTTTTGTTTATTTCGAGTGTACGTGTTTGTTTTTAAAATATGTTACTTGATTCTTATTATTCGCTATTTGTCGACATGCTGCTACGAAAGGAGTATGCATGATAATTTGTCTTCTTGCATGTGCAGAAGCGATAACAGGTTTTGGTGACCTGTTTTGATTTTGTGAAATATAAAGATCTTGCGAAGAATAAGTATCTTGCGTATCTAGTCTCATATAATTAAGTATAAGTTTGGGAGTAGCCTGGATATTGCAACACTTGCTGCAGATTGGGAAGATCTTGATATCGTTAGAGTAGGTCAATGATCTAACGTGACGACTGATTAATCTGCTGAGAGATGTTTGCTCATTTCCTGCTACATTGAAAAGATAAAACACCATCAGGGAGACTTTCCTGACAGCAGTGGTCTTACGGGTGGAGCGGTCTAAATAGCCCTCGGAAATAATTCTAAATAAGTCAGTGAGATAGGGACGACGATTGGTTAACTAGCTTCTTCATTGGCCAAAATGCCAGCCATCTCTTTTTCTACATGAGACAGAATCCATTGAAAATGAACCTTCCGAAAAGAAGAAAGACGCTTCAGCGTATTAAAAGTTGCAGGGTTTGTGCTATCCCTAACACTGTGAAATTTAATAAGGTGTTGGATAGAGCCGCGGCTGTCCGAAAAGATTGAGATGTCAGTTGAACAAGAATAATTTATAATATAATTTAGTTGAGCATAATGGAGTGACCCTGTCAGGAGAATAAACTCTCAGCGTATTTCACCCACTCCACCCAGTGCCACACTCTAGCCACGATGAGGTAGTCTGCAAAATTTAAGGGGTTACACTAGCTTTTAAATAAAGTATTTGATATTTTGATAAACAAACAATGGGGGTGATGCATTTTTGGAAGTTAAGTATGATTTTAATTTTTAATCGTATTTTAATCCACTACAATTCTACTAAACCAATAATTTTAGCAACTGATGCTTCATCTTATGCTACTGGAAGGCGAAATTTCACACCTTTTCTGATAGCGCGGATAAGCTAATTTTACTATTGTTTCGAAAACGCCACCTGAAACTAAGCACAAAGAGAATCTATGTTTATGTATGTAGGATGTTCCAAAATTCGATCAATAAGGTATCAAGAGGATGAAAACTTGTCATAGAACATGGAGGTAAAAAAACTCGCTGAAAGGAAAACGCATGCATGTTTCGACCTCACACAGTAGCTACAAAAGTACAATACGAACTACAAAAATGATTTATTTAATTAATTATTACAAATTTTTAGAAAATTATGCTCGCTGACGTCACTGCACAGTCGAAAAATCGATTCTGAGACTCACTCAAAGAAAGCATTTGAATTTGATGTTGCATCAGCTCCGACAACACACGGTACGAGATCCTCCAATGTTTTCATATGCGCTGTAAAAACAAGTAATTTAAAGTCATACATAGAGGTCATGCACCACGTCCTGCATGGACAATCCATATATTCGAGTATAATACATAGAGGCGTCTACGTACCTAGGTAAATGTGCAGGGGCGGTGCAAAATCATGAGCGAACCATATACCTCTCTGCATTGCGGCTGGCATAATTTGCAAATATTCAGTCGCTCAAACCAAGGTACGTGGCTCTGTTCTAGAATTCAGGTAGAAAGCATGGCCCCAACAGTTAATCACTGAGGATTCCTAGAATGAATCGTGATGACAAGCATCCGACGCACGAACTACACACTACGGTGATAGTCATTATTGGTTAGAAGTTTTACCTTCTGGATTTACAAGGTCAGTGGCGTAACGTACACCCCCGCATCTCGGGGGGCCTAGGGTTCTAAGGGGCCCAAAGCCTGACTGACGCAAGTGCTACAGTCGGTCAAAAAATAGTTGAGCACCGTGACCCTTTCAAAAAATGATTGGAAATGGAAAACGACCTTTTTTGAAATCATCTCGTTTGTAACGAAAACCATCTCAACGCTGTATTTTTGTTGTTTTATTCCCACTTTTTCATTTTAAACGGCTTTTTTATATGACTATTGTACATTTTTCACCTACTTTTTATCCAAAACTTGCATTTAAGGTTTCAATCCAAAAGGAAAGTTAAAACGGCTCTTTGTATGACTATTGTCCACTTTTCACCCAATTTTTTATCCCAAAGTTGTCTTTAGGGTCTCGATTCAATTATCCTTCAAATTTCTACTGAGAGCAACCATGTATGAACAGCATAAAATTTTTCAAATTTCTCCCAAAAATATTTTATCACGGGGCGAGAGAAATTTTTTCATTCCATCCCAGAGAGACAATTTAGACGGGTCATCAACAAATGAAATTCAGACATCTTGAAGGGGTTAAATGAAATTCTTGGCATGTCAAATGAAATGTCTCTCTAATGCCTAAATTGTCTCTCTGGGATGGAATGAAAAAATTTCTCTCGCCCCGTGATAAAATATTTTTGGGAGAAATTTGAAAAATTTTATGCTGTTCATACATGGTTGCTCTCAGTAGAAATGTGAAGGATAATTGAATCGAGACCCTAAAGACAACTTTGGGATAAAAAATTGGGTGAAAAGTGGACAATAGTCATACAAAGAGTCGTTTTAACTTTCCTTTTGGATTGAAACCTTAAATGCAAGTTTTTGGATAAAAAGTAGGTGAAAAATGTACAATAGTCATATAAAAAAGCCGTTTAAAATGAAAAAGTGGGAATAAAACAACAAAAATACAGCGTTGAGATGGTTTTCGTTACAAATGAGATGATTTCAAAAAAGGTCGTTTTCCATTTCCAATCATTTTTTGAAAGGGTCACGGTGCTTAACTATTTTTTCGACCGACTGTATCCTTTGTAAAATTAAACGTGAGGGCCCAAATGTTCTCCGTTACGCCACTGTACAAGGGGTACATCTTTGTACAATGCAGAGCAGTCCAGACCTCAGTGGAACATCGAGTTCAACTGCAACTGCTCGTGTACTTTTTAGTGGAGAATCGGGAGAGGGCTATAGCATGTTTTTTTTACTTTAATAAGCTCGTCTTCGGTATAAGTCAGTTGATCGAGACTTAGGTACTGTGATGTAGACAATGTCTTCTCGGGAATTGATGTAAGTACATCCATTGCTAACTAAATGACCACGCATTAAATGCATATCAGATCATTCCTGATTTGTGTTGCTAACCATTATGGTACTCGTTAAAACAGTGGACTACAAGTTGCAAGTGCTTACTACCTCAATTGTGCAAATTTTAATGCGTGTGCCAGTTATTTGTTGATAAAACACACATAGTTAACTAACGAGTTAAATTAGACACATCTGCCCATCTTTGCTAAGAGTGAAAAAAACATAGAGCCACTGATAAACATTCCGGCAGTCCGCAATACGTGTATTCATGACGTTGGATTGAATGGTCAATTTTTCCTTTCCTTGGGATTCGCAATACGTGTATTCATGACGTTGGGTTGAATGGTCAACTGGTCAATCTTTCCTTTCCTTGGGATTCAGAGCCAGCATGCATACTTTGGTTTCTTGCCCTCTCAACGTCTTTGCGACGTCATATTCTACGGTACGTTTTCACCTTTTTGATGCCTCATGTCACCTCTCTAAATCTGTAGGTCAAATATCAGAGCATTGCATATACAGGGTGTCCCAGGATTCTCGGGACAAACTTTAAGAATAGGTAGGGGACATCACAAAAATTCAGATTTTCCTAGCAACCCTTAGTTGGAAACATACATTACCGTAGCCATTTGAGATGTCATCGGCTGCAGAGAAGTATGAAATGTTTTACGAACATTGAGAAAGCAGACACGCACCAGATTTACAGATTGATAGAGAGAAGTGCTCGAGCAACAGAAATACTGTGTCTCGAAATGTACACGCAGAGAGATGCATTGGGCAGCCGGATGTTTTCTAATTTGCATCACAATTTGAGTGAATATGGATTATTACGAGGTGATAGGCACAATGAGGGTTGGGCATGAGAATGACTTGAACTTTCAGCACAGACCAAAATGGGTTGGATAGCAATCGAAAAAATCCGAGTACGAGCTTGAAAGGCATCCTTGCTGTAGTAGGAGGATCTCGAAGTAGTGTTTATCGGGTTTTGCAACATGAAGGCAAAGCATCCCTCATACTATCTTCAAAGAGTACCATCACAATTTGTGATGGAAATTAGTAAGCATATGGCGGTCTGGTTCATCTTTCTTTGGGTTCCTTCATTGAAACAATCTTTCTGCTATTTAAGCATTTATCTTTATCAATCTGTAAATCAGGTGCTTTTCTGCCAGCAAGGTGCTCGCAATACTGTTCCATACTAATCTGCAGGCGAAGACAGCTCAAATGATCGCGTTAACGTATGTCTGTTTCTTCCAATGCTCTTGTGAGAAACGCCACCTAGCGCCGAAAGAAAACGTTTCCGACAATCGGTTGCTATGCAGATTTGAATTCTTATGATGTTTTCTACCAGCCCTTAAAGTTTGTCCCAATAGTCCTAGGACATCATGTATATGCTGGCGTGGGAAGAGATTTTTTTATTTATTTGAATATTAGTCAGAGTCACATACTAACAAGGAGATGTCAAGGTCAAATAAGAGCGTTTATCCCCCGTCAAAAATGTAATTAGAAATTTAATGAAAAATGTATTGTGTATCGATATATTAGTGAGTTAATCTCTGTCAATGTTGCATTGATCATGTATAGAACTGATAATGCTTACTGAGCATTCGCTTGCAATTGTTTTAAATTGTCAACACTGATTTTGTCAAAACGTTCTTTTTTGTTGTTTTGTATACCACCCACCTGTTTTTAAAAATATATTTCCAATTTTTGAAAATAATGCTGCTTTTTTCTTGTAATCTCAATATTTAAAGAACGCATTCATGCAGATATGCTACTCTATAATAATAATATATGCACTGATAGTAACAATTTAACACGTTTTAAGTTTTTTTAATCAAAAATTAAATGGTTTTAATAAGTTTACGCCACATTAAGGCTATAATTACTTCCATAAATGCATGAATTGTAACTTAATTTTTTAGATAACAAATTGGAAACTAATGCGTTGAGTGTAGGTCTGTGAGATCGAAATAGTTTTAATTTAACCTCATAACAAAATGAAACTATTCTTTTTTTTATCAAATGATGTTAATATCCCTACCATTTTATCTAGAATACATAATTGCACTGCTAAGTGAAACTTAAAGTAAGTCATCAATTCAGAAGACGGAAATCTGAAACAAAATTATAAGGAAGCTATTTGATTGGGCCGTTCTTAATCATTTAACATCAAAATCCTTCAAATTTTTAAATAATTTTTATCTATCTATATAACTACGTAAAAAAATATTTTCAAACTTCTTTAACAATCGAATGAATAGATTGGGAAAGTAGTACTTTTTAAACAAATGAATCAATATATTTTAAGACAGAAATCTAAATGCTTTTCAATCAATATTTGATAGAAATTTCATTTCAACTGATCAAAACAGGAAACGTTTCGCTAAACATTGCAATCCAAATTTACTTACCACAACTTAATTATAACCTCAGGCAGGGAAGCAACAGTTAACATTTAGCACTAATGAGAATCGGAAGCAAGCGTGAATGTTCACCTACCGTGAACGGACAACTTGACAACAGTGCTGAGGTCAGCACCAACTCCGTTGGCCGCTTCGCACAGATAGTGACCTCTGTCCTCTTCTGTGAGGTCCTTAATACTAAGAGAGCCATTCTCCAGTGTTTGGATGTGGTAATTGCTGATGATGGACTTAAAATTGCGACTAGCAGAGTTCTCCCCTGTATTAACAGAAAATTATGTTGTTATAATAACATAGTTCTTAGGAAATGAGCAAGGAAATACATGAGTTAGAACTGAGAAGATTGTTTTCAGGAAATTAGAGACATTTCCGAGCTAGCATTTGTTAAGAATAATTTAGTCGTAAAATGAGAAAAGTATCTTATTAAAGTATCATTGGGTGTAGTTGGAGCAAGACGAAATGAAGGTTTTATTTTCATTTTGTGAAAGTGCTATTACACAAACATACATTAAAAAGAATTATGTTAATAATTTTTAAAACAACGTTGCATAGGAAGCAATGTATCTTGAGGATCCTCACTTACCTAAACACATTATGTGTAAATTTGAAGAATTTAAATGAATATATATTTATTTTAAGAACCACATGGGAAAGATACGAAATCTTCATAAAATGTTCGAAAATTCTGTCTTAGTGTCACACATAGGGGAGTAGAATAAAGTAATTAAGACCCTTAAATATATTAGTTACAAATATAATGAATAAAATACATTATTGCTTGTAAAAGAATTTGCATTTTGTTAAAAAAAATCTGGTTCTTAAAATGGAGGATAAATTGGTTCAGGAAGAATAAATTTCACAGAATATAAAATCAGAAACATATTATTACACATAATACAAAATATTAACCTATATTGTAAATATGAACGGTAGATATATCATATAAAATAAAGGTAAGAACTAGCACATATTATAATATAAAGATATAATATACATTATGATTTACTTAATACAGTTAAAAATGTATATATTTTTATCAAGTACTTTAAATTGTAAAATACAACCGAGAAATATTATGAAGCTTAACAAATTATAGTTTAGTTTAATTATATTGATTATTAAAAGATGGCACTCTAAGCTTTCATTTCACAATTTAATTTTTTCAAATATGTAAATATGGTAAATACAAGCAAATGATGGTACTTGTGAATAAATGGGGTTTATTACACTTATTGCCCAGAATTTTTTTTTTTTTTTTCTAATAATTTCCATATGAATATCATGAAAATATTACTTTTTTTAAAAAAACTATTCTTTTGTTTAATCTTTAAATAAGAGCTTAATAAAGCTTAGCGAGCAATAATAGAAACAATGGAAAAAGCTCAGATTTAGTTTCAAATATTTAGTCATAAAACTTCAATACAGTTTAATATAATTACTGCAAAGCTATTGTTCCTAACACAATGTAGGTATTTAATGGAACAAAATATACAGTATTTCATTTTAAAATAATTCGATCAAACTTCATAGTTATTTATTTCTATGTAAAGGATTTTTTAAAAAAATTGTCACGATATATTCACTACGTAATCTTATTTAATTCCTAAGACTCTTTAAAATGATATATAAATTTACTTGTTTATGTGAGGTATCCTATAAATCATTAAAAGTATTTGCAAAAATAGGATAGATTTGGCAGATAAGAAATGGTCTGTCAAAGACACAAGCGACAAAAAGAACAATAATCATAATTGATGTGCTCCTGTTTATGTCAAGATAAAAAGAAAAAAACATTCATTCGTATGACACCCTGCTCATAAACTATCATCTGACTCAAATACCATTGCGTGGTTTACATCATACGAGGAAATATGTCATAGTTATTTCTTTACATCTGTTTATTTTTAATTTTTTGTTAAATGAATTCCTTTCTACTGCATTATTACACGGTAAGAATTTCATGTGTTTAATATAAAAAAATGAATGTGTTTTTATTGAATTAGTCTTATTAAATCCGATTCATTTAGTACCTGAAGTATCTACAAGTTGTTTCTACAAGTTGTTGGGGGGCAGTCATCTTATTAAATAATTTTACTGGTAGTGATATTTTTCAATCTAGGAAATAACCATTGTCCGTCAGTAAAACATACGGGTTCAAATGTTAACAACAACAGTTGATTTTATTTCATTATTAGAGCAAAAAATATATATTTGTGTTATATCTCTTATTTTCGTTACTAAATTTTTTTTTAGTAACTTAACGAGGCATATTTGTTTGTCACTCTAAATGTAACTCGTGTTTCAGAAGGAATTTCTGTTATAAAGAAGCAAACATTGAAAGCTTTGGATTAAATAAAGAAGCTGGATTGCGTATATATTTCATGTTTTTATTTAATTTAAAATGATGCTTAACATAATAGCTACAGCTTTTCTATAAGGAAAATGTAATAAATATTTATTTTATTTCTTGTTACTAATAAATGACTATCCAATTATTTTCGAAATTCGAATGGATCAAATTATGAACCAAATAAAACTGTTCTTTCTTTAAAATTTAAAAAAAAAGGTAAACAAGATTGAAATTTACAAATACGCTCTTTATAAAAAGTATGCTGTTAGTTTTTAAAAGTTTTCAATTAAATACGATTAGAATTTTTTTCTAAAAAAGTAAAATTTCCATACTTTAAGACTGAGCCCTGCTTGAAGTAACATATTCGTTTGTTACAATTTCGAAATATTTAAAAATTCGTATGAAAATAAAATATAAATTACTTAAACTCTATGACAGTTAATGAAAAGAATGAATATAATTTCAAATGCAAAATTGCTTACACAAAAGTTGACAAATTTGTTCTTATATGATAATGGTAAAACAAATACAAAGAAAACTTAGATATTGCATCAATAATGGTTCTCATTTGGGAATTAAAATAATGTCTGTATTCTGTACAAAAGCATGTGGTCTAAGCAAAATATGTGTCATTAAGGTATCCGACTACGTTCGGAACCATGATCTTTCAAAAGCGTATAAATGGATAATATTTATGATATTTAGTGTCACTTAGATTAGAAAATGTATAAAAAATTGTTTTAAGAATAGTGTTACAATAAAAAAAAGTATTTAAGTACAATATTTTGACAGAAAATTAACATGAAATGAACAATTTTCAAAATATTCTCCTTTTGTGTAAAAAATGCTTCTTTTATAATAATATTTTGCCTGTATATAACTCAGACCTCTGTTCAGAGGCTCAGCCAGAATGATTTAAATATATAACTTAGAAGTGGGTTTATCCATGTTTTACGACAACAGAGGGGAGAAATTTTAAGAAAAAAATGCCGAAAATTAATTCAATTGGCTGCAACTCTGAAAATAATGTGAATTTTTCAAAAATTATAGTTGAACCTCTGTACAGAGGTCTGAGCTATATACAGGCAAAACATTATTATAACAGCAGAATTTTTCATAATAGGAGAACATTTTGGAAAAAGGTTATTCTAATTTAATTTTTTGCCGAAATATTGTATTTAAATAATTTTTTTGTCACAATGTCCTTAAAACAATTTTATACATGTATTCTAATCTAAGTGACACTGAATATCATGAAAATTATCCATTTATGCGCTTTTTTTAAAATCACGGTTCCGAACGTAGTCGGATACCTTAAAAAACATTGGTTCGCTTTCTGAGTTTCATCTTACGTTTATTATTATATAACTTTACTGCTTATTTCACAAAAATAAAGGTCAAAATCAGTGTTACGTTCATTAAATTGTAACTGAAATCAAACTTGATACATTTTCTTGTTGCTTCTGACATGCACATATACTTTTTTCATCTAAGAATAATAAATTTAAATAAAAGAAAACTTTCCAATTACAGGGATCACTTTGCTGAATTATCGCTCTTTAGTTAACTTTAGAATCATAGCAAGCGATTTAATGCTTTTGACGAAAAACATATGCAATTTTCAAACTTTTACCTAACAATCAGTCTCTTCAAACACCGAATCCTGTACTGGAACTCTATAAATGATACATTGGTATTTTTCGCTTGAAGATAAATGGCTCAGCATAATTCGAGCGAAAAATGTTTATATCTCTTCCAGCTCACCCTTTAACTTTCCTTTCTTCTTTCCTGAACGGCGAAACTTTCTTATCTCAACTCCTATGTGTACTCTGAGAGAGATCCTCCTGAACCACTATCCTTACAGTGAGAAGGGTTACTTAGACATTCGATATGAACCTGCTGTCACCTCTCTCTTACCGGTAAACACGTCACTCTTCAGAGGGCAATTCTGTGACCGGAGGAAAACCGTATTTATGTGAAAGGGAAACCTACGACGTTCTTTTCCAACTTAGTTTCAAAAGAGGTTATTCCTTTCGGAATTTTTCTGCCACAGGAAGCCTAACTTTATTTGTTCCTAAACCTTAGATAAACGAATGTTCTCTTTGAATTTACGATGCTGAATCATCTAGATTTTTTTTAAGTAAAAAAAAAAGTTAAGAAAAACTGTAGTTTTAATTTAGAATGCATTTCTTAAAAAATAAATTTTTTTACTGATATATTTTAAATTTTTCTAATAAATAAATAATCCTTTTTAGACTTAAAGTGGTAAATACAGTTTAAAAGTTTAAATCTTTTTAAAGCAGTGGCACAATGGAGAATATTAGGGCCTCCTGCAAAATCAGGTTTTGCGCCCCAAGCCCTTATACTTACTTGGAGTAAGTAAGGCTTTGGTCCCCCTAAAATCCTTTTCACCCCGCAATGCGGGGATGTACGTTACGTTACTATTTTAAAGACATATTCCTAATATTGTTTTTAAAAAAAAATGTTTATATAAGATGTAACATATTGTATACATAAAGCTGTAGAATACTATTTTAAATTGAAACAAATCATTTTTATCATTAAATCTTTATTTTGCTTCATTTTTCGGATAAGAGCAATTACTTATGGTGATGCCCTTCTGTTTTTCTATTAGTGGCCAAAAAGACAAGTGACAGAAAATGTAGATAAGCAATTAGAAAGCTACTAAGAATTAAAATGAAAAATAAAATGGTTCAACGAAACTTTAAACGATAAATTAGAATTTATTATTAATTAATGAAAAACGAAGCACGTAAGGAAATAAATCGATCCATTTTATAAATACAATTATTTAATATATTTAATAGTACTTGTTGAATTAATACGTGAAATTTGTTTTTTGAGCATTCTCATATAGTTAAAATGATCTGAAAGTTCTTTTAATATTAAATAAGAAAAAATTCAATTGAATGTGATAATTATCAATGCGCAAAAATAAAAGTATTACTGAACGAAATATTTCAAATTTTGTGTACTGTTATAATACTTCTATATTATAGTTAATATTACATCCAATAACATTTTTTAAGAACTCTATGAATATTTATTTTAGAACTGTTGTTGCGTTTTCAGCAAATGGATAAATATTAGGAAATGTTGGCAATTTTTTCACATTATTTTAGCACATTATTATATACATATTTTTTTATACAGCTTTGCCTTCTCTGTATGTGAACTCTATTTAAATTTGTTTTTGTTTTACGTTAATGATTTCTACATAAATTTATATTGATATAATTTTATAATTATGCTCTTTTAAGAATTACTTAGAGTGTTATGAAATTGCTATTAGCTTTTAGATCGTTTAAAAATAATTAACTGATAGAACATCAGCTTCTTTGTACATTATTTTCATTCTCTATTGTTGTGATTTTAAGTTAAAAGCACGAATTACATATTAATCAATACTTTTTTGTTAGAAAAGAAATCTGAATAACACTTCTTTTTTGCATTCATAATTTCCTCAAACGCAATCCCTTCACATTATCAGGTAGACAGTCTCTCATATTTCATTGAAACCAAATTTTTTTAGTAGAAACTACGTCAATATTCATGGAGGGAAAAAATTAATTTATAACGTGTTACGAAATATTTCAGCTATCGCCTATCGTCATTTATCAATTCCTCCACGTTTTCTTAAAATGAATATTAGACGTACTGTTCTTACACATTATACGTCTTCCAGAACCTTAGAATATAATTTACTGAGTTTATTCAACGTGGAGTGGATTATTGTTACGGAAAGGTAATTTATCACCATCTCCAGCTTTTAGAGATTATTTATTGAATTTAAGGATTAAAGTGGAATGGGCTGGCACAAAAGCATCTATGGGTCTAAAACCTTGGAAATGGATCCAGTTAGTTTAAGTGCTTTTGAGGGCGTTTTGGGAGCAGTCCGTAAGTGAATGTTTCCTTTTAAATCTTGCTTTAGGGATGTAGTTAATATGACACGAAGCAGCTCCAAGATATGATAAATGAGAATAACATTTCGTGAAAAACCTTCTAAGATAAAAATTCAGCAGTGTAAAGGTACCTCAGCCATTTGTGTGTAAATTTTTAGATAGAAATATGGAACATCACAGTTCTTATTTATACTTGGAGAAAGTATTGTTTGATAAAATATTTTGAATATATATTTGAATTTTAGTTAAATGGAAACTAAAATTATATATTAAAAAATACATAATTTTTTCAACACAAAGAGCATTAAAGATGTAATATTAATTAAAGATGCACATCATTAACGGTATTTTCAGTAGATTGCTTGTGAATACTTAACTTAAATGTATGAAATGTATGCTTTTTTGGACTAAAATTTAAGTAATGAAATATTCCATGTTATTATCCATAAGTATCGTACATTTACGAATGTAAGCCTATCCGTGTATCAGCCGAAAGTGCGAAAGTCTTAGAAAGTTTACTCAAATTAAAAACCTGTATATAAGCAGAATTGAAGAAAAAAATATAGTTCACTGTAATTCTACAATTTAAAAAAAGTGCCATGAGTTGGGGAGAAATCTTGTTAAAAGGTGGAATATTTTTCAATCAAATGGCTATAAAATAAAACGTCAGACACCAGCGACGCTAGTTTTATTTTCGTGTGGTAACTCTTCCTGAAGCTCAGACATTTTTTTCATTTGTTATCCACTGTCTGTGATAGTCAGACATTCTGTGCCATTTTTTCTCTTGTTTGAAAATGAGATACCTGAGAAATTTTCACATGACACGTGATCATCGACCTATGCTTCATGCTCTGTAGGAAAACCTCTGTATAATAATCATGTGCTATTAACATCCCAATAAGTGTATGTGAGCTTAACGATCTATTCGAAAATTTGGATTCAGATACTTATTTGGAAAGATTCTCATGATTATTTTTTTCTGTTTTATTACTAAAGTTATATTAAAACACACAGTTAAAATAGTAAAATTGCCGATGAAAAATGTTGAAGAAAAATACTTTTTTTCATATACTGCGTTTTTTTCCAAGATTAGTTGGTCCGTATATAAGCTGACCCACTGATATTCCAAAAATTCTAGCCTTACACATGAAAATATAAGGTACTGTTAAAGATATCAATTTATTAGAATTGGTTGAGTTATTTTATTTTATGTTTTTATTCGGATACCTTTAGCAGCAGTTTTTGGTAGTTCCTAGACATAATGAATCATACTGGATTTGAACAGAAAATTGTAACACAAACGGAAGAATTAAATAAACTGGCTTCATTAAGCAAACGTTTTATATATTGTACTTAAACTTCAAAATTAAATTTTGCAACATTAGATTTTAATTTATACTTAGCCACAATGTTATTTACAACAAACACTTTAATGAAGACTCATCAGGTTACATAAAAAAAAACTTTGTATAAATTACATTTATTACATGTTCTAATCGAAAATAAATTTAGCTAAAATCAAAAGGGAAATATATTTTTAATTTTTATTCAGCCTCAAATAATAGCAGATAACAATGTGGAGTTAATTAATCACCTTTATGTAACATCTCAAAGAAAATGAATTAGATAGTTATTTAGGAAACCACCGTACATAAAGTTTTGACAAGTTATCCAAACAATTAATTTATGTTTATAAAGAAACGAAGGTGGGTAGGTTGCTTATTAAGTATTTTTTTAACATGGCTTTCTTTGCAAAGAAAACATCATTCATCAACGTCTTGTACGATGCAGCTAATTTTGAGCGCAATGGATCAGTAAGAACTTGATTTAAATTTCCTTTCATATCCTTCGATATTTTTCACTTGCTCAAATAAGTATCTGTTTTAAATTGAGTGCAACGTATCGCGTGATTGAATTTGATACGCTAAAATAATGCTAAAATGAATTCAATGAATGTTATTAGGACGATCTAATTAATAATTGTTTAGTTTTCATTTCTGGGGGTGGGATATTTGTTTTTAAAAACAAAGAATATGAAAGCTCATCTTCAGTTTTATTTCTGAAAATAACTAATTAATAATGTAACGGAAAATTTAATTTTAAGACTTATTAAGAATGTTAGCACGTTGTAACGTTGTATTATTTTAGCAATGAGTACAATAGTGATTTATTTGGCTAAAAGTTACTATGTATTAGCATTTCGAATAGTTAGAATTTTGTAGAATTGAGCTTAATTTTTACGTAGGATAGTGATAGCATTCAAATTTATATATATTTCAAATTGTTTCTTAATTTTCCTTTTATTTTAAATGTATATATATATATTTAAGACAAAACATTTTTTTTTAAATTTCCATTGATGGCATTGGTTTTTATCCTTTTACGAACATAGTAAAATCTATTTAGATATCTTTCGAGTTCATTTACATGTCATTACATCATATACATTTAAATGATTAATGCATTCATAACAAAGTATTATTTTCTGAGCTTCATGTTAAGCTTTCACATTTAACAAACAAACAAAATAAAAAACAATTTCTACAATTAAATACACATTTATTTTTATAAATTTCATTTATTTTACAATAGCTAACATATGGGAATAATCTCATAAGTATGCCAACATTTCCAAAATTAAATATCAAATTAGATGCTGATTACTTAAATATGTTTCAAACGAAGTCTATATCAAAGTTGTTTAGTATAATATAAACAAATCAAATGAAAACATAAATTTATGTGTATGTTGGCAAATATTTTCTTCAAAACTACTTTTCAAATTTTTAAGTTTATATCTTTTTATTTATTTTAGTAAATAAAAGTAAAACTAATGGAATTACTTTTTTAAATAAAATATTGATTAAATTAAATTAAATATTTGACAAATTTATATTTTCAGTATTTTTGTAAAAACTTCATAAAAATTACACTTTTACGACATTCAACAATTTTTCTACTTCATGAAATCAGTTGCAAATATTTAACTTCAATTCTTAGCAATATTTTCTCGAATCATATTTTTATTTTAAAATCGGTTATTTTCAATTTTTAATTATAATAATTCATAAAGTTTCAATGTAATGTAGGAATTATATTGCTTAGTTCCTATTTTAAAAATGTACCGTTGCTCAGTTTTTGAAATGACTTTTTTTTATTTCTTAAACCCATATGCTACGTTTTAAGTATCGGGAAATTAATAAATTGTTTACATGATAGAAAAAAAGTTCCCAGTGTTTCTCTCAGATAAGTAATAAATCATAAACATTCGTTAAACCTCCATTTAACTTTGAATAATGGCCAGCGGATTCCTTTAATCTATTTAATAAATGTATTCTTGAGTTTTAAATTAAACTTTCATGTAAAGAATTTTCTCAAAGTATATAAGTTTGATTTATTTTAAAATTTTCCTAGAATTAACAGCACTCCATAAATCTACTTAAGAACTTACTATATAATCACACCTTTTCATACGAATGTATTAAAATTATATATTAAAATGTAACATTTGTATCATTTACGAGAAGATATAATTTATTAAAATTATGTAGGAAGTACTCGAATATTTGATAAATCTTGCATATTTTAAACAATATAATATCCATTAAATAGATAAATTCTCTTAACGAAGAAACTTGCAGTAATTAACGAACTTTGCATAAGTGTGAAGAGAAAATATTGTAACAATGCTAGAACAGTTATAATGAAACCAGCTTTAAGAAAAAGAATAACTATAATTTGTATGCTTTTAATTAAAATTTACCGCTTTTACTAAAATTCAACGCATTCATTTTTCTCGTCACTTGACTTTAAGAATACTTTATACCAACAAAATTCAACACGGTTAAGCATTTGCATTTTTGTATATAACGTTTCTTAATTATTTAGCTATTTGATACAACATTAAAATAATAATTAAATCACTACATTAAAATGATTAGAACTTAGTAGCATATTATATCTTAAGTTTTATTCACCAAATCTAAAAAAAATAGAGAAAGTCAATATTCATCAATAAATTACAATTTATATACGATACGTTAGATATTTCTTCTTCGTTAGTGAAAGTGTAAATAAATTTGATACTGTTGAACTTTTATAAGGAATATTATTATTATACTTTTATTTTAAACATTAAAATATCTTTGTTAATTTTTTTTAATTATTTAAAGTTTTTTCTCATTTATTGTACTTGGCTCAAAAATCAGAATTATTTGTACATTTCTGAACGCCAATAAATATTTAACTCCATAAAAGGGAGATTCACTGTATCAATTGAAGAGTTTATTGGAAAGTTTGGAACAATGTAAATACCTAGAAATAACAGAACTACCAGTAGCCTTAAACTATGGTCAATTGACGTTGATGATTCCTCAAAAGGCACACGCCCATCTACTCTGATTTTAAAGATCCGTCTTAACTTCTACAAAGCAACTAGTGACACAGCAAACTAGTTTTATTCAATTAAAATCGGAATATTTTAAGTTGAACAAATTTAGAATTAAATCTAGTTTTAACAATTTATAAATGCTTCTTTTTGTTCATGTGATACTAGGATTTTACAGTTTATTTTTGTTTTAGCTAGAATATCAATTAATTTGTATTTTGCGCGTGTTCATCACGAAGTCAAATGAATTTTGATTTGATTTGTATAAATTTGTGTCGCCCTTTGAAGCAACACGATGGCTTTTGATGATGCACCCAGTGGCGTAACGTACACCCCCGCAACCCCCGCTTTGCGGGGGGGCCTAGAGCTCTAGAGGGCCCACAGCCTGACTATCGCCAAGTACCTACCCTTTGTAAAATCCAACTTGGGGGGCCTAAAACCTGACTTTGCAGGGGGCCCAAGTGTTCTCCGTTACGCCACTGGATGCACCTTGTAATTTTACGTTACGGTCATGAATGACGACGACACCTGAGCTGGTGCACCCTCTCCAAACATCCACATCATGCAAAGACAGATTTAACGTGCATCAGCCTTTATAGAATGCGGATCTTCAATAGGACTAGGTTTTGAACCCGGGGTTTGACAACGTCGATCACGAGCTGATAACCATGGTCACTCGGTTAGTCAAATGGATAAAATGTTTTATCAACCAATAAGGTAATAGTTATTACTATATCGTTTCATATTTCTTAGCATCTAAAATACTTCTTTATCAAAAGCAAACATAGCTTCTCGAACATTAATAAAGAAGTATAATAATTGTAAGAATTATAATAAATAAATGGAATACAAGTAATTAAGAATTAAATGAATTTAACTTATTGAAATCCACCCAGATAAAACTTTGGTGATAAGATATGAATCGAAGCAGTGAAAAAATAATTTAAATTTCTCAAATATTCCTTTAAACATGGGAATTGAAAAAAAAAAGGATTTTTTTATAAGTAGATGCATAATAGTCAATAATAATTTCGCATATAAAGAAATTTTACAATCGAAATTAATGATGCAATCAGTAGTAAATTTAGTTTATTTAGCTATTCTGCCTGACATAAAACTCACTGAAATTATTTTTGTGCAATATACGATTTTTAGGAAATGCTAGATTCATTGGAAATAGCTAATATGTGTTATAATTATTTTTTTTACTAACACATTAAACAAAATCAGTTATCTTAAATAACCTTCATAAATAAAAGCTACTTTTTTAAAGCTTAAATTTTTTTAGCTTAAAATATTCCTTCATTTTATTATATGAAAATTCAGTTGAGTTAAAAAATGTGGTGGTTGTGCTTTGTTTGAAACAAAATTCTGATTAAAATGGTATTAAAAATAAGATATTTTAAAGATAATTTAGGTATTAAAACAGAACAAAATCGTAAATAATGGAAATGGATATAATTCTTAAAATTGAAATGCTTTGTAGACTTGAAATAAATGAATTATGCATTTAAAAATATCACAGTACGAAATGTAATTATCTATGTAATTATAATGTCTTAATTTTTCAAAGTAAATGGAATACAATTTGCTGTTGACAAACTGCAATTGGAAGGAAATTAACACCCTTTTAGTTTTAATTGAAAGGCAATATCATGAAAAAAAACACTATGAGTAATTTTACCTGAGGCTTTCTTCCAGCGAATTAAAGGCTGTGGATATCCTTCTGCCTGGCAATCAAAAACAACAGAATCACCTACAACAGCAGTTGCATCTACTGGTTCTACACGCCATCTTGGTGGAACTGCGAGAAAAAAAATATATATAAACAAAAGAAATATTAATATTAGACCTTCATTTGAAATAGATATGTTAGAAATAAAAACAGTTTTATTTATATATAGGAAGGATATGAAAAATAATCCTTACAGAATTATTCATTGAGGAAATACTTTCAATCTGTACAAATTTGCAAGTTGGACCAATATTAAAAAAACAGTTTCGAACGTAATGAGTATATTAAAGATAACGCCATTAAATAATTCTTTTAAACGAAATAGTAAAAAATACGTAAAAATACGAAAAAAAAATAAATGTGAGGAAAATGTAACTGATTCTGGATAGCAAATTTTTTCAAATGCATAGGTCAAATATATAAGAGGACTAGCTGGTATACCCGTTCTTCGCACGGGTGAATTTAAAATTTAAGCAATACAGACTGAAGGATAAATAAGCTTTTAATGAGTTAATTTTACGTGAATTTTAAATTAAACAAAAAAACAACTTTTTGCATATCTCAGCTGAACAAAAAAACCATGTTTGCTAAATTTTAATTCTGTAGATATAATAGCTGATAAAAAAAAGTTTTTTTTTACTTATAACGCACGTAACTCTCTTATGGATCCATTTTTGAAAACACTTTCCTTCTGCTCAGCAAAATTAACACATTGTTACAAATTTTGTATAATAAACGCATTCAAATAATGTTAATAATTTGTATCTGGATGTGTAATACGTTAATATTACTTTCTGATGCATTTATTTTATGTTAAATAGCTGTTACCCGCGACTTTATCGACGTGGAATTTAGCAAAAAAGTGTTTATTCAATTCGCAGAGTTTACGAAAACTTAATAATTATATATTCCACGTAAAGAAATACCTATGCTATAAGTATAGTGTCATTCTTCTACTTTGTGAATCAATGTTTCTTTTTTGTTTTACTTTCTTTTCTTTGTTTTTTGTTGCGCAAAGTGTGAGAGGGACGCATGACCTTTGATACTGTCGATGGGGTGAGGACTGTAAAATCATTAGGATCCAAGGACATGGACGTGAAATGTCGCAAATGGCAGCAACCTAATCAAACTAAAAGATTTAATATAACTGCTAGAAATCATTGAGACAGAAGGCTCACGAAATAAAATAATCTCTGTTGAATAAAAATAATCCATATTGAATAAAAATAATCCCTTTTTGAATCGGATATTGTTCATTAGTTTTAATTTTATTTCTGCGGCACCCTAATTCATTTTTTTAAATAAAAGTAGCCTAAGTTACTCCTTATAGCATATGCCAGTGAAAGTTCCATCAAAATTGGTGCAGCTGTTTCAGAGATTAGCCGAAACAAATAGAGTCAGAAAGACAAAAATTTTAAAAATTGATTTTTTCATATAAGTACCGTTTATACTTTTAAATACATTTAGTAAAAAGCTGTTCATTTCAAGTTACATACAGACACTTCACTTTTATTTATATGTATAGAAATTGCGCAGGTTAAATGAAGTTATTTACAGTTTTGAATAAACTTACTTAATTTAAGAGTATAAGTGCACTTTCTCACCTAAAACGTAATTAAAAATATTTATTTTGGAAACAACTATCTACATACTTAACTAAATAAAACAACCTGTTGGCTCTGCGATCGCCACCCCCAATCCACACTCAAACTTGTACAATCACTCTTGCAATACAAACATTTATTGTGACTCTTTTGTGCATTGTTTGGCAATGAAATAAACAATATAGGTACAAAATTGGCTTGCCTCTATTTAATTTCGGAGCATTGTGAGAAATCAAATGACTTAAAACCCAAATACTTCCTGATTTAAGTTTAAATACTGTCTAAGTTATAGAAAAATTGATGTGGCTCAGTGTTTTAGAGAGAGAATGAAATCATTGGACTGATGCGACAATTCAAAATAGGTCTTAGTAAACGTAGGGTGAAACGAATTTGCAGCAGGGGGGGGGAGGGACTCGTGACCTTTGACACTGTCGACGGGGAGAGGACTGGGTATGGTGAAACGAAACCGCAAGCAAGGGGTGAGTGGCGACTGTTAAAATCATTAGGATCGGACATGAACGGGAAATATCGCGAGTCTCAGTAACCTTATCAAACAAAAAAGTTTGATATAACTGCTAGAAAGGTTGAGACAGAAGGCTCGCAAAATAAAACAATCCCTATTGAGTAAAAATAATCCCAATTGAATAAAAATAATCTTTATTGAATAAAAATAACCCCTATTGAAAAAAACAATCCCTATCAGAAACGGATATTGTTCACCATTTCATTGATTTTAATTTTATTTTCGCGGAACCCTAATTTTTTTTCTATAATAAATGTAGCCTGAGTTATTTGTTATAACATTAGCTATCTTCCAATGAAAGTTTCGTCAAAATTGGTCCAGCCGTTTTAGAGATTAGCCGGAACAAACAGACTGGCAGAAAGACAGATATACAGACAAAAATTTCAAAAATTTATTTTTTCATATAAGTACCACAAACATACACTTCATTTTTATTTATATGTATAGATTAAAGAAACTGAAGAACACAACTGTATTCTAAAGTATAAATAATATTGCTTGAAAATCACTTATGTGATATCCAAAGATTTCTTTGGATGGACAATGTTCTTTTTTTTAGGTTTTACTTTTGAATTTCTATAACACTCCAGTGACAAATTGATCTTTAAATGGTTTAATGCTACAACAATGCCATAAATTTTCAATATTTAATTATATAATTCAGTTAAGCTCCTTTGCACAAACTTGAAATATTAAAAATTCCAATTTATTGGAAATTTACTTTTATACACAGTTAAATTGATTTTTTATTGAAATTAAGCAGTGAGAAAAGGGGAAAATATTCAAAAAATATCAATTGAGGAAAATACAAGAATAATGATACTGCAATGAAAACAAGGGATTCCTAAAATTAAATCACAAAATTACACTAAGTGAGCTATATATATAATAATTTTAATATTCAGACAATTTTAAATGTGTTTAATTTGCAGTTTTTATACACGAACGAAATGAAAACATGATATTCTTAGATGACATAATTCTTGGGAATTACCCATATTGATTTAGCCTTTTGATGACATTTTGATTAATAACTCGTGGTTTGATTGGAATCTTTCTCAACGTGCTTTCGTTCCTTTTCAACCAAATAAGTCATTGTTCGATTCCGGCGATCTATTCTTTCCACATTTGGCCGCAGTCCAAGCGAGTTGTTTGACAAATGAAAAATATTATTCTGCCAATACCGCTCAAAGTATTTAAAAATCAATTCCCAAGAACCATAAATTAAAGACCTTTTCATGAAACACAATCATTACGGAGAGGTGGGGGGATTTAGTCCTTAATCTTCGCGTTCGTGTTCATGGAAGAGAACTTGTCGATAAAAGGTATTTAGACGATCCTAAATTTTCGTCATATTCTCGAATCTGTAACGTAACGACAGAAAGAGAAAAAAGATGTGAGTTGAGCGAAAAGAAATAAAGTAGGCCCAAGAAATCGTTTCCAGCGTCAAACGCACCTGCTGCTGTTAGAAGACGAGATATTCGTATTTGCACCAGATGGCGCTGAGGAGCTCGTTAGTAGTAGAGTCACCAAGGGTAAGTAGACTTTGTAAGAACTAAAACAGGCACATCGAAAAAGATCCGCTCTTGAGACTTCCTTTTTCTACTTTTTTAGAAATATCAACAGTGAGGAAAGTATATCAACAGCATATCAAGAGTATTAAATAAGATCAAGAAGAGGAGAGGCAATTTTCCTATTTTGTTTTGTCCTAATGACACCATAAAAGAAACGTTCTTGAAGTGTATTATAAGAAGCAAAGCGAATCGTGACATTCTTGTTTTATGTGTCATTGCACAAAATACTGAAAAGATTGTGCTTTGTTTTAGAAAAAAGTTATATGGAAATTTTGTTACATTTATCAAAGTATGTTGTGATTTTTTAAAACCATTACTTGATTTCGGAAAGTAATTTAATAACTATAAAACCTATTCTTGTTTTAGAAATGGTTATATTACGCTCGTACTTTTTTCTAAATTTTGTCTACAATATCGATACATTATGTAAGATATATCGTTAATATATTAGTGTAATTTAAACGAAACATAGATCCATTAGGCTTAAAAACAATATCTTTTAGATTTTTTTCCTTACGGAACAAAAGAAAAAATTAAAGGAAAAACAAAATTAAATTATTAAACAGTTTTGATATTGGATATTCTGGTTCTCTTCTGAAAAGTTTAACCGAAGTACTTATGTTATCGTAGCAGATTTAAATAAATACCAAGGTATAAAAATAATTTATTAAATAATGTAACCTCCAATTGTCTTAATTATATAATGAGTATAATAGTTTGTCACTAGTTTCGAATTTATCATATTATAAAAATTTTGAGCCTGAGTAATGAGATTTATCTAGAATGGGATTAGCATTCTTAATATATTTGAGAATCTCAATTTATTTTGAAATTTACTGTATTTATTTACAAGTGATAATTTTTAAAGTATGTTTAAGACAGATTTATTATTAATAACCTCGTTTTGTGCGAAGATAATTTTTATTTTATTTCTAAACTCAGACAATGACTTACAAGTACGAGGAACTTTAAAGTTATACGTACATAAAAACAAAACAATTCATTACTTATTGTACTGCTGACAGTCATTGATAAATACATAGTAGCACAGTTGTCAAGTATTTTCATCATTATGATAAATATTAAGTAGTAACGCATTATTTTATGTGTATATATACATATATAAGGGGAATCTAAATTATTTTTGGACAATTAGAGGAGGGATAGTACCCAATGAACGATACCAAACATTGTATAATCTGATTTATTATTCAGAAAACAAGTCATCCACTCTAGCGTCATTATGTATATACGTATGTAGCATATCTTTTATGCAAGGCTATCTAGAAATTACTGTATGCAAATTTTCAGTGAGAAGAAGTAGTATTTGCCCTAGCAGATTCACCAGAAAGTCACTCAAAGAAAGCTTTAACATAATAAAAAACTGCTCATCATTACAGCTTTAAAGTAATACTTTGGTAACATCCAAAACCATCTATGAAAGCTGTCAGATTATACATGAGAAGTAGTAAATATGTACCTCAAATACGGTGAAGCAAAAAAGGAATACACGTGAAACACGAAGGTAGTACAGGCGGTGATTTTCAACGCTTCGTATTCAGTCATTCTAATTTTACCAGTGTTGTTAGATGACTGCTAGAAATCGGTTCTTTTTTTCATCTCAAACAGCAATGTAGGACGTTCGCAAAAAACACGAAGGCCAAAAATCGACGTGACGAGATTTGTTGCAAAACTTTTACAAGTATGCAAGCAGTGGCACATGCAAAACATACATTTCTTTCATGTGGGACATATTTTACACGAGGATATTCCTATCATGAGCAAAATATGCAATAATTACCCACAAATAAATATATTTGTTGAGAACAGCTTGTGCAGGGAATGCCTGTAATGAAGAATAAGGATCTTCGATTTTCTCCCTTAACGATTTTCAGTGAACATCTGGGCAAGTATTCTTAGTGATTACCTGGTAGGCACTCACTTATTACCAGATCATTAAATTCGTGGTACATAGCAAATTTTCTTGGAACAAGTGCTTCCCAGTCTATTGCAGGCCATTCCACTCTCCATCTAGAGAGACATATGGTTTACACTCTTCTGCGATGTGGTTTGATACTTCTTCAATGACACATATCCTACACGATTAATCGGACAAGGAAGACATCTGGTTTGACCTTATCACTCATTTGTACCGAAGCCCTCTGAACATTTTCTTCTGGAACAACGGAAGCTTTAGCTTACGAGATGTCTGCGAACTCGTCAAAAGATACTGTTGTGAGTACCATTGTTTCTTAAGGCAAAAATAATACACCAAAAACATACAAGAGTGTCTTCAAGATCCTTTTGCATGCAGCCCGCATGACCACCATTTTAAGTGCTTGCTGTGAGTTTTTCCCAAAACAATAAATCAGATTGTGTCACTTTTGACATCATTCATTCGCTTTGCCAACAGTGTTTGAGGTTTAAATCTTACTTTTTTCTGCCTTTTAGAGCAAAATCTGAGCTTATGTTATATGATAACTATAACTCGTTAATATGGGCTAATCCTTTTATTTTGTAAGCAAGATTAGTACACTGCATTTACATATATCACGTCATTATTTCATTATTTTCTAAAAATTAAGCCGAGTTAAGGTATCCGACTAGGTTGAAAAAGTGATTTTTAGGTGTTTGATATTGTTTGGGTTTTTAGGAAAAAAAGAAATTAATTATTGAAGAAGAAGGACTAATACATAAAACTAGAGAGTTTCTTAAGTCCCTTTTATAACATTTACTATATCTAACTATTAAAAATATATATTTTTAATTCGTTTTTTGAAGAATGAACTTTCATGATAATTTGTGCACGAAAAACGGGATATCTTCTAAATAGTCTAATCAAATGCAATGAAATTTATAACATATATGATATGGACCCTTCAGAGTGTAACAAACCGCAGGTTTTAAGACAGCTACATTTAATCACATTTTACAGCCATTTTTTGCTTAGAACATGCAGTAATTTTGAAGAAAAATCATGACCATCAAAACTTTAAATGATAATAAAATAATTATTTCTTAAAATATTTTTTACCCTGCGGTTTGTGTCACTTCAGAGGGATCAAGAAGTATATCGATGACGTTAAAATTGCATAATGTGAATTTATTTTTATTTATTACGTTTTTCTTAACTTAAAAAAATTTCTAATAGTAATATTCAAATAATCTTTTAATTGTTTGGTTCGAAACTAACAACACCATGATCTTAATCGTAATCGACAAATATTATTACATTATAAATCCCTTTCCCACCCATTGTAACCAATCAGAGCTCTTATTACAAAAATGTCACTGGGTCTTCTACGTCGGGTTTAAAAATCGATGTCTCTGGAAATCCCTCTATCTCTCTTTCCTCCCTTTTGTTTGCTTGCCTTCATCATGTAATCATCCGGCTGCCGCGCGTTATGTGTTTTTCTTTGTTTTTGTTTGTGTCATGACGTTTGCTTATTTTTATGTGTAATGCCGTCCCTACTGGATCTTTATGTGTTTCCAGATGTGAATAAACAAGAATAATGATTTACATGAGTGCCTCTTCGATAATACTGTACTCGACCACGCTCCACGTAACACAGAAAATCACACCACCCACCACGCCTTACCTTTGGTTCGCTACAGTAATAATGTCCACTTGTCACGTCTTACAGTTTTTTTTTTTTACTACTGTCCAGAAATATTATAGAAGTATTTCATATATATATATATATATATATATATATATATATATATATATATATATTGTCACGGAGTTCGAAAGAAGTACACAGTTCAATTAAACAAACAATTAGATTTATTCTAACGCTTGAGCTCGATACAACACTGGACTGAGAACATCCCCAACTGGCGATGAACTCTGCTTTTATACACTTCGGAATATTCGAGAAATAACCAGTATGCACTCTAAAGAATGATCTGGATTCATCTAGAACCTAGAGAAACAATACATTAAAAACGGAAACAAAATTCCAGTCTTTGATAAATCTGCCGGGGCCGGGATTCGAACCCGAGACCTGAGGAAGTTCAGTCCAACGCTCTGCCAACTCGGCTATCGGGACTTGTAGCAAATTATGCGTGTGGCATTGCTCCCCTCGAAAAAGAAGACAGCGCCCCGCTGTCATTTTGTTCAAGGGTCTTTATTCTGGAACGAGTGATGGGTCCTTTGTATGATTCTTGAGAGGAATATCCTCGGTTTCGATTTGCTCGGCGGGATCATGGTACGGTTTCATACGCAGTACATGGACAACTTCTCTTAGTTTTCTTTTTCGTGAAGCAGGATCAAAATCTTGTACTGCGTAAGTCACGGCTGATAAACGGCGTAGCACCTGATACGGTCCGAAATACCTTCTTAAGAGTTTTTCGGAGAGACCGACTTTTCTCACTGGAGTATAAATCCATACGAGATCTCCGGGAGCGTAGGATACCATTTGGTGTTTGGAATCGTAACGTCGACGATCTTTGTCTTGAGCTCTCAGAGTGTGCACTCGGGCTAGCTGTCGTGATTCTTCGGCTCTGGCTGCTATCTTGGTGATGTTATTGTCATCAAAATCGTTAGGACAGAATGGTAGCATTGTATCTAGTGTCGTTTCCGCTTCACGACCATGAAGTAAATAGAACGGCGTAAAACCTGTGGTCTCTTGTTTAGCGGTATTATAAGCGAAGGTTACAAATGGTAGAATTTCATCCCAATTTTTCTGCTCTACATCCACATACATTGACAACATGTCGGCCAAGGTCTTATTGAAGCGCCCGTCAGTCCATTTGTTTGGGGATGATACGCCGTTGTGAAACGATGATCAATGTTACACAAGTCGACGAGAGAGGAAACAAGTCTGGATCGAAAGACGGCTCCACGATCTGTGATAATTACTCGAGGAGCTCCATGCCTGAGGAAATTTCTTCAAGTAAGAACTTCGCTATTTCGTCGACTTCGGCTGTCGGCAAGGCTTTTGTTATTGCATATCGTGTTGAGTAATTCGTGCAGACTATTAACCATTTGTTTCCATGAGCAGACTTTGGAAATCTCCCAAGGAGATCAATTCCAATGCGATGGAAAGGAGCTATAGCTGGAGGGATGGGAACTAAACGTCCAGGTGGTCGTTGAGGAACGGACTTTCTCCCTTTGGCACTCCCGACAATGCATGACATACCGAACGACATTTCGGTACATTCCCGGCCAGTAAAATCTTTTCCTGTCATAAGTTTTCGCGAAACCAAGGTGTCCTGCGGTGGGGGCGTCATGAAAGTGCCTTAGTATGTCTGCTCGTAGATGTTTAGGAATGACTGGCAACCACAACTTTCCATCTGGATCAAAATTCTTCCTGCAAAGGATACCGTCGATAAATCTGAATTCTTCGTTTTTGGATGAGTTGCTCAAAAGTTTTAATTTCGCAAGGTCTTGATCCTTTTTCTGTTCCATCGCAAGGTTCATACTCGTCGTGACTGCTAAAAATTTGTCTGGTGGCATACAAATTCCAGGCGTCAGGCGCTGTGGAGTCTCGACAG
Organism: Trichonephila clavipes; assembly: GCA_019973935.1. Taxonomy (NCBI): domain Eukaryota; kingdom Metazoa; phylum Arthropoda; class Arachnida; order Araneae; family Nephilidae; genus Trichonephila; species Trichonephila clavipes. Next base: position 3,329,390 of record BMAU01011056.1, on the reverse strand, counting down.
ATGTCTTCTAGAACAAGTTCATTTTGTCCACAGTCTATAACGGCTTGAGACGCCTCTAAAAGTCCCATCCTAGGATGACGTCATGGCTACAATGTGATAAAACAATAAATTCAAAAGGCAGTTCTCGATTGTTTATACGGACACGTAAAACACATTTCCCTATCGGCCGAACAAAATTTCCATCCGCAACTTTCAGCATAACGCTCTTGGCATCAGCAAACAGAACTTTCTTTAAAAATCGGCGATACTTATCGGATATGACAGAAAACGATGCCCCAGAATCTACTAGAGCACGTATCGGCTTCTTATCTATTATTACGTCTAGTTGGTTACCAGTCATCTTGACGGTCGACGGAGGATTTCCAGTACACGCGGCCTCACCTCCTTGGAAGGTCGCTCTCCTTAGTTTTCCTCGCTCCTACGGCCTGGCGACTGACTGGATCGGCGATATGGCGACGGGGATCTGTAACGACGTATTGGGGATCGGCCTCTCGTTTGGCGTAAAACGGCGAGAAGAGTTTGGTCGGCGTATTTCTTCTTCAGTGCCAACGTCGTCGAAGTTCCGTCGGCGGTTTCGAGAGTTGTCAAAGACAGCCTTTCTCTCTCGGCAGTAGCGCATTATGTCCAGGACGTCCGCAGTGGAAACAAACAGGTCTGTTGTCAGCCGTTCTCCACACATCTGTTTTTCTTGGTTCAGGTGGGAATTTCTGAACAGGAGCTCTGTATTTCCTGGTTACAGCGGCGTATGTTGGTCGTGGTCTAGTTTCTGTAGGTTTTGTTGACACTGGGGCCAAAACCCTTTCAACTTCGTCTTGAACGATCTCTTCTAAGGATTGGGGATCGGAGTCCAAAAAATTCTTGCGTCTGGTTAACTAGTCGATGGACTTCTTCTCGTACGATTGTGCGAATAAGAGAGACCAAATCAGTCTCATCCGTCAGGGATGCAACCGATACGACGTTTGAAGCCTTTCAAATCTCGGTCGACCAACTCTCTTCTGCTTCATATCTTCGATATAGTTGCACCATTTGATAAAACTTGCTGTGTCGTTGATTTCTCTCGTCAACAGGGCCTGATAAATATCCTCAGCAACACCTTTCATTAGGTGTGACACTTTTTCGTCTTCTTTCATCAGAGGATTTACCTCTTGGCAAAGTCCTAATACACTTTGTATGTAGGACTGTGTACTATGAACGCTGGGCTCGGCATTTTAGTTGTTCTTCTGCCCTTCTGGTATATTTTTGACGGTCACCGAAAAGTCCACTTAGTCCATTTTTAAACGCTTCCCAGGAATCTAAGGCGTCTTCGTTGTTGACATACCACTGTCTCGCAGTACCGTCAAGAAAGAAATAAACGTTAGCCAGACACATCATGTCATCCCACTTGTTAAAGTTGGCTACTCGATCGTACTCTTTAAGCCATTTGAGAGGGTCTTCCCCAGGCGCTCCTCGGAAGGTCGATGGCTCCTCCATTGCTGTAACGAAGGTGTTACTACAGCGGGCTTGGCTTCTTGCTCGGTCGGCATTTTTGTCCTCTTCCTACTATTTTCTTTAACAGTCCGAATTCGGGGATAATCCTCTTAACCGGAGGCTCCTGCGAAGGTTGTCGCTATTGTCCACGTTTGACGTAATTGTACCCCGCGCTTCCACCAAACTTGTCACGGAGTTCGAAAAAGAAGTACACAGTTCAATTAAACAAACAATTAGATTTATTCTAACGCTTGGAGCTCGATACAACACTGGACTGAGAACATCCCCAACTGGCGATGAACTCTGCTTTTATACACTTTATTCGAGAAATAACCAGTATGCACTAAAGAATGATCTGGATTCATCTAGAACCTAGAGAAACAATACATTAAAAACGGAAACAAAATTCCAGTCTTTGGATAAATCTGCCGGGGCCGGGATTCGAACCCGAGACCTGAGGAAGTTCAGTCCAACGCTCTGCCAACTCGGCTATCGGGACTTGTAGCAAATTATGCGTGTGGCAATATATGTATATATAAATCTTAATAAATTTTTGAATCACTGTATTGAACATGGATATCCTGCTTATTTTCTTTGTAATTATATTTATAATTGTTTTTAATGATACAATTTGTATTACTGTAATTATTTACAGTCATTATGTTTTTGTAAGGATTTTTCAAATAATTCTACAATTTCTAATTTATTCTACAATTATTAAATAGATGGCGCCACATGCTTATTAAATTTTAAGAATATTTATATATTTTTTCGTTTTATTTATATTTTACACTAATATTTATATGAATATTTTTTTATGATTTTTTAAAAGTATATATATATATATATAAATTTCTTAATATCCTATCGTAATTAATTTTATGCGGATCTGTTTTCACTCTCTTGTATTTGGCGAGAAACACATTACTAGTTGATTCACTCCCGACCTACGTCTACACTGCGAATAATAGTAGGTTATATATATAATTTTTGTGCATATGTTATTAGTTTAATGAATTTTTATTATTTAAAATTCCTCATATGTAATTTTTTCCTTTCCTCTTGGTACATAGTATGACAAACTACAGTTGAAGGTTGGCCTGCCCCAAAACATGTTTAAACCTGCAATCCTGGTTCCTAAGGCCAGGAGTTTGTCATTATACTACTGTGCCTTCTTCCTATTTATAGTTATCTAAGATTTATAACTATCTGTTTATTTTTATATTTTCGCTTATATATTTGTATATATATATACATTTTGGATTATATATATATATTTGGATATATATATATATATATATATATATATATATATATATATATATATATATATGTATATAACGTGAAAGGGTGATATACATATATATTCACGTCAAAATTATTACTGTACATACAATAAATTTCTCTTTATCTCACATCTTATCTATAATTCCCTTACTGCTTTTACTTATAACAGTGGGACAACGGGATTAAGTTTATTTTTTACAACTTGTATGATCTTTTAAAGCATTTAACCAGATTTTCTAAGTATAAGATTATAAGTATTAAATCTACTTGTAGCAATTCTAAACTTGAACAGCTTTAATGAAATTTAAGAGTAAGTACACCTATATATATATATATATATATATATATATATATATATATATATATATATATATATATATATATAGTGAAAAATCTGTATAATAGTACGAAGTATGAATTCCATTAGCATAATTGATCTCTTCAACACGTCTTCTTATTGACTCCACTGAAGTAGCATACTTGTTTTTGATTTCATCATCGTGAAAACACTCTAGTATCCCCTTTTTGTCATTTTCTCTGTTGTTGTGCAATTCATCCTAGCAAAACGATTCTTGAGAATATGACATAAGTTTTAAATAGGATTTTAGTCTGAGGAATTTCCAGAAAATTGAGCACTTTTATTATATTTTTCACATAAAAGCTTGGGCCAATTTCGAATTATAACACAGGGCCAAGTCATGTTGAAATGTTTCATCAAATGTTTCCATGAATGGAACAATCCTACTACATAATACAATCGGATCTCAATATAACGAAGTCGCTTAATCTCAGAAAAATGTTCGTTGTATGAAAAGTTCGTTATATAGAGGTTTATCTTTTAATATACTTTACAAACGACATAAAACAAATTTTAAATTCATAAACACCATATTATAAAAAAGTAATTAGTCACACCTTTTTTTTAAAATTAATATAAGTTAATTTTATGTATCCTACCCATAAAAAAATGGAAAGAAAGGAAAACTGCAAGGAAAAGAAGAGAAAAGAATGTCGAAGAATACACTGTATTTTCAATATTAAAAAAATAATTTTATATTAAAATTAATTAATTTTGAGGACATTTTCTAATTTAAAGAATACAAGTAGTATTAAAAATACATTATTTTATAACAAGAACACGGGAGAACTACACTTAGTGTAAAAGGGTATATCGAAGATGTTTCTAGTGAACTGGAGAATGGTGGTTAAATGTTGCACTTTTTGAATGAAACGTCCAGAACTCTATTGCTCTCGGCAAGTTAGCATCTAATTATACCAGTTCAGATTTATGACCAACATAAAACGTGTTAAAGGGAGAATAACTTGAAATGTTCAGAAATACTTTAAAAATAGGGAGGAAAAAAATTGAATCACAAAAGAAAAAGTTCGTAACATAGAAAATGCACTTCGCTATAGAGGGGTTATTTTACGAAGAAAATCGTGAAATGTTCAAGGTTCCAAGGTATTTGACAGAATCCATCGTGCATTTGAAAGGAACTAAGCTTCCAGTGCGATTTGTTAAGAAACAAACCCCAAGCATCTGTTTAGAAGGGAGTTTTACAGTCTGTTAGATATGATCTGGTAACAAAGTTTCAGCTTCACTTCGTCAAACTACACTTGCTTTGCATCCCTGCACAAATAAATGTTTCATCACTGAAAATTTCCATCTTCCAGTCGTTAACAGTCCATGATCGGTATTTTTTAGCCCATGCTAAGCTTTTTTCCCATCATTTTCTCTTAGTCTTGTTGCCTTAAGGCCACCTTCCCAGAAACCTTTTCCGCCCAGTTAAGGTATTCACGTCACCACCATTACCCAATAAATGTATTAAAATTTTATCAATTCTTGGAGTAGTTTTCCATTCTCGCCCACATTTTCTTTTCTTTTGGGAGATGATGATCCAGATTCTTGAAAAGTTCTTAAAACTCTTGAAATACTTAATTGGAACACAACACCGTAGTTTTATCTCCACCAGTCATAGATATGTGTTCAGTAAGATCGATTTATTTTAAAACGGTTCCCCGGAGTACTATCCATCTTTGAACTAGTAAAAGTAACACGTGTTATACAGAACGCAAAATTGAAATGGAAATGCTGAAAATTCATCTGAAAGGCTCACAACTGAGCTCCTGATAGCTAAAACGAATAAATTATAGACAAAGTCGATCTGTCACATTACCAAGAGGCAGATCTAACGGGCTTGAGATGGTTTGGGACATCACTAATAATCACATACCAACTCAAACAAGAAAAACATTTCTATTCCAATTAATTCGAACAGTTTGGTATATATACTTCAAAATTACTATTCAAATTACGCGCGTGCATAATTTCAAAGGAAACTGTTCAGTACTTATGAAGATAATGAACCCAAAAGGAAAATTTTTTGATTTTAAACTTCGATATATATATATACATATACATATATATATATATACATATATATATATATATATATATATATATATATATATATATATATATATATATATATATATATATATATATTGAGTTTTAGTGATATGTTAGTACGAATCAATATTTCTCATTAAAGGTTTGGTTTCTTCCATTGTTTTGCATCTAACACATTAAAACATGCTAGTGCAATGTATATGTTTTTTCGTTATTCTATAATTAACTATACACATAATATTACATAATAATTATTATTTTTTTGAGTTGGTGTACAAAAAGATCAAGGTACTTTTAACTTTGTCATTTTGAAATAAATAATTTATAAAATATTTCTTTTATTATTTTCTGCTGAAATATGCATATCTTTTAAAAACGACACATTACGTTTGAATATCGTTAACGCTTTAAGTGGTTTCTTTAAGGCAAACTATATATATATATATATATAGATTTTATTAAATTATGTATAATTTGTATAATAATAATAATATCTATAAGAGCAAATCAGTTATAGGAATATTAGTAGGAATTTTGAAAGATATAATTTTTCCAAATCATACATGTGATTATTTCAAATACGCTTACCTGGAATATTACCTGGAATTCTTTAATAATGATGGTAAAATTCAAAAATGCCACTCTCATTTTCTTTTTTTCGATTAATAAATTGCAAATTACTTTTGTTTATAAATAAGATATAATAATGCTTTCTCAGTATAATTTATTTCTATCTAAATTAAGTATTTAGAATTATCTTACGTTATAAGATAATATTGAAATCGGTTTTTTTGCATTGCTATTTATCATTATTAAATGCACTGTATCTGACGTTGAGAAGATTAATATAACTACACACATGATGCACATTTGAGCAAAAACCAATGAATAAATATATTTAAATGTATTTGGGTTGATTGATTGATTGAATATTAACGTTGTACTGCTCAGCTACACGAGGGCTTTTGGCGACGGACCACGTAATTTTGAACCTTGGTCAAGTGACGTGGACGACACCTGAGTTGTAAATGTATTTGGGATTCCTAATGACGCGTTTAGCCATACATATTTAGATTATTGCTATTTTTTTGATCGAACTTGTTTATAAGAACTTAACTATATTAAAATATTTATGTGTTTTTGATTATTTACCTATTTCGAAAATTCTCTTTAAATTAAATGTTAAAACTTTAAAATAAATGGCATTTAAAGGCTAAAAAATTCTGCTAAATTTTTTCTACTGCAAAAATAATTCGCCACTAAATAGGCAAATAAAAACTGATTTAATTTTACAATTCAAAATATTGTTGTACTTGGTATATTTTATGCATACTTCTCTTAAAATTATCGAGAAATTACTTTTAAATTAGATAATACCCAATGTTTTCATCTTTTTTATAAAAAATTCCTTCCTAAAATCCCATGGAAAGCTTACAGTTGGTAAATGTTAGCAACATCAGAAACATATTTAGAATTAAAATGAATGTTTCTTTGGCATAAATATGTATTATCTCTCAGTAGAAGAGTGTTTCACAAGATTAGTAAAAGTCCCTAGAGCAACCAAAAGTATTTTTAATTTTACGAAATATAAACAGAGCAATTCGCGAAGAAAATCAAGCATACTAATAACAACTGACATATTGGATAATAGGATACACATGAATATATTTAAAAAATGTACGTCAAAGCAATAAATAGCTTGTAAAATTCGAGTATATATATATTCATTAAAATGAACTCCAAAAAAGAATCTCTTTAAAACAATTCTTAGAATTCACAAATAGTATAATTCGAATAGCATTTAAAAAGTAAAAAAAACATTTTGAAACACACACGCACACACACACGCACTCACACACACCACATATATATATATATATATATATATATATATATATATATATATACGGTACAAAAATATATTAATATTTAGATATATTTGTCTTCCACTTTTTTGCATTCAATGACTGAAATGTCCCTTATTTTCTTAATTTTAATAATTTTTAGACACGCTGCCAAGATTGTGCAGTTTTAAATAGTATGTTTACACATATATTCTGGGTATTTGTAATATTTTGCATCTCATCTGCATTGTAAGCTGGAAGTATAATGTGTTTTTTGTTTTGGTATACATGTGTGCCAAATTACATAAAAGAACTTCATCCTCATTGGAGAAAACCAATGGATTCCTTTTTATCCATCCTTCCAATAGCTATCAATCCCATCTGGGTTGTCTAAATTGAACTCTTTTCATCTAAGATCACTTTTTTGCTATTCACTACTCCAGCTTCTGTGACTTCTAGGAAATTGATTTCGATTAACTTTATGGATGGGCAATAGCATTATTTTTTCTTCCGTGTTTCTTCAAACAAAGTTTTGCCACATTGAAAAATTGCAATGCAAGGAAAAGATAATTTTTTGGCAGATTTATAGTGAACATATATGATCACACATTGTATATATATATATATATATATTTCTATATTCTATATTTCAGAAAACTTAACGTTACATATCAAAAATTATGCAGTGTACTTTTTTTTTTTGCTGTTACTGTGTGATTCAAGTCTTTTTTGTATCTACTATTCTTGACGCGCCTTAATTGATTGATTGATTGAATATCAACGTCACACTGTTCAGCTACACGAGGGCTTTTGGCGACGGACCACGTAATTTTGAACCATGGTCAAGTGACGTGAACGACACCTGAGCTGTCACCCCCTCTCCTAACTACCACACCACACAAACGAGGATGCGCCTTAAAAGACTTATTTCAGTGATATAATGCTAAATTTTTATACTTTTATTGTAATTCTTTTTTAAAAGGAACTTTTTATTTATGTTTATAAAAATTTTGCTTCTGTAGAATGCATCGAGTTCTATTTTTACGTTCGGTATTAAGTTAAGAATTAGAAAAAAAAGCTTAAAAAATTAATTTATGAATAAAACATATTTTGACGAACGCAATTTTAAAAACAGTTAAAATCACAGAAAAAAAGTTTATGCTAATAATTGCTTATGATCGATATAAATCACCCTTTTAAGATTAAAAAATAATAATTATTGTTTCCTTCGTACGTGTTGTTACTTTAATATTGACTTTTTTAAGTAATTAATTTTACCTTTTTTTTCTACTGCAGTTATATAAGTTTTGAATGCCGTGACACAATTACTTTACACAACGAACCTTTGCAGAATAATTAATTAAAAGTATACAGTGCATGAAATACTACAGTAGCTAAGTAAAAAATGTTTAATTTTTAACATATGTACTGCTGGCCATCCAAAATGTGACACTACTCAGAAAGCAATAAAACAGCCCTAAAATCTTCTTAATGAATATATTGCAAAATAAAGAGTGTTTTTTTTTTCAGGTATAGAAGTTTAAGTTGGCATTACTTTTCAAGATGGCGACCGATTTAACAGCTGTCAAGTGATTTATTCTCAGTTTGGTTTAGCAATTCATCAAAACGATCATCAAGCAAGGCGTAGATTCGTCGAATGGGCAGAAAACGAGATTGCCGTTGTTCCCGATTTTCATAAGCCAATTTTGTTTGGCGATAAAGCGCACTTCTGGTTGAATGGCTACGTCAACAAACAAAACTGCCGCATTTGGAGTGAAGCTAATCCACAAGTGTATGTCGAAACACCGTTATATCCAGAAAAACTGACTGTTTGGTGCGCTTTATGGGCTGGTGGAATCCTTCTTCAAAAACGATGAAAGCCACAACGTTACAGTCAATGGTGATCGATATAGAGCCATGATTACTAACTTTTTCATTCCTGAATTGAACAATCATGATGTCCAGGAGCTGTGGTTCCAACAAGACGGCACAACATGTCACACAGCTCGTGCCATAATCGATTTATTGAAAGACGCGTTTGGTGACCGCCTAATTTCACGTTTTGGACCTGTGAATTGGCCTCCACGATCTTGTGATTTAACACCGCTAGACTATTTTCTGTGGAGCTATGTAAAGTCATTGGTCTATGCGGATAAGCCACAAACGCTTGACCATTTGGAAGACAACATTCGCCGTGTTATTACCGATATACGGCCACAAATGTTGGAAAAAGTCATCGAAAATTGGACGTCCAGATTGGACTACATCCGAGCCAGCCGTGGCAGTCCTATGCCAGAAATCCTATTTAAAATGTAATGCCACAAGATTATCTTTCGAATAAAAGAAAATTCATGTCAATCGAATAATACATCGTTGTTTTATTGCAATTTAAATTTCTATACCTCTAAAAAAACACCCTTTAGATGATTTAAATAATATGAATTTCAGTTTAAGTGTGCAAGATGGTTCGCCCCCCCTTAGAGCCCCCAAGCCCTAAGAAGTGGCACAAGTGAGAACAGAATACTACTTTGAAGTACTGAAATTTATTTTTCATGTGGTCGCATCATGCAAGCATCTTCAGTATGCTTATGAAAAACTCGAGCATCATTCAATAACATTTCTCAGTTGGTTAGGTAAGAATTGTTGCAAGTAGATATGTTGCACATTATCTTCCAGGAAATCGGTAATCGTGTTGGATGTTACTCAGAAAAAGTGAAGCAGATCCATAATCGATGAATGCCGTAGGAAAGGACTGACAAACGACACCGATTTCACTAGCTCCAAAGCACCACTATGCGTGATGACAAGCAAATGGTGCACTTGATATTGATGGGTCCCTCAGGAACCATATTACAACAAAAGTGATTTGTTGCATTACAATAATGGTCGTAGTGCGTAATAGTGCGAGAGTTACATCAAAAACAAAGCTGTTCATTGAACAGCAGTCCCGGGCAACCGAATGCCATGCTATTTTCTGTATGGAAGAATTATGTATCTGTTCGCAACACTACGGTCGTTGAACTAAAATCTACAGATACTGTAAAGCTTGGTTGCTTATGTATCGTTATATTGGTTCGCAGAAGTTTTTGTTTATGGTGGTATTGAATTTTCAATATATAGTGCCAGTGCTATAAGTTATGAACTCCTTTTTCTAGAGCTTGCCTTTGGTCACATTCCAACAGAACAATGCGGACTACACATGGCATACATTGTCCAAGATTTTTTTCTTCGTCCTTTGCTTGCTTGTTATCCTTATCTATCCACTGAAAAACGTGCCTGGTCGATGAGTGAGAAGGACTAGCCAAACACAGACGTGCATTCCAAGCTGTTACATTAGTTTAATTTTAGTATTGTGTTTTGGCATCATGAGTTGCCATACTCCTACAAGTTATCCAAAGTCTCTTTCATTCAATGCTGAAGGGTATGGTTGCTGTTATTGCGAACCAAGCCAACATCATTCAATACTGATTCCATCGTCTTCCTTAGTGAGCTAAAGACTATTTTTAACATGTATTGTCTAATAAATATCGAGTTTTTAAGTTTATACGTTTCTGTTTCATCTAATTTTCCCAAAGGGCTTAAAGTCACATGCCAACGTTATGGCGCAATACACATAAAGCGTCCCCTTTTAATCCTACTGGTACATTAGATCAATCCTTGTAATTTGTGGAAAATTCAGGTTCTTGTTTCAGAAAAAAACAATCAAAAGCATTTTAAGATGCTTTTGGTTCTATACAAAGCTTGTAGTAGTGATTGTTTACACCAAAATCGGTAGTTTTCAATTCTGATTATCTTTATCATTTTACAGAAGTCTGTTCAATCATTTGTCTCTATACAATGATGGCTACTAAAGTTGGCTTTTATATATGTCTTTCTTTTACTTTTGGATTTGAAATGGCCAAAAAGTGTATTTAATTAGTTCATTCACTTAGTCATTTAGTATATATATTACATAGTAAATAATTTCATGAAAAATATATAATTCATTTCCATCAACAAGTGTGCAACGAATAAAATAAAAGTCTATTTTCTTTAAAATGGGCTTTACTTCATATGTCCAAGAAATATACCAACTATAAAAACATACAATTATTGCGAAATCATATAGACAGTGATATCTAATGTTTCGTTTCAATTCTAAATTAACACAAATCGATGAAACCATGATTAGAGACCCGTCGAAAGTATGCTATGAATTATTAAGGAAATTACCTATTTTTTATTCGCTATAATCAATAACTATAATCAAAAAATAACTTTCCATAACAGAAGACTGTAATAGTAAAAAACGAAATGGGAATACTTAAGTTCATCACCACAATGAGGAAACTAAAATTGATTGCGATTCCGACATAACACCCTAGAAGTTTCATAGATTGTATCAGATAAAATTTATTAATGACCTTCTTATTTGAGTTAGTTGAAATTAATTCCGAATAGCTCCGAGACTTAGTCGTTTTTTTAATGGCATTCAATTTGTTATTTTCTTTCCTAAGTAATTGATTTCATGTAATGACTTGGTTTTGGCGTTCTTCCTATAACGTTCATTCAGATATAAATCCCCAGTAAAAGAAGATAAAGACCAGTTCCTTCCACGATGCAAATGATTTATTCTCATCATGTCAGGAAGAAAAATTAGCATCATCTTCCTTATTTTTTATCTTTTAATCAAAGTGAAGTTTGCATACGTGAGAGAGATCTGAAATTTATTACGCAATTTGATTATAATTAAATCAAATTACTTTCTCCTGAAAGAGTATTCAGAATCCGGATAAAAATGTAAACATTTTTTTTCCGATTCAAAATTAAAGTAAATTCAGATTTTCCTCTTCATAATCTGATTATTAAGGCATTTTTTTTGTAAACTGAAGGAACAAAAGTG